>CM076570.1:1429702309-1430143241 GCA_034641835.2 Pinus albicaulis
GGACACCCGTCATAATTAATCTCTGATCATTAATGAGAGCCAAAGGCCGGATCATATTGGAGCATGCGGAATTGCTAACAGGAGTGGAGGTCCGATCTTGAACAGTGTTAAAACTTAATGCGATTTGATGTGAAAACCTTGGAACTTAATTGAACAACGTTAAAACTTAATGTGATTGATATGAAATCGCCACATCCATGTCCCATCGCCTTAAACGCCATCGAATGCACCCGCATCCGGGAACAGGGCAACTTTTGATTGAGGACACGTGGCATAAATTGATTGGAGCGGATCTTTGTTTGGGCCGCTCGCGCAGTGGAAATCCGGACCCGAAAAAGATTAAGGCGAATTTGATAAGAAATTCACGTCACAACTCTCCCTCCGTACGCCAGCCCAACTTCGGACCCGAAAAAGATTAGGGCGGAATTCATTTGGTTTTCGCGTCACAAAATTGGCCGACGTCAGCAAGCTATTTTGGAACGTGAATTTGGTTTGAATTATGGTTTATCGCCGTTTGAAGTCCGACGGGCTCGACTTAAGAACAATTTTGTTTGATCCCATCTTATAAAATTTGTGTTGGTTTTCTTTGATAATACACATATTTATAATAAATCATGGGAATACCACACTCAACATGTGGAAAAGTTATATAAATTATTGAGAATAATCATTTTTATGTAAAAATATCCAAATGTGCTTTTGGGAAATAAGAATTCGAGTATTTGGTTCATATTGTTTTAAAGGAAGGAGTGAAGTTGGAGCCTCAAAAGATGCAAGCTATTACAAAATGACCTATTCCTAAGAAAATCAAGGTTCTTAGAAGATTTTTAGACTTACATGATCAGTATGATGATAATTATGATAATTTCACAAAACAATCACTAGCTATTTTGAGGGATGAGATATTAGAACTTCAGCTTGATGATGATTTTTTAAGAGCTTTATTTCTTCTTTTGAAATCAAGAAAATATTCTCCCAAACTGAAAATATGTGTTCTTGAGATAATTTCTGAAAATTATGAAAATGAAATTAAACTTTTGCATTCTCAAATTCAGTCATACAATTTCTAAAATCCTAAAGAATTCTTTGAAAATCTTCCTTCTCCTAAGCAAGAGGAAATTGTACTATCTTTTGACTTGCATATTGAGGATGATTATTCTTTCAAACACAAGACAAAAGAAATAGTTTCAAGGCTTAATATTCAGAATACAACTGAGCAACCAGTCATTGAAGGCCTAGAAGTAAATAACATACATCATACTTTTATTGATCCTATATCAAATTATATGGAGAATATTTTTAGCCCAAATTTGCAAACATGTTTTCTCTATAAGGATCAAATACATCAAAAGTGGCCTTTACACATCATATCATTTATTATAAAGGCACATGATCATAATATACTTCCAATTTTGATCACAAGCAATCAATTTATCCATTTATTGTTACAACTACTTGATTGGCTTCATTGGCATTTTTGTATTACCTGATTCAATAAGATTTTTAGTAGATTGAGTAGGTAGATGAGTGCCAATAAGCTCAGAATTTTGAGCATTTTTTTTAGTTTTCAATTTTCAGCTAGTTTTTCATTAAGTTGGCTTGAAAACTTCTGTGTGTTGTTTTAGTTTCAGATCAGATTTCAGTTTGCAGAAGACATAAGACATTTACAGGTTCACCAAGGTCAATGGATGAGGACAACTACCCTGTTTTTCTTGACTTTTCACCAGGAAAAGCCATCCCCAAGTGGAGCCAGTGTTAGACTCCTATACCAATAGGTGTCATATTTCATGATTGACTTGATGGGCTATGTAATATATTCATACCTTTTCTTGTTGCAAAGGTTTTCCATATTATCAAAAAATCAAAAAAATTTAAAAAATGTAAAGAGGGTATACCCTAAAAGAAAAATCAAAGGGTAAAAAGAATAAAAATGGCCAAAAAAGTAAAAGAAAATGAACTCCACCAAAAGAAAGGCCAAGGAAAGTGTGCAAGTCTAAATGCCACTACTTTTTGCTCTTATGTAATAAATAAAATTGTGTGCAACTTGTATCCTATGCCACAATTTATGAATAGTCAAACAGTTTAAGCTTGGCTATTTCATCTTTCAATTTCATGTTTTAGAGATAGAGAATAAAATCTGACCAAATTGTTTAATCTTGGCAGATAAGTAGATAGGTAGAGTAAATAAAAGGAGCTCAATAGCTTAATCTGAGCCCTCAGATGTAATAAGGTTAGACTTAGATAGATTTCTACATGTAAAAGAAAAGAAAGTGTGATAAGGGTTTGCCAGTCTAAGTGCACCCTAACAAAGAAGAAAAAATGGTAGAGTAAAGTAGGTAGGGTAGGTAGATGATGTTGCATAATTGCATGTGATGGACAATGACTCTAAATGTGTTAATATTTACTTTCATCACAAAGTGAAAAGGCAGACACTATACTGGAAGAAATTCAAAGCAAAGCAAAGTCAAAGTTATTAACTTCCCTTCTCATCTTCCCCTAAAGATTTCACTAATTTCCCCTAAGTACCAAGGTATTTGAAAATTAGAGGGGCTCAAGGCATTTCCTTGACTTTTGGAGGGACCGGACCCTCGGCCCAATAATTGGAAAAGCCTAAGTACTTGAAGTCATTCTTCATAACATTCACTCATTTCTAAACATCTTTTCCTAAGTAAAATCCCATTTTACTTAGGAAAATTATGCATTATTTCATAAAAAACCCTCAAAATCACATTTTATTCCAAGTCTAAGTGATGAAGTGATTATAATGCAGTTTGATTTTAAATCTTCACTTTCTTAGTTATATTAATGTATTTTGAGTTTACATTGTCCCCTTGTCATATTAACATTGATTTTATGTATTAAATCATTACAAAAATAACCTTCTCCTATTATATATAACTCCTTTTTATATAAAATCCCCAAAAACCCATTAATAAATTTTAGTCAAAGTTATTTATTCCCACATGTTTAAATAAAAAACCCACTTTATGCCCCCTTTGGTTAAATATATCGTAATATTAAATTCCGCCCCCTATGGTAATTAGATTAATCTGATTTAATTATCATATAATAAAAGTATATTGAAAAAATAATTAAAACATGTTTTATTACGTGTTTTAATACAAAAATAATTCTTCCCCTGTGTATTTTAATCCCCCAACTCCCTTTCCCAAAGTTAAAACTATAAACCCTTTGTAAAATCCCCAATACCTCCCTTAACCGCTAACCTTGGTTAAATCATTTCCCGATCACTTTCCTGCATTTTTATAAACAAATTGATTAATCCTCACGATTAATTAACTCTGCCAATCAGATTCCCCCCGATGAAATTAATTAACGTTTAATTGCGTCGGGCCCTCCATATTAAATCCCCGTCACTTCCACGTCCTCATCGCCGTTCGATCAACCCATCTGATATCAACGGTTATTAATGATATCGCTAGCCATCCGCGTCCGAACAATAACGCGCGATGGCCTGACGATTTTCAAACAGTGCCATGCCACGCATCAATCATTCTATGGAATCGCTCGCCCTCCGCCCAAAACCACTTTTCCCCAAAAGCGGTGCGATGGAAACCACTTACGGCTTGCCTCTCGTGACTCATCCTCCGTACCTGCTGACGTCATCCATTAAATAAATAAATAAAACCCCGTCACCCTTTGGAATTTGTGAATAAAACAATTTTTCCCGCGTCATTTTCATTATTCTGTGAACGACCAAAGTCTCATGCAGAGAATTTCAAAAACAAACTGTCAAGCGCCATCAACTGTATTTTGCTGAAGACAATTGCATACCAGTAATCCAGAGTTCATACGCCATAGCCTGTACCTGTTTAATCACTATTCATCTCCCAAAAAACAGGTATTTACCCCAATTCCAGTTAAAACTCTGTGAAATCCTAGCTTTTGTTTTAAATTTTGCATGAAAGACAGAAACAGAGTTCAATTTGGCCTTGTTCAATCCCCAGAATTGTAAATTGCATTCCCAAAACTTGTAATTGTGTTTGTTCTTCACAAAAACCCGAAATTCATTTCTGAATCCACAAGAACCAGAAATGGAGGTTCCAGTGGCTCTGAACATCACACCTTTGAATGCCCCTCACAGAGATTTAGACTATCTGCCCCTAGCAGACAGAGATTTTCAAATTAAAGACCTCGTTCTTAGTGATAATCCTCTTCGAAACTTTTGCCGCTGCAGAGATAACTTTATAAACGGTTCTGATATTATTGGATTATGGGAATCCAATCTCCCCATGTATCTTCTCCCCTCAGTCCATATTTTTCCTGAGTTAATTCATTACTGCCATGCAAACTATGACCCCAATCAAAGAGCAATTTTGTCCCTGAGTCAGAACATCCTTTTCCCAATCACTACTCAGTCGATAAATGAAATGCTGCAATTTCAACCTGGTCAAGCCCTCACTCCCCTGTCCATGGGAGAATTACTTGAAAAGTCTGCCAATTTGTCCCATGAAGAGTTAAATCGCATTTGTCAAACCTTCATTTTACCAGAGCATCAGCCCAAAGGCCCTCCCCCCTATGGTTATACCTTTTTCACTGATGTGGGCAGGTTTATTCTGAATATGGTATTCTTTATCATGGGTTTCAATACTAGTGAATATGTTGATCAATTAACCTTAGTATTGTTGTCTATATTTACCCCTGGACAGTCCCCTGCTGTCAAGTATGATTTTGCATCCTACATTGCTGATAAAATCCATGATCAGTTCATGAGATTTGAGAATGAAAAAGTGTTCAAATATTCTTCTGTTATATATCATCTCATGATTTATTATCAATCAGAAAGTTTCCCTTTCCATGTTCAGAAAATTGATGCCAAAAGAAATCCTAGGTCTGTGATATTTTGGTCTGCCATCACCCATAATTCCTCTGATTCTCCTTACTCCTATAATGAGTTTATTGACCTATTTGTACACCCTGCAACCACTTTGTTAACAGGAGTTTCCCCTCCTAGAGTCAATAATGAAATCAAGAAAATTCTACAGCTCTCAAAACAAGATAGGGTAGGTGACTGGTACTTGTATCAAAATCACACTGAGATCAGAATATATGGATGTGAATTGTGCCCATTCAAGTTGCCCAAATATGTCCCCATGAGACTCTTTTCACTAGAGTATTTCAGGCAGATGATTAACTCAGATATAGTTCATTTCTGCAATGCAAAGAAAAAGGCTCAACTCAGGATCAAAAGTCAATTAGGTCCCTTTGTTTGTAACTCTAGAGATGCTGGAGAGGAAGCAGAAAGAATCTTAGAAGAATATCTCAGATTACAAAAAAGTTTTTACTGGGTGCCTTATGACCCAAATAGCTTTATCTGTGATAGAAGAATGAAAAATAAAATATCACCATACATTCATCACAAAATTCCAGAAATTGAACAATATGCCAATATGGATGAATGGATGGAAGGAACATTGGTAGAACAGGATAGTGAGTAGGTCAATGTTGAAAATGTAATGAAAGACCTTGAGAAAATACTTGACCTAGACTCTTTTGGACAGGTGCAGATACCAGGTATTGGTCCTTCTTCTGCAGGGACTTCTCAGCAAAATTTACAGGAGATCAGTGCATTGGCCACAGTAAAATATAAAGGAAAAGAAAAAGAGCCTGAAATACAAGTATTTGAAAAATTCACAATAACAGAGCAACCTGAGACTTCTAAAGAACAGGGTCAAGTACAAATTCCTCCTATTCAGATCAATGAGCCAGAAATTTCAATTTTACAAACTCCTATCAATATAGAAAAAGGCAAGAAGAGAGATGTTGAAGTTGCTACCCTTGTTGGTGGATCTTCAGAACAGCCTCATGCTAAAAGAAAAAAATTAAATCCTCTTCCAGAAGTAGATTTTCTTCAGGAAAATCCTGATAGCCAGAGAGAAGATTTGGATAGTCAAAAAACAGGTACAGTCATTGGGCATCCACTACTTTACAGAGAAAAGAGCTGCAAAAGCAACAGAGTGTTGAAATATCTTCTTTCAAACCACCAGTTAAAGATGCAGGAGATATAAAGAAAACCTTTATCAATATAAAAGCCAGGAATGATCCAATAAGACTCCAGGTTTACAATCAGTATTTGAAGATGGCTCCTAAGAATCAAGAAAGATTGATGTCAGCTTATGACATTCAACAAGGCAAAATGATAATGAGTCACTTCAAACCAAAAGTGCAGCAGCCTCAAACAACTGCAGATTATATTAGAACAAATTTTGAAGTCTTAGCAAAGGATATTCATCCTTTAGATCAGATTGAGTTACATAAGCAAACTGGTGAAATGATCTATTCTACTCTGACCGATAAAGCAATGGCAACTCAGAAGTTGTAGGATTCTTTGGAGAACACTAATGCACAATTGCAGCTTGAAAAAGCCTCTTCTCAGGCCAAAGACAACAGGATAAAGACATTGGAGGAAATAATCATTGGATTGAGTCACAATCCTAAAGATGTCAAAGGTATAGAGGCCCTAATCAAGAAAAAAGATGATGATATTGCAGCTTTGAGAAAGCAGTTGAAATTGCCAGCTTCAAGACATCCACAAACTGAAGAGATGATAAAGAAAAATTCTGAAGAAGAAATGATGGACTTGCTTTTGAAACTGAATGAGAAACTAAATGAAACAGAAAAAGAGCTTGAACAGGCATTAAAGAACAAGCAGTCTACTATTCCAACATCAACAACAGAGGCAATTACAGGTACAGGTACATCCACAACAGGTCAGCCAACAGAGCTATCACAGGTAAATACTTCCAATTTGAGTTCTGAAGAATTAATAAAGTCAATGAATGAATTGAAAATTCAAGTAACAGAACTCCAGAACACAAAGTTACAGCTTACTAATTTAGAACAAAGATATGATCTCTCAAAAATGAGTGTTGCTGATAAAACAAGAGAGGTCAAAAGATTAGAAAAATTGGTTAAAGCATTGGAAAAGGATCTCACATTAGAGAAACCTTTAAAGGAAATAAATGAAATTCTTTGGGACAACATTATCCAATCAATAAAGGATGTCTGGTCTTCAATTCAGATTATGTATGAATAGAATGATTTAGTCAAATTGGCTATAGAAGAAGTTCAAAGTACAAGAGAAGAATTGGGAAATAGGCCTGAGGAAGCTAATAAACTCATACAGTTTCTAAACACTCAAACCAGACACCAACTTGCAGAACTTGGTATTCAGGATAGGACCGGAACAATTTTGGAAATAAAAAGAGTTTTTACTAAGAGAACCCTTATGCAGAATCTAGAACGAAGGTGCTCAGATATGCAAGAAGAAATCATTGCCTTCAAAGAAAGATTTGATATTTTGTTGAAAAAAGGATTGCTCAGTCCTATAGTTTCAGAGGATAAAATAATGGACCTTGAAAGCTATGTTGAAAAATTGGACAAGTATGCTGACAATCAGGCGAATTATTCAACCAGTACATCAGAAGCAACATTGCCAACAGGAAAAAATCTTCATGACAGATTGGAAAATTTATTTTATCTTGAGCATGAAGTAAAGCATTTGTTTCCAATTCAGCCTACCTTTTTCAGATATACTGAGGCTGATGAAACATTGAGAAAACTTCAACGGACCAGAATACCAAAAGATAAATGGTGGGAGGAACTGTTGGAACTTTTTTAAAATTTATCCTTATATGAAATTTTGCCTATTTACTTTGATTTTATTACATCCTGCCACAAGCCTAAATGTTTTATGATTCTCCAAAGACTCTTGGAAAATAATGCTTTCCAAAAATGATGAATATTATTTAGTATCCAACGAATCATGTGATTTTTGGCTTGGAAATCCATTTCCATTTTACTATAGGGATGCCTCCTTTGCTTTTCTTTTCCTTCTAGATAAAATGAAAGCATTTTTTTCTAATATTTCCCAAGATACCAACAAGAATATAAGCTAGGGAATGCCAATATCCTGGTATGGACACTACTAAGGTTAATGTGCCACCCGAGGATAACCATATTGTGATTATTTTTCCCACTTTTTGATATGGAAAGAACCAATCTCCATACCTATAGTCATTAAATCTTAACATAAATCCCAAGTATTTGAAATGGGTGCACTTGGTTGATTGTTTTTTCTAACATATCTTCCAAATCATTGAAAGTGATGGTAGACTTGAGTAGGTTTAATTATATTCCAAATGAAACCCAAAATTATTTTAGAGCTCTAATGAGTCTTCACATACTAGTCCTATCTACTATATCCTGCAAGAAATAGGATAACATCGTCCACCAATAGAAGGTGCGTAGACAATAGCATATGTAAATGTGTGAGTGATCAAAATAGTAGCATTTCTTAATTTGTTTAGGCATGTATCTCTTGTTTTTCATCTTCCGTATTCAGAAACTAATCACGGATTTGGGTGTTGATGCCATGTATATTCTAAATGGATTGGTATCCATACCTTTCTAGATGCCCCCACACCTGCGACCGGGTAAATTTTATTTTTTTAACATACTAGTTAAATAAATATTGTTGTAATATATTTTCTAATCTCTCTCTCTCTCTCTCTCTCTATATATATATATATATATTATTTTATATATAATTTGTTTTATTCTAAGTCATAGGCATAGCTACTGTAACTTTAACACCCAATTACTACAACTAGATACAAGCAATAGTTTTATGTAACCATTGTTGCAACCTTAAGTTACTATTGTTGTTCCATTACTCAAATAAAATAATTCTCGTATAAAGGTTGTTGTCGTGTCTCTATGCATAAACTTCAATATTTACAAGGACTTGTTACGTATAATGATCTCTTAATATATATAATTTCTTTCATATATAATATTTTTTATTCTAAGTCGCGGATATTGTATCCCCAAGCCACAACTCCTACAACCTCAAGCCATAGTTGGCGCAACTTTAACGCATAGTTACTGCAAATAGATACAAGCAAATGTTCTATGGAACCGTTGTTACAACCTTAAGTTACAGCTATTGTTCCCTTATTCAAATAAAATAATTCCCGTATAAAGATTGTTACCGTGTATCGATGCCTCAACTTCAATATTGACAAGTATTTTTCAGGTATAATAATCTCTTAATATAATGTGTTTTATTCTAAGTCGCAAATGTTGCATCCCCAAGTCACAACTTCTGCAACCTCAAGCCACAGTTGTTGCAACTTTAATCCATAGTTACTGCAGTTGGATACAAGTAATTGTTTTATGGAACCATTGTTGCAACCTCAAGTTACAACTACTATTCCCTTACTCAAATAAAATAATTCTCGTATAAAGGTTGTTGTCATGTATTTGTGCCTCGGCTTCAATATTTATAAGGACTTGTTAGGTATAATGGTCTCTTAATTCCCCATTGTTTTCAAAGTGAATATGGTTGATTGTAAATCCCACCATTTTCCTCTCACCATACTTTCCACTATCTTATAAATTAGTTGCGAGGAAGGGATTATGTCACTCTTTGAACTTCCACATAATCCAGAAATTTAATTCAGCATTTAAAATTCCTGCAAGTTTTTTTTGTAGACGGCCGCAACCATATTTCTGTACAGGATTGTATTTAAACACAACAACCAACATTAACGCAATTCACCAACCAGAAATTAAACAAACAGAAATTTACCTGACAGTTTTGTAAATTCAAAAGGAGGACACGTGGAGCATTAATATTGGATCGCATGAAATTGAAGGGAATTTGAAAACCTGAAAACCGGACCCGAATTTTTTATAGGGCACATTGGATTGAGAATTCGAGTTAAAATTAGGCAGACGTCAGCATCCCATTTTGGAACGCGAATTTGGTTTGAAATTCAATCTATTCAGACTTTTGAAGTCCGACGGAAAGGGTTTTTTAATGTTTTGATAATTTAATTTTATGTATGCTTTAATATATACATATGTTTTAAACATATGTTATATATATATCATATGCGAAATGAAAGGTGGGCCATAGAATTTAGTTTTAATTTTATTTTTTTTAAAAGAGGGTTTATTATAATATGTTTTTATATGTTCCGGCATATAAAAATAAAAAGGTCGAAAAAGCTTGGTAGTTTTTTTTATAGACAGTACGTAAATTTTTTATTACATAGCAGTGTGTAAAAAGTGAAAAACTGAGTGTAACTTTTTAAGTGTGTATGCACAACAGTGCGAAAGGGAAAAACACAGCAGAGTGTCTTAGAGACAGAGTATGTTTGTTTTGAACAGACAATGAGTTGGTTTTATGCACTGTGTTTTGTAGCAGTCATAATTTTGTAATCCCTCTCAGTGAGGAAGAAGTGTAATAGTTTTTTTTTGAGTTATTGAAGGGAATAGAAGTTTGTTTTCAAAGTATTGAAACTCTGTCTCCTGTCAAAGAAATTTTTATTTTCTCTATGTTAAAAGAAGGGAGATTTATTCTCCATTCATTGTTCTGGAATTTTTCAATATTCCAACATGTGCAAGAACAACAGATGTTGTGGTTCCATCCCCAGCTAAATCATTTGTCTTTTCCGCAGCTTGCCTTATCAACTTGGCCCCAATATTTTTAACTGGGTCCTCTAATTCAACCAATAAAAAGGCCAAAACCATAGCATTGAGATACATTTCATTACACTGTCAATAACAATAAAATTTGACTCAGCCATAACCCTTTCCTTTTATTGTTGTGAAAATATTTATGCATTACTCTAATGTGGTTAGTCCATAGGCCAAGTAGACCACTGGGTAACAAATATGTTTCCTTTCACCTTTGAGTTTTCAAATTATGCCTACCAAATCTAAGACATTTAAGAGGGGAACTAATACAACGTTAAAAAGAAAACCAGAGCACACATCTACAAATTACCTCCTTAGCTACTGTCACACCATCATTAACTATTTTCGGAGAACCATGCTTGCTCTCCAAGACAACATTTTTCCCTTCGCCCCAAGGGTGACTCCAACAACATCAGCAAGTTTGTTCACACCGCCTGCAAGACAAATTGACAATGCTTTCAGTAAGTGTGCAATTGAATGCCAGACCATATGCCAAAACAACCCTCCATGAAAAATTAAAATAACACATTAAAATCGAATATAAGTGGACAAGGAAAGATCCACTGCAATGAAGTTTCACGTGCAGGTGACCTTCCTTTAAACACAATTTTTTCTCTGACCTGCAATTTTTTTGTCACTGAGCCATCCTTGTTGAAGTACAACTCCTTTTCCATAGCTCTTGTATTAACTACCTTCTCTCTGTCGCGTAATCTCAGATTCCCTCTTCTGCTTGAGCAATTAAAGGAAATGGGTGAAAAAACTGAAAGAGAAGACAATTGTTTGCCATAATTATCAAACATTGCACCCAACTTCTTCCCCTTTCCATTGTTACCCAATGAGGTAGATGTGGAAATTGTTGTCATACTTCCCAAAGCAGAGGCCATCTTCTCTTATGCTGAATATAGAATTACAAGATCTTCATATTAGTATGAACCTTAAAAAACATGACTCCCATTGCTAAAACCACTTTTAAGTTGTAACAGGCAAACTAAACAACTATCGCAACTTTTGGCAACTTCTGGAGCATTAAGAGAGAAACAACCAAAGAGAAATACAACCACAATCCTCATTTAAATGAGACCGGACTATATATTTGCATTAAGATAATAGAAAGAAATCACGACTATATTAAGGCCAGCACAAAACAATCTTTAACCAGTGTCTCTCGCGGCCTTCAGGTTGCCATGCTAGAGGTTGCATATTTTTAATTTAAATTTTTGACCTCTCGTGCCCATCTATGAATGCATCCAATGGGATATCTACATCAAATGCTCCTTTATATCCCCAAAAACAAATTCCCTACTACAAGAGCACCAGTATTGATGGATCACCCCACACCATCCCACCCACTAGAAACGGTGAAAAAGGAAACCCAAGAAAACTTCCAAAATATCTCAAGATGACTAGATGGGTGGTTCTTATGAATCAACCAACCATTCAGAACATGCTCATCAATCCAAACCATGAGTATTATGTGACAATATTCAAGCAGGCACTGAATCGGATTTCTGAAGCTATGTTAGAGAAACCCTAAACTCTCACCGAAAATAGGTGAAATGTGGCACCACTCAGAGATTGACATGTGCCAATTGGTACAAGTGGTAGAAAATTGGCATGCTCAAACAACGAGGTGATGCAAGAATGACATGAGGGAGAAAATATCAGAAAAGCCCCAAATCTGGAGAACTAAAGCTCATCACCAACTCGAGATTGACAACTTTACATGATGTAACCTATGAAATCGTAAATGGAGAAATCATAGTAACAATAAAGTAACCTATGTAACAATAAATTCGGATTCATCCTCGGAGTGGTAATGGGAGAAATCATAGTGAACAACAGGAAACATGCAGAGTTGCTTACAATCAAATAGATGAAAAAACACATACAAAAAACCTAGATAATAATCATGAACAAGCTTAATATTGAATTATGAATCGTAAAGGAACTTACAAAATGTGACATTACGAACCTGGTCAAGCGCACAAGCAAAAATATCCTGGACATGACCCTGGTTGACAAGTTGTATTGCTCATGATGCAAGAGGATTTGTACCTGCACCGCCAAGTCAATCAAAATCCATCATTATCTATACAATAAATACAAGTAATTGATGTAGTATTTTTTACTCTAAGATGCATTCTTATGATAATGTTAGAACACATGTTGAAAATGTCAAAACATACCTGAATAAGCTCCTCTTCGTTTCAAGAACAATTTATTGGAGTCGCATGAACTTGGAATAAGCCTCCCACGATCTGAAAGAGTAGCAACTAAGTCAACAGTGACTTTTTTGTTGCTACGCTGGATCGAGGGAGGTTTGCTCCAAGATTAAATCGCTCCAATAAATTATTCTCTACTAAACAGGGCTAACCACGTGAAGGTGGAAGCTCTTATGGCCCCCCCCCCCCCCTCACATCACTCTCAATTCCCCAATACCCAATCTATATTTCATTTTTTACTTTCATGAGCATAAAAAAAAATATTCAATAACTAATAAAAAAACAATTCAACAAAAGTACGCAAGGAAACATTGAAATTAATGCTTGACATAAAAATAGTATGATAAATGAGTTTTTTATATAACGCAAAAAACGTTCCAAGTATGGTAACGTTTGTCTTATAATAATACAATATTTTACATTATCTAATTTTCTTTTTCTTCTTCCTATTTTTAAAGCTCCTAATTACATCATCAATATCATCATGCTCTGCTCCTGTTTCGTGCCTTTCGACCCGCACTGCTAACCTAGTTGCGTAGTCACGATGTCTGGTCTCATCCAGTGACGGGGCATCGCCTACAAAAACAGATAATATTAAATTTTAATTGTCAGTTTTTAAATATCATTGAACTAGTTCGGTAATATTAATAAAAAAAAATTGCAATGAGATTATTTACCTGGTGCACCAGTTGTCGCCGCTGACCCAGTTGCATTGTCACGATGTCTGGTCTCATCCAGTGACGGGGCATCGCCTCCAAAAACAGATAATAATTAAATTTTAATTATCAGTTTTTAAATATCATTGAACTAGTTCGGTAATATTAATAAAAAAAATTTCAATGAGATTATTTACCTGGTGCACCAGTTGTCGCCGCTGACCTAGTTGCGTATTCACGATGTCTGGTCTCATCCAGTGACGGGGCATCGCCTACAAAAATAGATAATATTAAATTTTAATTGTCAGTTTTTAAATATCATTGAACTAGTTCGATAATATTAATAAAAAAAATTGCAATGAGATTATTTACCTGGTGCACCAGTTGTCGCCGTTGGGACTGTTGCCCTGTCTTCCTCTCTGGTGGTAAGATCCTCAAGGGAAACATTCTCTGTCATTTAAACAACAAACGTTATAAGGACAACCATCAAGGTATAATTAGAAAAAATTATAAGTGGAAATTAATTACCGTCACGGCCCTCACTGATAGCAGCATTGTCGGCCTGGTCCCCACTACAATGATCAGGTTGCACGAGAGGATCATCTACATCTGGCTCTAAAACTGGGTTATTTGCCTCGTCGGTAGTGCTGCTCCCTTGATTTAAACAAAGTTGTTAGACATTAAATTTATGGACAAAAACAAACATATTGAAAGGTTAATGTTTTACCTTATCAGGCATTCTGGATCTTGGGACCTGCCCCAAGCTTCTGCGACGTTCAACTACGGCTTGATAGCCGAAATGGAAAGCAATATTTTTATCTTCCTCTGTAGTTTCTGTTCCGAAGTCATCACCCTACATTACATATGATTGTGTATTTTTAATCATATATGATAGGATTACAAAAACGTTGGAAGGCGATACAATTAATTATAAGATGTTTAGCTACTTAATTACAATTCTTGCAGCTAATTTCAAGTAGCCACCCTGGCCGAGCTTGTGATGGCCCTTTTTCTCAATCCTAGCTTTGGTTGCCTTTGAGGTGTCAGGAAACCTAGCATCAAAAGATTGAAGTCAGATATGACGTAGCATACTTTTATTTTAGACATAAAGAAAATTAAAGCTATTGAATTAAAGTTGTAATTTACCTTGCGGGTCCAGTTGGCATTTTTCCTTCTTTCTTTGCCCTTTTCTCTTTTCCGTCATGGATGAGTGCTCTCCACTCACTCTCTGAAACTGCGAGAGGATGCTCATATCTAGGGTTAAATTGCAATTGCGTCTTATAGGTGTCCCTGGTATATTTCAAATATTTGCCGGCTACCTGAGCCACCGCTTTTCTGTCAAATGTGCCGACCCCAAAAAGGGCTTCTAGATAATCTAGAAGTTCTTTTTTCAGGTTGGAATTCTGGGAATTCCACCCTGTACGTATGGTTGGGCCAAAATTACCAACGCATGGCTCTCCAGAATCCTGTAGAACTCATTGTTTCCTACACAGAATAAAACCAAAAGAAAAAGAAGATATTATCATTAATTTAAAAATAAAAATCAAGATAAATATGTTTTAGATAAAGTACATGAAATAGTTAAAATATTAAAATTTACCTGGGAGTTGTACATGCTTTATAGGGACACCCTCATCGTTCACCAACAACGTGCCATTAATGGTCCCTGTGGAGCTGACACGTGTAGCTCCAGGAAACGCAATAATGTAGTTGGCCATATCAACCTCATCATTTCCAACACGTTCAGCGGTTGGCTGGGTGTCTGCTTGGGTAGGGTGTGTTTCTTGGTTGGCACCTAAAGGAGTAGAAGGTGTACGAGAGGGTTGCTGGGCAATCTCTTGCCCTTGTGTCCCACTACCACCAACACCGGGTTCAGCAAGTGCCAGAAAACGCTACATACAAAAGAAATTTTTGTTAGTTTAGTCAATGTAAAAATTTAAAATCAAACTATCACAATTCATCTCATGCAGAACAAAAAAAATATCCTTTTGACTTTTTATTATTACCTGATATGTTTCTAGCTGGCTCATAAGTTGTTTTATCCTCTCTTCTGTTTCAGGTGTTTGAGGCGCGTCTATCAAAGTATTAAATTTCGACCTTGCATCTCGTGCCTTTTTTCGCAACAAGAACACTAGAGATAGGGATGAAGAAAGCTCTTCCTTAAAGAGGGAATCATCAGGCGTACCATGGCCAGGTGTCTGCATATTTGAACAAAATTATTATTATTTCAATTATGTAAATAACTAAAATACCTGAAGATAGAGCAATGTTGGCACTTTACATGTTCTTCCGCTGGCCTCTTTCCGCGATCATCCTGTCGCGGGGTTGTTCCTGCACTGCTCTGATCAGTCTGCCACATTGCAATAAAATTATAAATGTAAAAAATTGAAAACAATATCTAACTTGAAAACACAAAATGAAAACTGAAATAATTTCTAATAGGACACCAGAAGACATAGTTAGAGTTTCAAATATGCCTTGCATTGAATTCAGTCCTGGAAACATGTCATTGCACATTAAGGCACCCAAACAAGAGACGAGTTGACAATGAAGACCTTATTGAATATATTGTTGGAGCAAATTCTAGTAAACTTGTTGTGAAGACCTTGAGGAAATTTTTGGAGCAATATTGTTGAAGCTGATGGTATAGCATTGTTGGAGACGATCTTGAAGGGCCTTGAAGTGAAGCTTTTGGAGCAACTATTGAAAAATCCTTAGAGCATTTAAGTAAGGTACCTTCTATCTTCCATAACCTTTTTCCTTTCAATATCCTTTAAATGATTTTGTTGATATTTAATGTTTTAAATCACATTATAATTCCTTAATTATATGTGTTTGGGGACTTTTCCTTTGAAATTACCCAAAAATACCCTGGCAATTTCCGTATTCGTGACGTTAGGTCCCTATATTACTAGTATAGTCCCTTATTGTTATTAGTGTAACCCCCTTATTGTTATTATTGTACCCTTGTAACCCCCATTTTGTTATCATTGTGCCCTTAAATTATTATTGTTAGGTCGGCTAGGATTACATTGTGGCCCACTAGGATTACATTATGGCCCCATGGACTCCTATATATAGAAAGGAGGTTTTGTAAATTGTATTATCCAAGAATTGTTCATTTATGTAATGTATTGGAGGTTTCCCCCTCGAAGTGGCTTATTTCTAAGGCGTTGATATCTCTTTTCTTCTATTTTTGGAGCTGGTTACACAACATTTGGTATCAGAGCTTTGGATTCTAGGGTTTCGCTGCTCCAAACAGGTCATCGTGGCATTTTCGCTACAACTTTTTTTCTACGAAGTTTCAGAAGCTGAAATTTTCATAATGGTCGAAATCCCGAGGAAGATTGGTATAAAATTTCATCTCATCGTAAGTGAAGAATCATCACCAAAGATTCTACATGGGAGGATGAGAATTTTATACAGAAGCACCCGGAGCTATTCAAGCGTTGAGGACAACACTTTTTTGAAGGAGAGGGGCATGTTAGGTCCCTATATTACTAGTATAGTCCCTTATTGTTGTTAGTGTAACCCCCTATTGTTATTATTGTACCCTTGTAACCCCCATTATGTTATTATGGTGCCCTTAAATTATTATTGTTAGGTCGGCTAGGATTACATTGTGGCCCACTAGGATTACATTATGGCCCCATGGACTCCTATATATAGAAATGAGGTTTTGCAAATTGTATCATCCAAGAATTGTTCATTTATGTAATGTATTGGAGGTTGCCCCCTCGAAGTGGCTCATTTCTAAGGCGTTGATATCTCTTTTCTTCTATTTTTGGAGTCGTGTTACCCAACACGCGGTGATGCATGTCCCATCTTGGCTGTTCAATATTTTGATTGATAGTAGAAAACATAGAGAGTTAGGGGCTCTTGACTTGGTTTGGTTGGGCCATTAGATCCCTAACATCTACTAGGGAGAACCCCCCTTGAGTTGGAGGAGAGCTAGCCCGAAGTGAAAAGAGGTTGGTGAGGTGACAATGGGGCTATTGAATTACACATGGTATCACACTTTAGCTTTAGGACTTTATCTTGAGAAGTGCGAGATTTTGCTATATCAATTTTCAAATTGTTTACAACACTATTGTTAAGAACTAATAAGAAGTGATGTTGAGGGGTTTTTGGGTATAAGAAACAATACCATTTAAAAACTAGGGTTCTCAGTCCTTGGCATTCCTTCACCCGGGCCTAGGGGCACACTAGAATAATTTCACACTAAACCATGCAAACTTAAAAGTAACTTAACAGATCCATAAAGTAATAATAATCATAATTCCTAATTTCCTATTGTACGATATGATGCAAATTATTCAAACATGAAGCGATGAAGACATGCAATGTCTGAATTTCAAGATTGATGAACCAATACAAGAAGTTAGAAACTACAACTTTGATTCAATACTCTGTGTCCTAACTCCAGGAAGGAATCTAGTTTGTAGTACAGAACATGCATCGTGTATTATCAATTCTTAATTGACAACAATTAAAGGTCATCTACCTCATCAATTCCTTCCCATTTTGTGTTTTTATGTTATATTCCTTATAAAAGTGTCAAATTTCTCTCAAAGTAAGCAACCACTGAATAAAATAAAAATAGTTGAGATATGATGTTAACATAATAACTATCATAAGCCCCAAGGGTTAGCTCAAGCGGTAGTGAGCCAATACGTGGTCCTCTCCGTTGAGGGAGGTCACGGGTTCGATTCTTGAGTCCTTTGGGGTTAGGCGCCGAAAGTCCGCCGAACGGTTTACCGCGCGTACCATCCAGAAATTCTGGGGAAGTACGCCCGGGTTTCCCGTGAGCTTTCCCCTCATGAAAAAAAAATAATAACTATCATTACGTGTCTTCACTTTTGTCACCATAATAGACCTGTGATATGGACTCATCACACAAATTCATATGCTATGTCCCAACAATTTCAAACTGGTTGAACCTACCTCATAGTGTGGTTATTAAGGACAAGTTGCTTGATATATAACTCGATAGCATAGACCGTGTTGCAGTTCTAAAAAGAATCCTCAAGTGTCAAAAAAACTTCACAATATGTTCTACTATAAAGCCTTTTGGGATATCTGAAATAATATATGTATCATTGATGACTTTTAAAGTATGACAAGATCCAGAGGGAAAGGAAATCGATGGAAGAGTGATCCACCAATGAGAACCTAGAATTTAGCATCAGATGAGTTAGAGTCTAGGAAATTGAAACCCTATAATTTTAATTAGTGATGAAGGACATCACATAGGTAATTATATTTTCATGTAGAATAATCTATTAATTCAAATTTAAACTACATAATATGAAAGGCATACCATAAATTTTTCCACGTAAGTCCAAAGAACCTATAAAAAGGGAAAACCTTCTTTTTCCATGGGAAATAATTTACCTTTCCTTTTTCAAGACAATCTAAATCACAAAAAATATGAACTATACTGCACACATTCTTGGATAATGTGAAAGTGGAAAAGGAATACCCTACACAAGTGATGCACACATGTACATTTGAACACTAATAGATTTTTGTAGTTGAAATGCAATGCTTATTTTCATTTAAATGTAGGATTTTTAAAGCAGGGAGAAATAATGGCTGCCAAATTAATAAGCGTTTCTTTGGGGAAAATTTAAATCTTGTATTGGGTGATGAAGATAATAGAGGGTATTGAATCTTGATTCTTGACATCTAGAGAGAACCCTACAGCCTAACACAATCCAATGGAATTGACCAAAAAAACCCAAATAAAGTCAACCCTACTATAGGAGGAAGGGCCTGCAGTAAGAACTTACCATTTTGCAAGAGCTGAGGGCGAATGCTGTTCTACAAGAGCTGAGGGCTAATGCTATTCTGCAAGAGCTGAGGGCGAATGCTGTTCTGCAAGAGCTAAGGGAAAATGCTGTTCTGCGAGAGCTGAGGGAGAATGTTGTTCTGCAAGAGCTCAGGGCGAATGCTGAGGGCGAATGCTGTTCTGCAAGAGCTCAGGGCGAATGTTTGTTACGAAGCGAAGCGAATGCTGAGGGCGAATTTTGTTCTGCAAGAGCGTAGGGTGAATGCGCGCGTGATATCAGACGTTAATGTAGCACACATGTACATTTGAACACTAATAGATTTTTGTAGTTGAAATGCAATGCTTGTTTAAAGCAGGGAGAAATCATGGTTGCCAAATTAATAAGCGTTTCTTTGGGAAAAATTTAAATCTTGTATTGGGTGATGAAGATAATAGAGGGTATTGAATCTTGATTCTTGACATCTACAGAGAACCCTACAGCCTAACACAATTCAATGGAATTGACCAAAAAAACCCAAATAGAGTCAACCCTACTATAGGAGGAAGGGCCTGCAGTAAGAACTTACCATTTTGCAAGAGCTAAGGGCGAATGCTGTTCTGCAAGAGCTGAGGGCGAACGGTGAGGGCGAATGCTGAGGGAAAATGCTATTCTGCAAGAGCTGAGCGCGAATGCTGAGGGTAAATGTTGTTCTGCAAGAGCTGAGGGCGAATGCTGTTCTGCAAGAGCGGAGGACGAATGCGCGCGTCATATCAGACGTTAATGTAGCTATTGCGATGCATACGAAACAATAAAATCATTTTTATGTAGCGTGCATATAAGTTTCGAATTTTTATGTAGCGTGCATATAAGTTTCATATTTTTATGTGGCGCGCATATAAGTGTCATTATACCGACGGCGGAAAAAGTGTTGCTATTGCTATGGGTACCTAAACGTCGCAATGGCAACACCTAGAAATTGTGTCGCACTTGCGACGATTGGAGTCGTCTCAATAGCGACGCTTTGGGCCATAGTGTCGCAATTGCGACGTCTTCCTCCAAACGTCGCAATTGTGACACTTTTCTAAGTGTCGGTATTGCGACACTTTTCTATAAACGTCGGTATAGCGACGGTTTCGGGCGGGATGGAAAAAATTGGGGGAAATTTCCGACATTTGGTCAAAAGCGTCGGAACCAAGTGTCGGAATTTCCGCCAAATGTAGTAGTGTGTGGTCTCTAAGGAAGGCATAATAGTAGATCTAGAGAAGATAAGATCTATCATGGAGTGGGAAACTCCTAGAAATGTGGATGAGGTAAAATCATTCATGGGGATAGCAGGTTACTATAGGAGGTTCATCAGGAACTTCTCTCACATTACATATCCTATCACGTCATTGCAGCGACAAGGTAAGAAATTTGAATGGACAAAGGAATGTGCGGTTAGTTTTGAAAAATTTAAGAAGTTGTTGACAAATTTTCTAGTGTTAAATATTGCAGATCTAGACAAAGAGTTTGTGGTATGTACAAATGCATGCAAGAGAGGGTTTGGTAGAGTTCTTATGCAAGAAGGACATGTAGTATGCTATGAGTCATAGAAACTAAATGATCACGAACAAAATTATCTAACACATGATCTTGAGTTGGCAACGATCATCCATGCATTGAATATGTGGAGGCACTATCTTCTTGGCAGGAGGTTTGTACTAATGAGCGATCGTAGTAGATTGAGGTACCTATTTGACCAACCGAATTTGAATGCCAAGAAATCTAGATGATTGGCCATAAACAGTGAGTTTGAATTCGAGATCATGTACATCAAGGGAAAAGAGAACAGGGTTGCAGAGGCTCTTAGCAGGCAGATACAGGTAAATCACACTTCAACTATGAGTTCTTATGGGATAGATCTACAGGATCAAATCTTACAGGCAGGTCAACATGATGACAAGTATAGAGAGGTTAGGCACATGTTACAATAAATTACATATATAGGTATAGCTACAAGTACATGTATATGTAGTGGTACAGGTACAGGTAGTGATACATGTAAAGGTATAGGTGTGGTACAGGTACATGTAGTGGTACAGGTGCACAGGATGTGGACTATCATCTCTCAAAAGATGGGTTGATCAGATTTAGGGACAAGATATATGTGCCAGACAACAATGAGCTCAAGAAGGCTATCTTGAGAAAGTTTCATGTGAAACCATACTCAGGTCACCCAGGATACCAAAAAATATTTACAACAGTGAAGAAGTTTTATCATTGGATGAATATGAAGAAGGATGTGGCAGAGTTCGTGTCTAGATGTTTGGATTTTTAGCAAGTAAAGGCAGAGTGTCAACATCCAGGTGGGTTAATACAACCAGTTCTAATTCCAAAGTGGAAATGGGAGATCATTTCCATGGATTTCATTAGAGGTTTTTCGAGGAAATCTAGACAACATGATTCTATCATGGTTGTGGTAGATAGGTTCACTAAGGTAACGCACTTCATTCCAGTGAAGACTACATATTCAACTAGTGATGTGGCACAGGTATTCATCAGAGATGTGGTAAGATTGCATGGTGTTTTGAAGAATATTATGTCATACAAGGATGCTAAGTTCACTTTAAGATTCTAGAAAGAGTTATTTGCAGATTTTTCCTTTAGCACAAATTATTATCCGCAGACAGATGAACAGACAAAGAGGGTCAACAATATTCTAGAGGACATGTTAAGGATGTATGTGTTGCATCAACAACGAAAGTGGGAGGATTACCTTCTGTTAGTTGAGTTTACATATGATAATGGGTATCAAGAGTCTCTAGGGATGAATCTATTTAAGGCATTGTATGGGTGGAGTTGTAATACTCCCATCAGTTGGAGTGATCCTGTAAACAGGGTGTTGATAGGACTGAAAGTGTCGGAAGAAATGGAACAGAAAATACATGTAATCAAGAAGGATCTAAAGGAAACACGGGACATGAAGAAAATATATGTAGATTAGAATAGGTTGTTTAAGGAGTTTAAGGTTGGGGAACATGTGTGCTTGCACATTAAGCCCAAGAAGAGCTCCTTGAGGATTGGATCATGTGCCAAGCTGGCACCTGGGTATTATGGACCTTTCAAGATTCTTGAAAGGATCATATCAGTAACCTATCGACTTGCATTTCCTTTGACAGTGAAATTCCATGATTTTTTCCATGTGTCATTGCTTAAGAAGTATGTTAAAGATGATAATCATGTGATTGATTATTTTGTATTGTAGGTGGAGCCTGAAGGAGAATTCTAGCCGGAACAACAATTTGTTCTGCAGAGAAATATGTTCATGCTCTGGAACCAAGCAATCGAGCAGGTTAAAGTGTAGTGGAAGCACTTTGGTCCCGATGAAGCTACATGGGAGATGGCAGATCAGGTGCAGGCTATGTATCCTTCTATATTTTTTGGTTGAGCGAATGTCCTTGATATATGTTTTGGTGTGATGTTTTGGTATATGTACATATGTATATGGATGTAAATACTGCGATGAGTTGTGTTATAAAGCTCCAATAAGTGGTATGAGTGTCATTTCATTATGGTTGTCATGTTGGTATGCTTCTTAGCAGGTTGATCATTGTAAATATTGCAACAAGTTAAGTTATAAAACTCCATGGGCGGTATTGTGTCATTGAACATCAAAGATGGTGTTCCCCCAAGGGGGAGGGTTCTTGTAACATCCCTAGTGAAAATTCCATGTAATAAAAGTTAATAAAGGAAAAATAATAACCACATTTATGGGACATGTATTCCAAGCTGAATTTTGGGCAAAAACATCCTAGTGTGGGTGTTCATTTGGCTTATTATGGCTAAGGAATTTGGAAAAGGAAATAAAAAATGATTTAGAAAGGAAAAGTTTCATTAATTGATATTTAATTATGAAAATAATGGAAATTAGGAGAAAATGAAGGTGAAAGATCAAAGCTTGCATTTGAGGAGGAAAATGAAGGAAAATAATGAAAATTTGAAGAAAATAGGTGCCTCATTAATAAAAAGGCTTATGAGGATCAATTGGTACATTTTATTAGCTTAGTTTTGGAGCTCTCTCTCTCTATTATCTCTCTCACGCTCTTGGAAACTTAGATTTTTCTTGGAACACTTCAAAATTGAGTCAAGAAAAGCAAAGAAGGCAAACAGGAAGCAAAGATCAAGAAAGGAAGAGCAGGATCAGGCAACTACAATGAGATTATTTTCATGTGTGATTTCCTTGCTATATTTGGCATGCATGGTTATGATGTGTGTTCTTGGTTCTCTTGTTGTCATTGGCATGGGTTTTTCCAAGTGTGATAGTTTTTTCAACCTAACCTTTCCATTTCTGGATAGCCATGGTGTGACAGGGTTCTCATGTTTTGGTTGAGTTGGATTGCTAGATGGATTCGAAAATGAGTGAGGTGGATCTTTGAATGAATAAAAACACATGTCCTAGTGATCCCTAGACCAGACTATGGATTATGATAAATCCTTGGCCTAGCAACCATTGAACCGGACAATGGGTTGTGGTAAAGATGGACCTTATGTTTCCTCAGTGGGCCTAGGAATCCTCGACTGGTGAATGGAGGGATATATGGTAAATCCTAGAGGTGAGTGCCCTCAATCACACCTAGGAATCCTTGGCCGGTGAATGGCAGGACATATGGTAAATCCTAGAGGGTGGAGTCTCGAGTATGGCCTAGCGATCCCTGGATCAGACCATGGATTGCAGTAAAACCTAGAGACTAGGAGATAATAAAATTCCTCGTGGTGTAGGTGGATAAATCCAATGGCATCCATGCTTGTTTAGTGCCTAGTGATCTGGTGATGATCGTGATAAAGCCTGGTTATGTTGATGAGGGTGAGGTGATTTAACCTCGATAAGTCCTAGATTATGTTGGTTATGAGTCCCACATTCATGCTTGGAATATGGCATAGGGGTGATTGACTGAATGAAAGGTTTGGTTCAGCCAATCTATGGTCGGGTGGTACATGGAAGTCCCAAACCTGCTTGGCTTTGCATTCATTAATAATATTTCCTTTCCTTGGTATTTATGTGCAAATGTATTGGTTCATATGTGAAATTTATGGTTGTTTTATTCTTATTATTCATGTTGTTTATATGCTGGTTATGAGTATGTTTTACGACAATGATGATGAATGGCTTACATCATGTTTTGATTTGTAAATGTTTGAACAGTGATTATATGTCCTAATAGATGATAATGTAGCTAATGTGATAAAGCATCAATACTTCTTAGTGAATCTCAGATAAGTATGAGACACCTATGCGTAAATCTATTATGATATTCTGTATAATGCATGTTTGACAAAATGCCTATCCTGGATAGTAGGGGTCCAGTCAAGTCATTAATTAATTGTTTGCATTAGTACCTTTGTTTCAGTGTTATGTATCATTTTTGGAAGTCTCATAGAGTTATGAGCAGTGGCTTGAGTCCTGACCCTGAAAAATTAGCGTAGAATCTAGGGTCGCCGGCACAAGAATACCTGAAAAAGACCACAGTCGTTGGGATGGCCTTGCTGTGGGAGCTAGTGGAGGGTTCCAGTTGCACTATTGCCTGTCATGGGAGTGAATGGGGTGTTTGGTCAGTAAAATACAAGTTTCTTCAGGAGTTAAGCACTTGGAAAGGTTGTTTGGCTCCTAGAGGTTCTGCAGGATGTATGAATGGTCAGTTTGATTGCCTTCTGTTGGTTCCACTTCCTTAAGGTGACCTAGGAGGTTGAATCTCATCATAGTGGCCTCTCGTCACATGTTTACCCTAGTGGACCAGTTAGCTTGGGTAAATGTGGGAGGAGTGTGTTAATAATTATAAATTAATTAAACAGATATAATAAAATATATATTTTTAATACATAAATGGATAATTTTTTTATCAAAATACAAATTTATATATTTCTAAATATTTAAAAAATAATAAATAATGTAGAATAGTTTATGGAGATAAATGTGTTATTAAGATTTAAAACATCTAATTCAGGTGAACACTTCACCCATCATTAGGGACTAGAAGCAAAAATATATATGATGATGGACGAAGTGTTCACTTGAGACGTTTAAACTCTTCATAACACAATTATCTCCAAAAACTATTTTACACTATAACTCACAATTGTGAAAATATACATTTAAAAATAATTAATAATTACATTTACATAATAAATAAATAAATATAATAAAATAATAAACCTTTTATCATACAAGTGACCTAAAAAAATTCATCAAAATAAGATTTATTCAATGTAGATAACTTAAATAAATTGAAGGGCCGACTCCTTTGATGCTAATTGGCATTTCACAAATAATTCATGACATTTGCGCCATCTTAGAACTCCGAACAAATAATTATTATCTTTCTTTCCACCATTTTTATTTTTATTTCTATCTTTCCAATAATCTCCTAACAAACAATTATTATCTTTCTTTTTATCATGTTTTTTATTTTTACTTTCATCTTTCAAATAATTATATATTTATGTCCAAAAAATAATAATATTTTTTATTTTTTATTTCTATATTTTCAATAATCATATGTTTTTGGGAGAAACATGATGGGGCCGAAGCAAGCAACGTCGCCATGATCTAGGGTTTGGAGGTTTCAGCGCAGGCTACCCCTGGCAGACCTCCCTCCTCGCCCTTGAGGTCACGCCCATACTCTTGGAGAGCCTATAGGCTCACCCATGACATAAACCAACAGGGGCACAACAACTCCCCCCACCTCAGGCCTGCCTCCCACACGAGTGGCGGCAGGGGCTGGCAACGATCGTCAACAGAACTTTGGCCCACTTCATGACACAATCAGGGCGACTCCCACAACGAAACTGACCTCCAAAACAGAAGTAGAAGCAACAAACATTACTTCATCCACATGCATACCCAAATGTAGAAATTTGAATAATTGTTAAATTATTCACCGAGATTATCCTGATCACACACTATTTGAGCTTCATGCATAATACATAACCTCTTCTACTATTGATCATCAATTTGCGGAAATTAAACAATCGCATGCGCACATTAAAACCATAAACAATCACACATATAAACACAGTTTTATGGGAAAGCTTAAAGTTGAAAACCCCCAACTATCTGTATATTATAATGATAGAGATCATGTAAAAATAATTAGCACAAAGCCCCTCACAAGCTCTCAGCACTATCTCACATGCTACACACTACACAAGCTCAAATCAAGCAAGTCACATGCTCAAATCTCCTCCACCTGTTAGCCAGCCTCTAATGCGCAATCCAATATGGATAATCATGATATCCAAGTTCGAATCCCACCAAGATGTACTGCACAATCCTCATTGGCTTCTCAATCAATGTGTGTGCAAATATCATGCACCAGTATAGTCACAACTGATAATCAACCTGCTCTTTCACCTACCTCCATCACTGATCTCCACTGAAATTGTCCATGCACTTGAGTTAACTGATGTGTTCATTAGTTGATTTATGAGTTAATAATTAGTGAATTAATTAATAATTAATTCACACCTCTCATCACTAGTGTATTAATCAGTTATACTAAATACAACTAGTTCAACTAAGTCAAACTGAACACAACTCCATCAACTCCACCAAACTCACTCACATGAGTTCTAACTGAATTCATCATGCAATAGCTCCACTTAGACCCTAGGAATAGCATAATTCCTTCTGTCAACTGCATGTGCCACATCCAGGCATCAAACTGAAGTGCTCCAAGAGGATAAGATAATGTTTATAGTCCAAATATTATTAAGAGCTAATAATATCGACATATCTATTTTTAGACTGGCAATCTAAAAATAGATTCCGCCCAGTATGTCTAAAAACAGAAGTCCATCTATTTTTCCAACTTGACCATCCCTCCACAAATAGCATCCTACAACTCATAGAATCATGATCAACATGTCTAAAAATAGACTTTGCGCCAAAAATACCCTACGGGCCCACTTAGTGAAGGCGACTTCTTTCCACTAAGCTCTGTCATATTATTGCATTCTCAACACTCCCTCTCAAAAATATAGGGATTATCTGCCACCCCGATCCTGCCTCTGTGGTTTTCGAATTTGTTCCTGGTGAGCGCCTTCGTCAAGATATTAGCATCCCGATCCTCCGTAGGAATGTAAGAAAGTAACATGATCTTTCGCTGCACACAATCTCTGATATGATGATACTGGATGTCAATGTGTTTAGATCTATCATGAAATACTCGAATTAGCAGAGAGTCGGACAATCGGTTATCACAATAAATCACAATAGGCTCTAAGTGTGAACCAAACAACCCGACCAGGATCTTCCTCATCCATATAACCTCGCATGCAGCCAAAATCGCTGCCATATACTCGGCCTCTGCTGAACTGAGTGCCATGGATCTCTGCTTCCTGCTGTACCAGGAAACTGCTGTCGATCTGATACTGAAATTCCCTCCAGATATGCTCTTTCTGTCTGTTGGGCTCCCTGCCCAATCTGCATCCGTGAAGCCACATAGCTTCACCTCATCCGACTTCCTGTACCACAATCCATATCCCGATGTGCCTCTGAGATAACGCAATACATGCTTCCCCGCCTTCCAAAAGAGCTTGGTAGGCTTAACCATAGCTTGTGAAAGTTGGTTAATTGCATAGCATATATCGGGTCGTGTATTGACCAGATACATAAGCGACCCCACCAACTCGCTTCTGGTGAAATGAAGTGGCATCCACTACCTCCGTCAAGTAGCATCCTCCTTCCTCCAACCACCAGGAAGAGGAGATCAACATGCTTGTCTGCATGTTGAACTTCAAAGATTTCCCGCATACTAACTCTGAGAAACAAAAAGTCCACCACCGCGCCGGCCAAATTTCCAATCCCGTAGAAATAATGAAGGAGGCCCAAGTCCTTCATCTCAAACTCTCTTTGCAAGATCCTCCTGCATGAGAGTATCAATAACTCATCACCTGTCAAAATCAAATCATCTACATGGGCACAATGATCGAAGAACTTACCCTCCACCATAATCTGGTATAGGTTAGGATCCGCCTCACTCTTGGATAATCCAAGTCCGGTGAAATAACTGTCTATCTGTGTGTACCAAGCACGAGGTGCTTGTTTCAACCCATACAGCGCTCTCTTGAGCCTGCACACATGTGACTCGCTGCTGAGGATCTCGAAACCTTTGGGCTGCTCTATGTACACCTCCTCCTCAATGACTCCATTGAGGAACACAGTCTTCACATCCATCTGATGAATGTGCCACCCCATCTGCACTGAGAGAGCAAGAATTGTCCGTATGGAAGAATACCTCACACAGTGCTCCCTCATAATCTATCCTCTATCTCAGGAGAAGCCTCGAGCAACAATTTCCTGCCTCGTACTTACACACTCCCGTCACCGCTTCGTTTCACTTTGTATATCCATCTCGAACCCACCACTGATTTCCCTTCCAGCCTTGGGACAATCTCCCATGCACTGTTTCTGACAATCGAATCATACTCTTCCACCATGGCATCTACCCATGCGGGATCCTCCACAGCTTCCTCGAAAGAGGATGGCTCTGTCACGATACACTTGCTCATAAGAGCCATGTATCCAGTATACCGGTCAGGTGATTGTCTCTATCTACGCTGTGATGTAGGTGCTCCTACAACCTCCTCTGCATCTTGAGCCAGTCGCTCAGCTTCTGTAGTGCGCTTCCGCCCTCTGATGGTTGGCGCTGCTTGAGTGGTCTCTTCCATTCCATGAACCTCATCTTGTGGTTGATCCACATCCTGAGACTCATCCTTAGGAACTAATAGCTCCTCATCTGCATGCAATTGTGGCTCCCTCTCAAGCGAACACTTCATGGCTTTCTCCTCATGAAATTTGATATCCCGTCGCACGCCTTATGATTGTCCTGCAAATACACACGATAGTCAGGCATATCAAGAAAATTCTCAAAAAATATCCCAACCCCAAGTACCGCTCCAGCTTCTTCCTGGCATCCTTCGTCACATGAATGTAAACAGGTGAACCAAAAATCCTCAAATGTGAAATATTAGGCCTCTTACCAGAAAACGCCTCCTCGGGTGTACTCATGCCAAGTATCCTGTGAGGACAACGGTTCTACACATATACTGCAGTATTGCATGCCTCCGCCCACAAGTGAATGGGTAGGCCCCGATCATGCAACATCGCCCGTGCAATACCCACGATCGTTCTGTTATTCCGCTCAGCAACCCCATTCTGCTGTGGGTTATGAGGTGCTATGAGCTCTCTTCGAATTCCTTCTGCGCTGCAAAAGTCCTTGAATTCGCCAGAGATGAATTCACCACCATTGTCGCTCCTAAGAGCCTTCACCTGCTTCCCCGATTCTTTCTCCACCAGTGCCTTGAACTCACAGAACTTTGAGTATGTCTCGCTCTTCTTCTGCATGAAGAAGATCCAGCACTTACGAGAAAAATCATCAACAAAGATCACATAATACCTGTGCTTTGTTGTCAAAGCTACTGAGAAAGGTCCACACACGTCTGTGTGAATTCTCTCAAGGATCGTCGTGGCGCGACTATCCTTCTCGTGAAAGGTGGCTTTCACAAATTTTCCTAAGGTACACCCCTTGCACTGATCTGACTACGCAAGAGTGCCTTTAGGAAGCCCAGTAGAAATCTGCTGCAGTATCTTCAAAGCTCCATGGTGAAGGTGGCCCAATCTCCGCTGCCACAACTCGCCATCATCCCGGCTCACCACTTCTTCTGCCTTGCCTGCCATTGTTGCGCAGCCATCTACCTACAATTGATAAAGGTTCTTAACTCGAACCCCTATCCTCCGGGTCTCACCAGTTGCCTTACTGCGCAGGAAAGCCTTTCCCTCGCTAAAGACAACATCATATCCCTTGTCTTCTAACATCGCCACAGAGATAAGATTCTTCTTCAATCCCGGAACATGCATCACTTCCTTCAATACGAAGGGTTTACCAGACTCCCTCTCAAAGGAAATGGTACCGATACCGGTCGCACTGTATCTACCATCATCGCCCATATCGATGTGCACTCCAAGATCTTTCTCATCCAGATCAGTAAACAAATCTCGATCTCCTGTCATGTGAAAAGACGCACCACTTTCCAGAAACCACACTGATCCCGTCACACTTGACACCAAGCATGCGATCAGTGAAAAATCCAGCTCAAAATGTGAGGCTAAGGCCTCTCCAGCTGCAGTCCCAGCAGCCTGCTTATTTTTCTTCTTCTGCAGACAATTTGTGGCATAATGTCCGTGTTGGTGACAGTGAAAGCACTTCACCTTGGACATGTCCTGCTTCTTGCCTTTCGCACCGAAATGAGAAGCTTTCTTGCTCTTCCCCTTCTTTGCTTTGGCAGCCAAAGCGCAATTTTCTTCATCAGATGCCTTTGATGAAGATCCGTCCCTGGTGCTCCGCCTTATCTCCTCTTGCATGAGATCCGACCAAAGTCGCTCCCATCCCGGCAATTTCTCCCGACCATTGACAGAGTCCTGATAGGAATGCCAACTCTTCGGAAGACCAAGGAGAGCCAGGTCCACCAAGTCCTCATCATCGACAGTCACCCCCACACTTCCCAGCTCATCTCTGCATTGAGTGAACTTCGTGAGGTACTTGGCGATACTGTTGCCTTTCTCCATCTTAATGTTTCTGAGTTTATCCTTGAGCGCCAGCTTCCTTTGGTCGCTCTTGCTCTGGAATAGATCTGTCAACGCTTTCCACATCAAATATGGAGAAGCTTTTCCATGCAGGCTGGATACAATGTGATCCTTCACGCCCTCCAAGAGAATCCTTCGACATTTCGCCATCTTCTTTTGCCAAGCCTCAACTTCAGCAAGATCAGTGGGCTTTTGGACATCCGTACCTACGAACTCCTTCAGCCCATTGTCATCCAGCACCGCCTCCATCCTGTCCTTCCATGCAATATAATTTGAGATGCCCTCAAGGGAATACTCCAATCGCAATCTTTTGAAAGACATATCAACTTCGACACCAACAAAACACTGCTGCAAATTCGAATTCAACCAGCACAAAACTCAACCGCTTCAATGTTTTGCAATTGCTCCAATGATCAATAATGATCTCGATACTCATGTAGAAATTTGAATAACTGTTAAATTATTCACCGAGATTATCCCGATCACACACTATTTGAGCTTCATGCATAATACATAACCTCTTCTACTATTGATCATCAATTTGCGGAAATTAAACAATCGCATGCGCACATTAAAACCATAAACAATCACACATATAAACACAGTATTTATGGGAAAGCTTAAAACTGAAAACCCCCAACTATTTGTATATTATAATGATAGAGATCATGTAACAATAATAGCACAAATCTCCTCACAAGCTCTCAGCACTATCTCACATGCTACACACTACACAAGCTCAGATCAAGCAAGTCACATGCTCAAATCTCCTCCACCTGTTAGCCAGCCTCTACTGCGTAATCCAATATGGATAATCATGAGATCAAGGTTCAAATCCCACCAGTATGTACTGCACAATCCTCATTGGCTTCTCAATCAATGTGTGTGCAAATCTCATGCACCAGTATAGTCACAACTGATAGTCACACTGCTCTTTCACCTACCTCTTCACTGGTCTCCACTGAAACTGTCCATGCACTGAAGTTAACTGATGTATTCTTTAGTTGATTAATGAGTTAATAATTAATTCACACCACTCTCACTAGTGTATCAATCAGTTAGACTAGATACAACTAGCTCAACTATGTTTAACTGAGTTAAACTGAACACAACTCCATCAACTCCTCAATCAACTCCACCAAACTCACTCACATGAGTTCTAACTGAATTCATCATGCAATAGCTCCACTTAGACCCTGGGAATAGTGTAATTCCTTCTGTCAGCTGCATGTGCCACATCCAGGCATCAAACTGAAGTGCTCCAAGAGGATAAGATAATGTTTAGAGTCCAAATATTATTAAGAGCTAATAATATTCGATATATCTATTTTTAGACTGGCAATCTAAAAATAGATTCTGCCAAATATGTCTAAAAATAGAAGTCCATATATTTTTCCAACTTGACCAACCATCCACAAATAGCATCCTGCAACTCATAGAATATGATCGACATGTCTAAAAATAGACATAGTTTAAAAATAGACTTTGCGCCAAAAATAGCCTGCGGGCCCACTTAGTGAAGGCGACTTCTTTCCACTAAGCTTTGTCATCTTGTTGCATTCTCAACAGCTACCACAAGAACCAAGATCAAGCTCCCTGCGCATTGAATCAATGAAAGAATCCAGTTCATGAAAGACCATGCATTGATAGGCAATTTCATGGGTTTTTGGCCCACACAAAAAGCCCTATTAGGATGGATTTTCTCCAAATGGAAGCCCAAGGGTAACATTTACCTTCAGTTGTGCACCAAAGGCTTCTTCAATGTGATCTTCACCTACACTGAAGACAAAAATCAGATCATGGACGAAGGGCCATAATTCTTCAACTCGGCAGGTTTATACTTGCGCTCCTGGATAGAATGCTTCAATCCAGACAAGCAAGGTCTCACATGGGCTCCAGTTTGGATCCAACTCTACACCCTCCCCTAGGACTATTGGGATGAGCTGAATCTACAAGACATAAGCAATGCCCTAGGAGAATTCATCAAAACGGTGGAGGAAACAAAGATCAACCGACATGCATCATACGCACGAATCTGCGTCTACATGAACTTAGTAGAGTCACTCCCTTGTGAGGTAAGTCCATTGCATGATGATTATGAATGGATTCAAATTGTAGATTATGAACATGTACCCTTCAGATGCCAGAGATGTCACCAATATGGGCACCTATTCAGAGATTTCCCCCTAAATAAAAAGGCGACAATTAATAATGAACCAAATGATCAAGCCACTGAAGGGTTTACGAAAGTAGCAAGCAGGAAAAGGCACAACAAGAGGTCAAACTCTAACCAGAGAAAAAAATCCCCAGCCACAAGCAATAGATTCAAAGCCCTAGCTTAGCTGAAGGAAAATGAGAACGACCCTCCCAAAGATACAGGGCGATCTTCGCAGGAGCAACCCCATACCTAAAAAACCCAACAAACCAAGATCCAGATGGAAGCCTTTATGATACCCCAAACCCCTACACATGCAGGGGACAACTCTGCAAGGAAAGGAAAAGGAATGGCATTGGACCCAATCCCATAAGCCATGGAGGAAGAACCAGAGAGCATTGAATTTTGGGGCCTGGATATCATAGGGTGAGAAGATGCATGCAACAAGAAGGAATTTCTCTCAATACCCCAGCATCAGATCCAAAATTTGGAAGAAATCCTCACTTGAGCAGAACAACTCCCCTCCTTGAGCATTCAAGGAGTTACGCTCATGAACACCAAATTTATTCTGAAAGAATCCTGTAAACAAGGCAGAAAAACAGATCTGCAAAGAACAATAGAAATGGGCAGAGAGATGGTAGAATCTGGGAGATTCCCCAAGTTAACCCGATTCTATTGTTTTATCCCCAACCCTCCTCAATGAAGATCATCTCATGGAATATCAGAGGGCTCAACAACCCCACAAAGCACATGATCATAAAGAAAATAATTACTGAGGAACACCCTGTGATTTTTTGCATGCAAGAAACCAAATGTTCCAACTCTACTTTTGATACAATCTTCAAAAGGATATGGAAAGGCTACAAAACACTAGCGGTGGATGCCAATGGAGCTTCAGGAGGACTGGAAATCATCTAGAACCCCCACATCATCACCTTAGAAAATTTCCATGCCAATATACACTTCATTCAAGCCAACTTTCACTTGATTGGAACTACCATCCATGGATTTCTCACGAATGTCTACTTCCCCCAGAATCTCCAACAAAAAATTGAGCTTCTGGACAACATTTTTGATCTCAATAACTAGCGAACTCTACCTCTTTGGCTGCTTGGAGGAGATTTTAACATGATAACCAACCTACAGGAAAAAAATGAGGAGGGTTGCATCTGGATATGGACAACACTGGTTTCAATAACTTCATCCAAGACAATCACCTCATAGATTTACAAACTTCCAATGGCATCTTCACTTACAACAATAGAAGAGGAGGCAGCCAGTAGATCACCTCTTGATTGGATCGTTTTCTCATCACGGAAGACTTCATACATCTAGGGGGAGATCTTGTAGCCACCATCATACTGACCTCTGGCTCTGACCATTGGCCAATACAGCTACAATGGCTCAGGCCGGGTATGCCCATGCCTAAACCCTTCTACTTTGAACACTGCTAGCTTAAACATCCAGGGTTCAAAGAACTCGTCTCAGATTCTTGGTCCTCCTTCACACCACCTCAAGGCACAAAAATGTATCAGTTCCAGATAAAACTGAGGATGCTCAAAGGGAAACTGAAGCTGTGGAACAAGACCACCTTCGGAAACATCTTCAAAGATCAAAGAGAACTGGAAGAGAAAATGAAGCAGCTACAACAAAAAATCATCTCAGAAGGATGCTCGACAGACTCAGAGAATAAGGAGAAATTACTAACAACTAGCTGGAAGAGAGAAGAACCTAGAAAGAGATCTTATGGAAACAAAAATCTAGGATATGCTGGCTCAAAGATGGAGAAAGAAACACAAAATTTTTCCATTGCTCCACCATTCAGCACAGGATGCGCAACAGAATCACAGTCCTAAAAAATCCAAATGGGGAGCGACTAGAAAAACAAGAAGATATGATAGAGGAACTACACAATCATTTCAAGGACATCCTCCAAGAACCCAACATATAGTGGCATAAAGCCATAGAAAGAATTACTCAGAACATACCCAAATTGGTCACGGAAGAACATAACTGGATGCTGCTTAAAGCTACCACTTTGGTGGAAGTTGAACAAGAAGTCTTCCAACTAAAGGAAGGGAAAGCTCCTAGCTTGGATGGATTCACCACCAACTTCTTCCACTTATTTTGGGAAACCATCAAAGAATAGGTTTGGGTTGTCGTAGAGGAATCGCGCACCACTCACTGGCTTCTACCGGCTCTCAACGCCACCTTCCTCACTCTCATACCAAAGGAAGACAATTCCGCTACGCCAAGTAAGTACAAACCCATATCTCTCTACAATGTTATTTACAAAATAATATCCAAATTTATAGCTAACAGATTGAAGCAGCTCCTACACCTCCTCATTTCCCCATAGAAAACAGGATATGTAGAAGGCAGGCAAATCCTTGATGGCATTATTTTAACCCACGAAGTCATCCATTCTCTTAAGACCTTTAAAAAACCTGGTATGCTTCTCAAAATTGATTTGTACAAGGCTTTTGACAAACTCAGTTGGGATTATATCAAGCTATTCCTTATAGCCTTTGGCTTCAGCCACACTTGGGTCCGATGGATAATGAGCTTGATATCCTCCCCCTTTCTATCCATTATGGTCAATGGCATACCTTCGGTAACCTTCAATCTTTCCAGAGGAATCAAACAAGGAGATCCTGTCTCACCCTTCATTTTCATTATTATGGCAGAAGGTCTGGGACGCCTGCTAAAAAACTTTGTCCACTCGGGTACCCTTCAGGGCATTCCCCTCCACAATATCTCCCCCATCTCCCACTAACAATTTATGGACGACAACATGATAATGGGACACCCCTCGATCCAGGAAGCCCAATCCCTCAAATCTCTGCTCAACTGTTTATCTGAAGCACCTGGCACAGAGGTCAACTCTAAAAAATCTCAAATATTCTTCTTCCACACTTCCCCTATCACCAAATGCAACATCACCCACATTTTGGGCTTCTCCATAGCCTCATTTCCTTCAAAATACCTTGGAGCCCCTCTCACAGACACAACCATAAATCACACCTCTTGGCAAGCGCTGTTGTATAGAATGGAAACCAAATTATCCAACTGGACCCACCATTCCCTCGACATAGTTGGTCGTAATGGTACTCATCAAAGTGGTCCTTCAGTCTCTCCCCATCTATCTCTTCTCGGTTCCAGCTACCTCAAAATGGGTCCTCAAAGCTATGCGCAACCTGCAAAGGACTTTTCTCTAGTGAGGAACTAAAGAGAAAAACAAATGGCACTAGTCAACTGGAAAGAGGTCTGCAAACCGAAAGTACATGGTGGACTAGGGCTACGAGATCCAGAGCACATCAAAAATATCATGGGAGCCAGTATATGGTGGAAATGGGTCTCCAGCCCTCACACACCCTGGGCAAACCTATGGGCGGCCAAACATGCAAGGAGTTTGCCCAAGGAGGACCTAATCAGATTCAACATAGATCCAGGAGGATACCAAATATGGAATGCGACCAGCAACCAAAAACAACTGATCCAAACCCATAACTTCTGGGAATTGCGTAGTGGTACTCAAGCCAGATTCTGGGAGGATTCCTGGCAGCAAATGCCAAGTCTCTCCTCAATTTTTCCTAGACCCCTTTCAAGCACCGTTTTACAAGCAAGGCAACGTAACTGTGTCCAATATTTCTAAACCAATGACACAACTCAAGGCTACAGGACTTGGCTTCACACTGACAGATGGCAAGAAGATTGGAACAATGAAAATCACATAAAAATTTGGGAGGAATTAATAACCAAAAGAAGAATTAGAGACTAACATGGACCCGATATTCTTCAATGGGGCCATACTCCAAGTGGCAACTACTCCACCAAGGAAGCTTGAAATCTCTTACAACAATAGAACCCAGATCCATCCAATCAAACATGGAAGAAGATATGGTCTTCCAAGCTCTAGACCAAAGTAGCTACCTTTCTATGGTTGCTCAGTAAACTACGCATCCTCACATGGTATAATCTATTGAAACAAGGTTTTTTGGGATCCTCAAGTCTCCCTCTATGCTAGGAATACCATGAAACTATCGATCACTTGTTGGATCTCTATCCCATATTCAACGCCCTATGGGACAAGATTGAAACTCTATGCAGACGCACCAACAAAGAAAGGGGTAACATCATCAACACCATCAACAAGTGTACGGAAAAACCTTACTCCAACAACCTTCTGAATAAACTCCTACAGTTGATTCCAGGCCTCCTCATCTGGAACATATGGAAAGAAAGGAACAACTAGATCTTTAAAGACAAGGCCTCCAACCGAGAGAAAATATGGGCAAGGCTCCACAACAATCTCACAGAAACTTTGGCCATAACTCCCTGGAGTAAGGAAGACCTCCCGACAACTACATTTGAACACAAAATTACAATGGAATCCCCCACCAAATGGTTTCTTCAAAGGAAACTTCGATGTAGCCTCTAAAGGCAACCCTAGGAATGCTGCATTCGGAGGTATCTTCAGGAACTCCCAGGGTAATCCCCTTCTGGTCTTCTACGAAAACATGGGATGGGACAACAACAACTTCGCGGAGTTAGAGGGGCTCGTCCAGGGCATCTCCAGAGCCATCGAGTTCAACTATTTTCCACTGGAAATGGAGGGATACTCGCAAACCATCACTTAGGCTGCCACTCAAATTCTTCATGGATATTCCTCCTCAAAGGTCTCCACCAGCTGGAGGCTAGCTAACAGGCTCAAACTCCTTGAACAATTGATACAAAATCACAGGGCAATAAATTTTCACCATGTGTGCAGAAAATCGAACACTGTTGCGGATCTCCTAGCCAACAAGGGGGTGGAAAGCCATAACACACTGCATTACTCCCACCTCTCCAAGATTGAGGATGACTCCTTACGCATGGAATGCTAGTCTCTCATCCAAAAGGACCATCTCTCGCCGAATGCGGGTGACATGATGCGCACGTATGAAGACGTTCCCTCCCACGTTCGAGCTGATGAAGATCTGCAATGCATGCCTTCACCTGAAGTGGAACCACCTCCCTGCAATAATTCACATGTGGTGAAGGAGGCAAGTGATCACGATGACACGCAAGCCAGCAAACACCCTGGGTGGAACCTCTCCGCTGCAATTATTTGAATGAGCTCCTTGATGGTTATGACTCATTTCCATAACGCAAAGCACATGCTACCACATAAGAATTGTCGCAACATACACCTGCGAGCGTGTCACAATAATGCACAGCATCTGCGCTTGTGCCACAGGTCTACAAAAGGGGAAGCCCTTCCGCAAAGTGTTATTCAAAGATTGCTCCTTCTGGCTCACAATGCTCTCTTAGCCTTTCTGCTTCAGTCTCAGCCCACCTGCACGCTCCACCCACTACGCAGCCTCCCCCCCAGTGCTAGGTTGCTAGGGACCCTCTCGGCAGCACACCTCCTTGTTTGCGCGCCTCCCTTCGACTCCCATTGCCTTACTAGTTTCTCCCGACTGTGCGCTCTCATCAACAAGCTCCCCCAGTTGTGCAACCCCGACCTGCACGCCACCCTGCCCAATAACTCTTCGCTGCGCACTCCCTGTCTCTGCTCTAAGAATATTCTCTATACCTCTTACCCCCCCATTCCCCTTTTGCTTCACTATCCCATGGCTCTGCAACTGCGCCAAAGGACAATCATAGGCAGCCAAAGAGGTGCGTTCCTAGGACGCTACCACCGAGGGCCCGATAATCGTTTGGAGTCCTGTGAGGGCTCCTCTTCTGGTAGTCACGCCAGGGATGTCCCTAAGAGCCCTGTGCATGACCTGGAGGAGGAGGCCCCTGTTCAGGAAATGTAGAGAGGCAGAAGCGGACCCAGGAAATCCACCGTAGCGCACCAGGAGCACCCCATGCCCTGTAAAACTAAGCCTCTTCCGGTTCAGGAGGCAGTGGGGGAAGACACCGACGTATGGATCATGGACTCGGAGGGCAATTGGACGAGCGTACAGGATGCTGAGTACCCGGTTGCTCCCATTCTCTACGCACCTGCTTCTAGGCCTCCGCGCCAACCTACTACTGAGGAGGAGGCCATAGCGTAGGAGTACGACTGCCATATCGAGGAGGAGGACCCAGACACCGAGGACGATGCAGAAACACCATGACTACACAGTCGCTCAACTCTTTTTAATTTTATGTTATTTCAGCTCTTATCACAAAACTTTTACTTTCACAAGTGCCACAACACATTTTATAATATCCTGTCTGATGTTATTACAAGGCTGGTTTCCTCCAAGGAGGCAGCCCCATACCTACGCTACTTTGAAAGCAATGAAGGCTGGGATTGGATAAGCACAACTTACCAACTCACCCTGTAGCATATGTAATGTTTTATTTCAAAACAATATAGTTTAGCCTAACTTACTAAAAAAAAAAAATTCGTATGTTTTATTAAAAAAACCAACAAAATCAAATAACTATCATAACTCTATTAATATTAAAAATAAATCACAATATATTGATGTCATATAAAGTAAAATAATTAAAACAAAATTATTTGGAAACTTTTTTTAGTTGCAAATGTATTCCAATTAAATCAAAATTTAAGATAAGTATGTTTACATAAAAAATAATGGCATTACAAAATTTATGAAGTTCATTCAACATTAATAAAAAATAACTTTTTCTAATGTTTCCTATTGCAATGTGCTTAAAAAATAGAATTACAATGTTCATGTCTTACTCTATAACAAGTGTGAAATTACAAGTCCCACTTAAGCATATGAAAGAGGAGAAATCAATCATGTATAGGAAAAGCAAGAAGGTATGTCACTTGGGACCTTGCCCCTTTGCATGTCTTGAGGCTGAGTGGAGACTTTAGGAAAAATGCTCTCAAATGAAAATTCAATTCTCATTTCCATCTAGAAGAGCTAGATTATGTGATACCAAGGACAAGAATACGTTGCATCCCCATTTTTGTTCCTATCTAGATAAGTAGTAGGATTTTGAATAATAATATCATTTACGAAAATACCATGAGAGTAGTCAAGGGTAAATAAATAATGACGACAAATTTTACGACTTCATTAAATGTAGTTGAATAAATCACATCTTGTGGGGTAATCCTATCTAGAGTAGTATTGTTAGTATGAGGAGGTGCAAGGGAAATATGAACAATAGGAGGAGAGATGACAACATCTTTAGGTATAGGTATTGCAATATTTGGAATGTCAATTCTCAATATTTCACCCCAACCAAGCATACCTTGAAGATGAGAGTTAGGTAGGAGGGGTTCCCACCCATCATTTCTAGCAGTAGGGTAAGTAGGATGGTGTTCCTTCTAACTGAGGCTAACTTTTTCCATTGTAATCTTCCTTAGTACTAGACATGAAAAAACATGTTTCCTTGCACTCATCCAATTTTTTCTCCTCCAAACATTGTAAAAACAAAGAACTAGTACATTTTTTTATATCTTGATGTCGCTTGCCAATTTACACCAACATGTCCATTTTGAAGCTTTTATTTGAAATCATTTCTATCCTTATAACATAGCCCAAAATCCATGGCACCACATAGATGTCTCATTGTTCTCTTTAAATTAATCGAATGACACTTCCTAGGATTAGCCATAAACCTACTCTTCACTACCACTACTTGTGTAATGTATGGTCGACTAATATGTACCATGGTATACCTAAGTGATCCTTCTTCGCTAGAAATTTTTTTCCTTTCCATCTCTTCCTCCTTTTTGGTTGTCTTAGAAAATATATATTTTGAAAACTTGTAATGTACTTAATTAATAAATATGATGAATATTGAGTAATTATTCAAGAAATATAAATTGTAGAAAAGTAAATAAGAGAGACATTAATATAGATCCTACTAAATGTAACCCTTATATTAATAATCCAGGAAAGAGAGAGTAATGTCCACATGCCTCTTTGAGAGGGGAAACCTCCTTTGAATAAAGTTCCAATACAATAACAACACTTGATAAAACATTTCATAACCTACTATCTGTATCAATAATTTATCTCTAGCAAAACCATAACTACTTGTGGCTCCATTAGTAATGAGTACCAAACAATTAATGTGCCTTATTTAATAAATATGACCCTTTTACATTGAGTAACTATCAGCTGATTACCTAATGGGCATTATTCAAAGAATATGGCTTCCTACATTAATTACTAACTCATAAGCAATCCAAATTAGGGAGGTTAGGTTGGGGCCATGTTGTGCCCTCCATCATCAAGAGCAACATTAACCTCAAGGCTAAAGGTTTGGAAAATGTTAAGAAATCATTACTAGTTCCCAGGTGGCATCATCCAACTATGTATCCTTCTACTGAATTAGAACCTCTCAAATTGTGCAAGGAAGCAAGTAGTTGTCTTGTGGGCAATACTACCTTTGATTGTAACAAAATGGAACCCTCTTCATCAAGTTCTAGGTTGTTGGTTTGAACTTGAAAATTTAACCCCACGATTTTGTTTAAACATGACACATGAAAGGCTGGGTGAATCTTGGTGTGGGTTAGAAGAGTGAATCACTAGACTTTGGTCCAATTCATTGGAATGTTTGATAAAGTCCATAGAATTTTGGTCCTAGCTTATAGAGCCCTTGTCAATGAGAGAGGAATGTTTATCAAACTAGAGATGAAGAAACATATAATCCTCTTCTTTTAAAAAACACTTGAAATGACGTTGATTGACATATTGTTTCATTGAATTTCAGGTTAACACGAGATTACCCTTAAGTGTATGGAGAGCAGTTCTTTTGGTGTTAAATGTGCAATTTACCATATATAAAATAAGGCATCATAATTCCATCTTAATTTTTTTCTTTTTTTAACAACTACTTGAAAAAATATATAATCAAAATAAATAAATATAAATATAACATTAATATCGAATACAATGACAATAATCATAAAGTATAATAAATATTCCATGATGAGTAGAGTAAAAAATTGTAATTAAAAACTTTTTAAAATGTAATTAATAATATATAATGAAAATGTCCTTTTGTTGTTGTTGTTGTAAATTTGACAATGGTGAGGCTATATCATGGTCATGTAACTAGTAACCTAATATCTAAGAGTGCCTTAACAATGCACCTAAAATGTTAAGTTAATATTGTTTTCATTAAGATTTTATTTTATTTTTAATAATAAATTGATGTTTATATATGGTAGAGATTTAACCTCTATAAAATATTCTAAAACGTTCTTAATGGTATACACAAATCAATTACTAAGATTTATTTCCAAATTAGTTTTTTTTTTTCACAGAAACGGTTATGGATTATATTAACTGTTGGCCTAATTGCCAGATTTCAAATTACATTGAGAAGGGGCAGTGCCCAAAAGGTGTCAATAGCCAGAATTGCAATGGCGCTTGTGAACAACTTCCAACTTGTATTGTCTACAGCTATGTAATTGATTTCTTTGATTTCCCCAAGCTTGAAAATGCCAACAAACTGATTCAAAAGCAAGCAGTAAAACATAATAGCTGACAGATTATGGAATTGGGTCCCATGTTTCGTCCCCGTCTCTTGTCATTGCCCCAATAGAGAGAAGGGCAGCTTTATTGGCTTTGAGATCTGCATCTTTGTTGTTGTCCCTCAACACATGGAAGAAATTCAGGTTATGAAACGATTTCCCCAAGCTTCCGATTCTAGTTATCAATCTTGCCAATCTTAGATCCCGAGGGGAAGAATTTGTCACCATGGTTTTTATAACCACTTGGGAGTCCCCGAAAATATTAGCCTCCTTGATCCCTAAGTTCAGGAGCAACTTAAGTCCTTGAAAGAGGGCCAAAGCCTCAACTTGGATGCTGGAGTTGATCCCCAGACCCCAGGCAAAACGGTGGATCAATAAACCTTCAGCATTTTTGACAATTCCTCCTGCCACAACGCTTCCAGGATTTCCCTTTGATGCCCCATCGAAGAAGAGAGAGTGCACCTTTTGAGTGGAGATCCAGTCTTGAAAGTCATCATTGTTTTTCCCCCTAATTTTCCAGTCTTCAGTTGGGGAAATATTACTGGTGGCTTGGTGAAATTGCAGATTTAGGGAGGCGCCCCAAACAGAATCAATCTGGCTTAGATTTGAAGCATCTTTTTGTTCTCCCAAACTCTCGTTTAGCTGGGATTTGATCTTGGCCGTGACCACCTTGACATCGTGCTGAGTATCTCTGAAGATTCTGCTATTTAGCTCTAGCCAGATCTGCCAGCAGCAGATTTTAGGGAGAGAAGACCAAGCGATTTTGATCACTTTGTTTTTGGGGGGTGGGCCGGGGTAATTGCTCTGCCAATTTGCAAAGAGGTCAGTAATAGAAGTGGGAAGAAAAAAACTGGGGTTCCAATCATCCATCAGCTCTCTCCAAACTTGCTCAGCGAATTTACAATTTAACATTAGATGCGTGGCACATTCCACACTCTCACTGCACAAAGAACACCTCGACGGGCCATAAAATCCATGTTTCTACAATTTATCATCATTAAGGATTTTTTTGTGGCATAAGATCCAACAAAACAAGTCAATTTTAGGAAGAGAATGGAGACGCCAGATCGTTGCCCAGGGAGTAGGGTCTGGAGGGACGTGCGGTCTCAGCATGAGCATGGTGTATCCCTGAGCTATTGTGTAACCTGCAGCTAGCGTACCCCAGCCACGCGAGTCTCTTTTGCGCATATGTGTGGGAGCTATGCCATTCAACTTGGAGCGGAGTATGTTACAGTCCTGGAGAAGCTCCAGGGGCACATCCAAGAAATCCCAACCTGTCCAACGTGTCCCAACCCAAGTGGAGATGTCCCACAGGGTAGTTTTCCCATCAGTGGTCAAACATCATCACAGCGCATTCAGAGAGGGGCAGTCACCAATTGGGTCACGATCCATAATGCGATCTGTCCAGATATTGATTTTCTTGCCATTTCCAGGGATCCAATAAGCGTTGGAATTGATAAGGGGAGCAGCTTTGGCGCAGAGCCTTGCAAAGGGGGAAACGCCTTGTGGGAGAGGACCATCCAAGCATCTGAGTCTCATACCTTTGAAATATTTCTTCCAAAGAGCTAAATGGGCCCAGCCTGGCTTGGGCGCGATAATTTTCCAGAGAAGCTTGGCTCCCATGGCAGTATTCTGCAAGGAAAGGTCTTTGAAATTTAAACCCCCCTCCCGCAGAGGTCTGGAGACAATCTCCCAATTAACCAGAGGGAATTTTTTCTCGTTGTTTTTTCCCCCCTTCCAAAAAAAATGCCGAATGTGCTGATCCATTCTCTTAATAATGCCAACAGGGGCCAGAAGAACAAAAAACTGAAACAGGGGAAGACTGCATAGGACTGATTTGCCTGCAATATTAAGCCAGTTGAATCCCCAAGCCTGAAGTTTGATTTTGAATTTTTCCACTTGGGGGAGCCAATCCCTACTGAAAGCTCGCTTGAGGAAGATAGGGAGCCCAAGGTATTTGAAAGAAGACCAAGATGGAGAGGTTGAGAAGCCAAAAAGTCTTCCAATGGAACTAAGCAAATTGGGCGAAGTATTCCAACTATAAATATGGCATTTCCCCTTGTTGAGACAGCTCCCCGATGCTAAGCAATACTCTTCTATTGCTTCTTTGAATCTGATGGCCGAATGAGTCGAAGCAGCCCCCAGAAGTAAAGTATCATCTGCGAATAGAGCGTGATTGATACTGTTGACTTCTCTGGCAATGCAAAGGCCTGAGATCTCCTGCTCTTGCATTTTTTTGTTTAGATGAAAGCTTAAAACAGAGGCTTGAAGGACAAACAAAAGGGGGGAGAGAGGAAAACCCTGCCTTAATCCTCTTGAAGCTTTGAAAAAACCAGCTGCTCTGCCATTTACAAGGGGAGCAATCCATGGCTCCGAAATGTAGGCCTGAATCCAGTTTATAAATTTCTCACCAAATCCAAATTTTTTCAGAACATTCAAGAGAAAATTATGCCTAACACGGTCAAAGGCATTAGCTAAGTCCAGTTTGATAACCATACCTTTTTCCTTGCGTTGCTGGCTTGAGCGAATTGCCTCTTGAACTAATGTGAAATTGTCCACAAGCTGTCGACCATGAATAAACCCCCCTTGATTTTCTGGGATTATAGTGGGGAGAAGGTATTTCAACCTGTTAGCTATAACTTTGGTGATTAACTTATAACCTGTGTTGCAAAGAGAGATGGGGTGAAATCTGCTGAAGGATTTGGCGCCTTTCTCCTTGGGGATGAGTGCAAGGAACGTAGAGTTTGTACTACCTCCTATTTTCTGACAATCCTGGGATTTTTGAACCATTTTATATAGATCATTTTCCACAATGTGCCAGCAGGATTGAATGAATCTGGCGGAGAACCCATCAGGACCAGGGGCTTTGTCTAGGTCCATGGCAAAGAAAGCATTCTTTACCTCAGCCTTATTGACTTTAGCTTCCAGCAGGAGGTTCATCTCAGCAGTGATTGAAGAGGGGACCCTGTCCAACAGGTCGTTATTGTGAACCAGGTTCACATCCTCACTGTACAAATTCTGAAAATGCAGGAAAGCTGCTCTTTTGATGCTAGCAAAGTCCTTGTGTATGGAGTTTTCTTCCTCGATCTCAGTGATGGAATTGAAGCATTTTCTGGCTTGAGATTGCTTGTGAAAGAAAGAGGAATTTCTGTCTCCCGCTTGGAGCCAAAGGTAGCGAGATTTAATCCTCCAAAATTATTCTTCAGCCAGGCAGGCTTTATGGAAGCTCTGTTGAAGCTGAACCTCTTTATCAATAATTTCTCTGGTTACGTATGCCTCTTCTGAGAGCAGATGGTGGGCTTCAAGTTGATTTTGGAGATTTTTCCTTTCAGTTGCTGTATTAGGAAGAGTTTTAGCCCAGCTCTTTAGGGCAGCTTTCGTTCTTCTGAGCTTTTCCTCCCACACGTAGAAGGGTGATCCATTGACTGGCTGAGACCAACTTTCCTTGACGATCTGCAAAAAGTTGGGTTCCTTGACCCAAAGGGGGCTGAATCTGAAGGGGATGGGTCCAAGATCAGGGAGAGTCCGGAGATCCAGCTTGATGGGATTGTGATCAGAAATGCTACAAGGAAGAATTTGCATACTGGCATCTAATCCAAGCAGAAGAAAGGAACTTTGGATTAAAAATCTATCCAGTCTAGCTGCAATATGACCAGGGCCAACTCTTTTATTCGACCAGGTAAACTTACTAGAAGAGTGTTTGATATCCAGCAAGTCCCAGTCTTGGATAAGATCCTCTGCCCATTCCCTTGCCGGATCTCGCACAATGCAACCTCCTCGCTTTTCTGAGGAGTGCAGAGTGAGATTGAGGTCCCCTGCAATGATGGTATTTTCTAGATTCCCAAGATCTGCTTGGTTTCTTATAGCGTCCCAACAGGCTTTCTTTTCAGCAGCATTGACCGGCACATAGACATTGAAGATACAAAAAAATTCCTTGGTGACTAAATGCTGCATTTTTAGTAGCAGCCAGTGAGTGTTAGAAGTTTCAGAAACTAACAAAAACTTACTATCATTCCAAAGGGTGCCCAACCCTCCAGAGGCTCCTCGGGCTGAGACAGCTTTGGCTCTACTTTTACTCCAGATTTTTTTACTTGTCTGGAGGAAGATTGAATCCTCCAGCTTGGTCTCCTGGATAAGGAGTATATCCGAGGCTTCTATTCTTATTAGGTTTCTTATGGCCTCTTCCTTGACTTTGCTCCCCATACCCCTACAATTCCAGGAGACTATTTTCATTATTTACCTTTGTTTTGCTGGGCTCCCTTGGAGCCTTGGGGCTGGTTTCTCGCCATCTTTGGCTTTTTTGCTAAGAGCTTTTCCAGAGTTGGTTGGTTGCCCTGTAACTTGTCCTTGAAAGTTTCCTGCTCTCTTTTCTCCCGATCTGTTTTGCGGCCTCTTGTGGATCTCCTAACAGAGGCTTGGGAGTCACCTATTTCTCCTTCCTCTTCTGAGTCTTCCGTCTCTTGCTCCTCTTCTTCGGCATTAACTGGGGTTTCTCTTGAGCATTTTGCAACAGTTGCATCCTTGGAGGAGGCAGAAGGGTTACCTTTGTCCGGAGTCATTACCTTGTGGGCCTCAACCTCCTGGGTGGCCTCTTGTTGCGAGCTGAGAATTTCAAACTTGTTTTCTGGGGCGGCCTTGGGCGGGATCTGTTGAGCAGTGGCCTGATGAGGACCTTTGCCATTAGGGCCTCTCGTCTTCCTGTGAGAATTTTTGGGGCGCTTGAATTGATTCCAACCGTCCTCCTTCCCCTGCTCTGCCTCAGTGTTGGACAGACAGCCTCTGGCGAAGTGGCCATAGACATGGCATTTTCGGCATTTGAAGGGCAGCTGTTCATAGTCCAGTTTCTGCACGTGCGACCAATTTCCGACATTGATTTTGATGGCCTCTGGTAGCCCTACTTCCAGATCTACTTCCACGCAGATCCTGGTGCAGTCATATTGGTCCTTGTTGTTTGCTCGATCAATGAACTTCCCAAGGGCATTTCCAATATGCATCAGGGAGTCCCAATTCCAGCAGTGAACTGAGAGATTTGGGAGTCTAACCCACACCGGGACTGCTTTGGGCACATCCACTGCAGGATCAAAGTCCGGAGTCCACTTATTTAGATATAAACCCTGAGGGCCCATGAAGTAGGGGCCGTTTTGGAATATCAGATCTTTGTCATCCTTTGAAGAGAACTCGAATAGAAAAAATCCTCTCCCCAAAAAATAAGAAGTAACACTTTCTTTGATCAACGGTGCCCAGTTTCTGTTAACCCAGCTCTCAGTAGTTTTGGGTGATGGCCATAGACCGGTGAATTGGCCTACGAGTGCTCGTTCTGCCAGAGATAAAGCAACCTGAATCGGGGTTTCAGCAGGTAGGGAGATCACTGGTATATCGTCCAATTTCTTGACAAACTTCGCAGCTTCTGAGTGTTTCTTCTTGGGGAGTCCTGCCACGAGTCGATTGAAGGCCTCATCAGTTGAGGGCGGTGGAGGAGGGAGGGGAGGCGCATGGGGAGTGCCCTGCACCTCCATGGGCGCGAGCCCTAAATCGAACGTAGGTAGCCGTAGATTGCAGCAGCAGGGATCTCAGAGCGCGCAAAAACCTTATCAGGTTTAATAAGATTTATTTCCAAATTAGTTATGCCTTATTTACTTTTTTAATTAAATTCATCTAAAAAAAGTCATATAAACAAATAACCCATGAAATTGATTATTTAATTAATTTATAATAAAGGAAATAAATAACTATATTTATAATAACATTATAAAAAATTCAATTAAACTTAAATTTTGATCAAAATTTTTGAAGTATACCTTTTTTTATCATTCAATACAAATGAATTAATATACCTAACATCAACTTAAATAATAATTTTCTTTTAATAGATTTAAATCCTTTAATACTGAAATTAATAATTTCAGGGTAGTCTATATTAATGTGTCTATTTAGAATTTACCAACCTCCAGTTAAATAGTTTTAACCCATATATAAAAAAATAGTAATAAAACGACAACGAGAGCATTTATATATTCTGTAGTTTTCAAATCAGTGAAGATAAAGGAAAAGGGTAAAAACTAGGCCTGCTGAACCTAGCGTAACTCGCTCCTCAACCTTTTAACGTAATTTCACGAAATGACTTACAAAAGAAAAGGATGAGGTCCATGTTGAAACTGAAGGATATAGGAACTGTTGGTAGATTTACATAGACAGCCAGTGCAGTAGAGAAGTATTATGGTAATGGCTTCTTCAGGAAGAGGAGCTATTCCTACCTCCACATCCTTTGCACAATTATCAGCTTGCAAATCTTTTCCGTTCTGTTCATCGTCTGTGTTAAATTGTAGGACTTGGGTTCCATGCAAAGGTTGGAATGGTACCACCCAATTGGTTAAAATTAGCCATAGTTCGCCAAAGAGAAGGTTGTTCATTTCCCGTGCTGTAGCTTCTGTAGAAACCGAACAGGGTCGAACTCCTGCCAAGGAAGAAATCAAAGGTATGTATGTTTATGGTTGTATTGGGCTTGGGTTGCCTGTGGAGAATATGCATTGTAGTTACATAGTTTTCAATGAAGAGTCAGATTGGTAGATGTTATAGGTTATTTTGGAGGAATCAACTTATTGGGTATAAGCCATTGTGACAGATATTAGTCAGAGTAGGCCTCTGTGGAAAGCAAGCATAGACTTTAAATGGATTCGTGATAACAAAGAAGCAGTTGCTTTGAATGCTCGGAACAGGAAGTCAGTTGCCAATGTGGAACTCGTAGTTGAGCTCTATGAGCGGTTATGCAATCTGCAAACTGTAAGACGAATCTCTTCCTTTTTTTTATTGTAATTGTTTTGTTCTTTTGTTTTTCTCTGTAGCTAAGAGGAAAAAATTGGGAGCAGGCAACGAAAAGAGACTATAATTTCATAACCATAAAATTCGGTTCCTAAGGTTTGAAGCCAATTATCATAACTGGTAATTTTGTCCTTTGGTATTGGGGTGGGTATAGTGACGCAACCCCATGACCGTCATCTTGCAAGAATATTGCCAAAACCACTAGGACAGCCTTATTTTGCCAATGTGTTTTAATTTTGGTTTTTTATTTTGAGGTGACCAAGTTTGGGCTAAAATGTAACTCTATGCTTATTAGGCATCCATGTTCTCAAGGCTTCGTGGCTTGGGAGGTTTGGACTGGCCAGGTATAGTCATATCAATGTGGAACTGAATTCTTAGCCAGGAATATGCATTTTGAGTGTTGGTAATTCTCCCAATCAATAAGGCATCGCAAAGACAACAATCATAAGAAAAGGGATCCATAGAGCACACTGATACCTCTAAGCAACACAACATTAGTACCACAGTAAAGGAGGATGCTATCATTTCAATTAAGGGACTTGCAATCTAAAGCTAGATTCCAGATTGGCAAAACTTTTGGTGTATGTAGTACCTCAAATCTCTAAATTTTTAGTTATGATCTACTTCAGGTTTTTCTTATAGTGGTCTTGGTGATCTGGGGCACTCTTTGAATCATCTTGAGCAAAAAGATTAGACAAAATCACCTAAGACTAGTAGACCAAGCCCATTTCATTAATTGTCTTAAAGACAAGAAATATAATAGTATTTACAGATGCTAGATGCTCACACAAATAAATTAGGGCTTGGGGTATAGCTGAAGCATCTCAAGCCTACAATCATAAAGAATTGTTCACAGTCACTAGAAAAATGAAAAAGATGACATCAACCCTCCGAGGGGAAGGTTTACCATGAAAAAGGATAGATTTTGCGTTAATAAGGATTCCCAAGATAAAACTTAGGTTTTTATACCACAAACGCTCATCCACAAATGCCCTAGACTAATTTGGCCCTCGAAAAACCCTAGTGGCTTGCCTTAAAAGGCATAGAAAAATAGAAAGGAAGAAAAATATTTAGTTTTTCAAGGTTTTTGATCAACACAATGCTTGCCAGTGTCTAATCCTACTTGGGTGATGGAGCTTTTAGGGCAATTTTAAGATATAAAAGCCAAATGCTTGGAGTAAGGGTGAAAAAACTCTTGTTTCCACTTGAATAAACCTAAATATCTTTTTTGTGAGGGGAGACATTAAATAGGAGATGCACACTAGGAGTTCTCCTATGGATTCCAAGGGAGAAATGTTCAGTACGCAAAAATTAACCAAGATCCTCCATAAATAATTTGCATTTAGACTTTGATCATAGAAAAATCTTAGCAATAATTCAATTACAGGAAAAATAATGGAAATCTGCAATAAACCTACAATTTTTCGATGAAAAGACCACCTTTCAATTCCAAAAAGACATCTCCAAGACACAAGCCAATCTCCAATAGTAAAAAGCTCCAAAAAAATCACATCTCCACAAGTAGTGAGTTACACAAAGGCTAAGTGGACCTCTAGAATAGAGGTCAAAACTCAAGTGTGATGATCAAAAATGTCAAGTGAGTGATCTTCAATATATATTAGGTATATCACTCACTAATATTAGCTGTGAAGTTATAGAACATGTTTAATTTTGAGTATGAATCAAGATAATGCATTATAAGCTGTTAAATTTTATGGTATGTTATGCTTGCAACAATTACTTCAATGTCTTATTAGCCCAATAACAACTAGCAATCACATTAAAGCTTCAGTAGCATTCACTTTAGTTCATCATTGACAGTAATTGTACATAGAACATCAACATTAAGTACAAGAAGATATGAGATGATAAGTGAATTGTGTAAAATGAAAAGTTTCAAGTAAATTCTATACTCAATATACCCAAGAGACACGTCTCTTTGTAAATTGGATTGCGTATCTTTGTAAATTAAATTCTAGTAAGTTTGCACATTTACATTTTTGCCCGTATTTGTTAAAATGTTGAAGAACTTGTAAATAATGGTGGGCAGTCACTAGTTCTTCTCCTCTGAATTCGTGGGATAGTTGGTTGGTTGATAGTGGGGCCACTCATCATTTCTCTGGGTATAAGGAAGTTCTCTCTAATTTGGTAGAGAGGGAGTCAAATTTGAAAATGATTCTTGGAGACAACTCCACTCATCCGGTGAAAGGCTTTGGGTTTGTCAAATTTCATTTGGAGTCTGGGGAATCTGTTGTGCTCCATAATGTGATGTATGTGCCAGGATTGAAGAAGAATTTGGTATCAATATCTGCTTTGGAAGACGAAGGGATGAGGGTTGCCTTCATAAGGAGAAAGGTTCTTACTTGGCCGGTTGGATCACCAATGAGAGACGCATTTACATTGGGATCGAGATTTGAAGGACTCTACAAGGTTATGGAAGACCTCTTCTAGCATTGGTCCATGATACAAATCATCTAAGCGAACTATGGCACCAAAGATTGGCCCATCTACATTATGATGCTTTTCCAAAATTGGAGAAATTGGTCTCATGGATTCTCAAGGTTCAACCCCAACATGATGGAGTATGCCTAAGTTGTGCCAGTGGAAAGAAGTCAAGGGGGCCATTCCCCTCTAGCAAGAACAACACAAATGACATCCTCCATCTCATTCATTCTGACATATGTGATCCAATGCCCGTACATTCTATTGGTGGCCATCTCTACTACATTACCTTAATTAATGACTTCTCAAGAAAGACATGGATATATTATTTGAAGCACAAGGATGAAGCCTTCAAAATGTTCATGGAGTTCAAAGTTTTGATGGAAAATCAATCAGAGAAGAAAATCAAGATATTCAGGTTTGACAATGGTGGAGAGTACACTTCGAATGAGTTCATTGATTTTTGCATAAAGGAAGGGATCAAGAAGAAGATGATTTTGCCCTACACTCCTGAACAAAATGGAGTAGTTGAAAGAAAGAACATGTATTTTGTAGAAGTCGCTCATGCCATGCTCCATGATCAAAAGTTGCCAAAGTTCCTTTGGGGAGAAGCAACAAATGCTGTTGTATATGTTCAAAACAGGGTGCCTCATTAAGCATTGGACAATAAGATCCCCGAAGAAGTGTTACAGGTGTCAAGGCCGATGTTAGCCATCTCTGTATCTTTGGCTGCCTCGTATATTTCGATGTGCTGAAGGAAAAAAGAAACAAGTTGGAAGCCACAGGGAGAAAAGGTACGTTCGTTGGATATTGTGAAAATTCTAAAGCATTTAGAATATATATTCCTAGACAAAGGAAGGTTGAAATTAGTAGGGATGTAACATTTGATGAAGATGCTACCCTTGGGAAAGCAAGGGACCTTCCTCCTCCTCCTCCTCCTGAGAAGAAGAATGATGATATGGATATTTTAGATGGTCCTTTTGCACCTGAATCCGAGACGGACATTGTTGATGATCCTATGGAGCCTATGGACCTCTTATATCCTCCTCTATGTGATCCTCCTGCCAGGAAGAGGCCAATTTGGCTCCATGATACATTACAGGATGATGGGAGACAAGTTCCTGTTCGAAGATCATTAAAAGAAAGTAAGAAGCCATGCAAGTACCAGGGATATGTTGCAGCCATGAGCACTATGATCCAAGTCGAACCTACCACCTTTGAAGAAGTCGTGAAAGAGCAAGTCTTGAAGGATGCTATGGCCGAAGAATATGAATCGATAATGAAGAATGATGTATGAGATGTCATGCTTGTGAAAATTTCTGAAACTACTTAACATAAATTTCTACTCCAAAAATCTGATTTTCTTCTCCTACTTGTGTTTTTAATTATACAAGTTATTTTCAGAAATATTCAGAAAATAGAAAAGTAAACACACTGTAGATCTACACATACATACAGATCAAGTACTGAAGAATAAAGCACACATGACAAAGGACACACAATATTTTTTTGGACAATGTACCTGGAAAAACTCAATGCAAGAAAATCGGTGCAACAACTCTTAAAGGGTTTTATTATTATGCGGAATGTATGAATACAATCAAGGGCGCTAGTAGTGGTTTGCCCAATAGAGAAATCACGACAGATGTACCTCTATCACTCAAAGATAGAAAATATGACTACGAGCCCTTTCTGGCCCAGTGGAAACCCTAGCGCTGCCTCTCCCGACACTGCGTCAGCTTTGCGTCCCTGCTTGAGCCTCTGCACAACACAAGCTACACCTGTGTCACCTCTCTGAGCTCAGCATGGCCTCTGCGTCACCCTGAAGGGCCTGCATCAGCCTCTGCGTGTGTCTGGCTGGGTTGCGTCCCTCCTGTTGGGTCTCTGCGCTGCTTGGTACGAATCTGCCTCTCTGCCTATGTATTCTCGGCCTCGGATCGGAACAATCCCTCCCCAATCTGCCCCTCACCAGCACTGCAAGCTTACTCGAAAATTCTCAGCAAACCACGCCCCAAAATTTTGACTTAGCTCAAGTGCTACTGCTCTATGTGTATTCTCCAACTGACCCCAAGCCTTCCTTTAAATACTTTTCTCGTTGAACATTCAACGACCGTGATCTAATCTCTAATCGACGGCTAAGATTAGAAAATACTTGATCCACGTCACTTAGAACATTCTCACCCACATGTTAAAAATAATTCCTTTTAATTTTTTAGTTTCCCTAAGTTAGACTTAGTGTCTCCATTAAAATAATTAATTATTAGAATAACTTAGGCTCCGGGTGGAATTTCCCCAAATGATTTTTGGGTCTTGGAGATCTCATGTGTTCTAGCCCCTCCATAAAGTTTCGGAGCTAGAGCACATTCGATGCTACCCAAAGTCTCAACACTCCCTCTTAGAGAGGAATGTGCTCTAGCAACACTTCACTCCAGAAGCATTACTCTGATCCATGGCATCGGTCCCCTACGCTGCTGATGCTCGGCTGTTGCCCCTCATCCACTGTGCTGCTGCTTTCTGTACTGCTGCTCATGACTCTGCCACAGTCACTGCCTCATTTGTACTGCAACTTGCTCTCAAATGCTGCATCATGCTGCCCATAGCACTGCCACTGTTAACTGCTGCACTGCAACTCAGTTGCTGAGAAGTAAGCAACTGAAGGACATCACCCAAAGTAATGATAGACAAGTCAGTTTGGCTGCATCTTGATACTGAAGCACCCTTTGTTGTTGCTCTCTGCTGACCCTCTGAAGCTCTGCGCTGTCAGCTGCTCTGCACTGCGTAAGCAATGCCTCCGCGCTGCTGAAATCCCATCAGCCTCTGCGCTGCTGCTGCCTCTCCTCTGCGTTGCCCCAGTCTTCAGTGTCCCAACAGTGCTAAAGTGCCTCCATGATCCTCTGCACCAGCTAACTCTAGTCATCCTACTACTGTCTTTAAGGGCTCCCGTTGCTCGTATGTGATCCAAGAGATTGAGCACCTCAAGGATCTTGCCCCTCGTCTACAGTTCAAGAGAACTACATATCTATGTCGCCCCACCTCTTCTCTCGAGGCACATGAGCACTCATGGCCACATCATCATCACTGCCATCATCCCCCTTGGCTGCCGCAACCTTGGAATCAGAATCTTCCTTGCCCTTCTTCTTATGATGACAACTATTGGCGAAGTGTCCCAATTCGCCACATCTGAAGCATCGGACCTTTGAGAGGTCCTTCTTCTTCTTCCCTTGCTGCTGCCTTTGTCCCTTTGATGCAAGCGCTGCATCTTCCTCCTCCTCTTTCTTGATTTTGGCTTCTCTGCTGCTGCTGCCCCTCATGGTTATTCTCCTGATTTCTTCCTGAAGAAGGATTGCCCATATGTCTTCCCAGTTTGGAAGTTGTGCTCTGCCCAAAATACTTTGGACAAAGGTCATCCAATCATTGGTGACTGCATTGAAGGCAGTCCTTACCATGAGACCATCATCAGGAGTTGCCTCCATGGCAACCAGCTGATCTCGAATAACCTTCAATCTAAAGAGGAAAGGATCAATCTCCTCTCCCTTGTGCATCTCAAACAGTCGCATCTGATTCTCCAGAAGCATCTTCCTATGGATGGAGCCACCTTGATACAACGTTTCTAGTGCCTGCCACATTTCATTTGCCATCTTCTTCTCAGAAATATGTGGGACCACTTGATCCTTCACCCCATCCATGGTCAAGCACTTAGCCCGCGCTTGATTTTCCTCATACTTCTTTAGTGGATCAACATCGACCGGAACGGCCACAACCTTCTTGGCATGGTCTCTGATACTATACTCGTTAAGGACTGACAGGATCCTGGCTTTCAGGATGACAAAGTTAGACACACTGTCCAACCTGTCCTGATCTCTCAATCCGTGTGTGGCCATCTCTGCTCAAAAAATGTCAAAGAAAAAAATCTCTTCTCCCTTCTACTGCTGCTACTCTCAGTAAGAGACCGGATCTGGGTTTCTTGGCGATAGAAACCCTCTAGAGAATATGCTCCCTTTGACTAGTGATTTCCCTCCCGGAAATCCTCCACCAACTCTCTCGAATCAACCCTCTACGATCACTTCACCGATCAAATTTCAGATTTTTTGGTTAGAAAATCTGCCCAGGAATTGTTTCCCCTTAATTTGTCAACCCCACTAGACACTGTTGTGCATCGGCAGAAACAATGCCCCGCCAACAACTTCGAAGATCAAACTCCACTTCCAACACCGGCAACCGGCACAACGTTACTCCCTCTTGGACTGCGTCACCCTCTTGGGCCTGCGTCAGCTCTGCGTGAGCTTGACAGGCTCTGCGTCACCCTTCTGGGCCTGCGTGAGCAGACAGGCTCTGCGTCACCCTTGCAGGGTCTACTCTGTCCCTCAGGTGCTGCACTGCCTCTTTCTGGATCTGTGCAGCTTTAGCTGCCTTCCTGCAACAAAATTGTTAAATTTAGATAACCATGGTGTTCTATGCTTGATGCACTTTTACTTCAATCTTTCTTAGGTCCAATACAAAATAGCAATCACATAAAATTGGAAGTAAAATGCTGATAGAACACAATAATAGATGATTCAATAGAAGACAAGCCAAATATAGATCATATTTACAATTCCTTTTTTCCAGCAAAGATATGGGATATTGTGGTGTTATTGCGGTCAGCAGGATGCTTTAACCAGCAAAGTCTTTTTCGGTTAGCCAACACTTTCATGTGTCACACCCACAACCTCAAAGATAGCTCATCATAAGTCAAACCAGGGACGATGCAAAAAAGTCAATGCAGGCAGGTTCATAAAAGTCAACGTAGCAAACTAGGGCTTCGGTCAAACAACCTGGAATTCCTCGATTTTGGTGCCCAGCTGTACGACCTCCTTAAATCGGAATTTCTGTAGAAGATTGAGGTCAAACGACCAAGGGTTGACCACAGTCAATGCTGCAGCAGAAAAGCCCTAAACAGATCAGTGCAGAAACCATAAAGCCCTAACAGATCAATGTAGAAAACAGCAGCTTCGCTCCACACATGTGAGGGAAAAAGGCCTCCAAAGGCTATCGAACCTATCAGATCACAATGAGAGAATGTGTGATGAGATGATGAGAAAATGACCACCAAGTCTCTCCAATTTATATTCATCAATGAGGGTGTGTGACACATCTCTTAGGCATGTGGGATAAATCTAGCCAACCTTGCACATGTGGAAAATAAATTCAAAATCAATGTTCTGCTCATTCGATCAACATGATCTTTAGATCAATCTTGCACCTCTCCGAAAGAGGAATCCAACAAAAATATGACCATCATCATATGAGCAGTGCAACATGGAGTTTGGACCTAGTTGCCCAAAATTAACACTCTCTCTCAACTAGGGAGAACTCCATCTGTCCACAAGTGCCATCCATCATGTACCAAACCAAACATCGTGCGTCATCCCGCTGTAACTTGCTTTGCTAGCTCTTTATTTCAGAACAAAAGATGAGTCACAAAGACATCACACACACAGCTGAGCCGAAGTCAGCTTGGAGGTAAAAATCTCTCTCGGACTCAAAATATTCTCATACTAACCCAAAGTTAGTTTACTGACCCGAAGTCAGTTTAGAGGATAAAACCTCATCATACTTGATCCCAGATCAAGGTTTTGGACACGTGCCATCCTAGACATAGAGAGTACGACAATCTCCAATGCGTCCATCAGTCTTGCTATGGTCTCTATCAACATTTCCCACCGCATTGGCCAAATGAGAGGTACTTCCTATGAGTCTGAAACTCCATGGGTAGGATGCGTGCAGGGCACAGATCAGAGAGAGGCGAACCAACTCAATATCATAACGGTGGGGCAGAAGCACCACAAAGTTTGGCAAGCCTAGCCGCGTGAGTGCTTATAGCTCTGAGAAGCTATCTCGAAGCCCCTTGCTCATAGTCCAACTCAAGCAGGACCTCTGAATAGTGTCTTTCCATGATTCCAAGCTTCTCACGGAAGGTTAGGAACTTGACCTTCCCTAGGGGCTTCGTGAGAATATCCGCAACCTGCTCATCAGTTCCTATATGATCGAGCCTTACGGCGCCTCGTTGTACCATATCCCGGATAAAGTGGTACCTGATATCAATATGCTTGGATCGATCGTGGAACACGGGATTCTCAGAAAGACGAATCACACTCTAGTTATCACAAAGGATAACGGTGGTATCTAGCACATGCCCGAACAATTCACTGAAGAGATTTCGCAACCAAACAAATTCGCAACAGGCTATACTCGCTGCAATGTATTTGGCCTCAGCGGTGCTCAAAGCCACCGACTTATGCTTCCTACTCATCCAAGATATCGAAGTAGAACCCAAGGTGAAGCAACATCCAGATGTGCTCTTGCGATCCACCACATTGCCAGCCGATTCGGCATCAGTATATTCATGGAGTCTCAAACTCCCGACAATGTATCTTAGCCCATGGTTGATTGTGCCCAAAGATATCTCAACAGATTCTTGGCACCAATCCAGTGAATGTGATGAGGTTCAACCGTATGTTGACTCAAAGTGTTCATTGCAAAACATACATTCGGATGAGAGTTCACTAAGAACATCAGGGCCCCTACGAGTTGTCGATACTCGGTAGGATTTGCTAGCACGGGCCCAACAACATTTCCCTTCAACTTCTTAAAGTTGAGTTCCATCGGTGTCGACATGGACTTACAGTCCACCATACCAAATCTCTCCAGCAGCTTCACGACATATTTTCCTTGAGAAAGGAAAATCTCGCCTGGCCTCCGCTAGAACTCCAAGCCTAGGAAGTAGTGCATCAGTCCTAGGTCTTTCATCTCAAACTCGGAAGCTAGCTCCCTCTTACACTGATGAATGAGAGGGTCATCACCTGTCAGGAAGAGATCGTCCACATAGAGAACCAAAATGAGAGGCCTTTCTCTATCAACCTTAAAATAAAGGTTCAAATCAGCATTACTTCGAGTGAAGCCCAACTTCATCAAGTAGCTATCTATCCTCTCGTACCAAGCCCTGCGGGCTTGCTTCAACCCATAGAGGGCTTTCTTCAACCTGCATACATGGGTGTCTCTATCTCGGACTTTGAACCCTAGAGGTTGCTCCACATACACCTCTTCCTTTATAGATCCATGCTGAAAAGCGGTCTTCACATCCATCTGATGTAGAGCCCATCCTTGCATAGCAGCAAGGGCAATAATAGATCGGATGGTGGCATAGCAGGCCACAGTTGCAAATATATCATCATAATCTATGCCTTCATTTATAGATCCATGCAGAAAAGCGGTCTTCACATCCATCTGATGTAGACCCCATCCTTGCATAGCAGCAAGGGCAATAATAGATCGGATGGTGGCATAGTGGGCCACAGGTGCAAAGATATCATCATATTCTATGCCTTCTTTTTGAGAGAAGCCTCGGGCAACGAATCTTGCCTTGTACTTTTCAACATTTCCATCAGATCCATGCTTGATCTTATATAGCCATTTCGAGGTGACAACAAATTTGTCCTCCAATCTTGGGACCACTTCCCAGACATCATTCTTCATAATTGACTCATATTCTTCGTGCATAGCATCCTTCTAAACTTGATGCTTTACGACTTCTTCAAATGTTCCAAGCTTAGATTGTACTATCGTACTCATGGCTGCTAGATACCCTTGGTATCTCTTCGGCTTCTTGTTTTCACGGAATGTCCCCCTTGGGGCAATATGTCTCTCGGCATCTTCGAGAGTATCCCTAAGCCATGAGGGTCTTCTCTTATTTGAAGGAGGTGGATCAATGGGATCTATAGGTCCTTCAACATCGGTCATCAGGTCATCCTTTGGCTCTTCCAACTTCCATGCTTCTCATCTTCTTTGTCTTCCTTGGAGCTAAAAAGATTTCTTACTTTCCTGAGGGCAACATCTTCATCGAAGGTGACATTGTGGCATATCTCCACTTCTCTTTGACCAGGCACATAGATTTTATATGCCTTTGAAGTTTCACTGTAGCCCACAAACATTCCCTTCTTTCCAGAAGCATCCAACTTGCTTCTCTTTTCTTTCGGCACATGAAAGTAAACAGGACAACCAAAAACTCTAAAATGAGAAACATCAGGTTTCTTACCGCAGAAGACTTCTGTGAGAGTTTTGGAGTCCGCAGGCGTGAATGCTGCATCCGTTTTTGAACATTCCGCATGTGTTGCTCGCAACTTTCCCCATAGAAACTTCTAAGACCCTTGGTCACATGTGCACAGCACGGGCGGCCTTTCCACAATGGTCCTGTTCTTTCTTTCAGCAACACCATTTTGCTCAGGAGTGTACGTAGTTGTGGTCTCCCTCTTAATGCCAGCTTCTCTACAAAAGTCATTAAACTCATTTGACTCATACTCGGTCCCATTTTCGGTCCTCAAAACTTTGATTTTCTTCTCGGTTTGGTTTTCCACCAAGGCCTTGAAGGTACAGAACCATTTGAATGCTTTGTCCTTCTTCTTCAGAAAATGTATCTAGCTCTTGCGGGAGAAGTCATCTATAAAAGTAATGTAATAGGGACATCCTCTTAAGGATGTCACAGGTAGCATACCAGATAAGTCAGAATGTATCAACTGCAAGATATCAGTTGTCTTTGTGACACTTGAGGGGAATGGTCCCCTTCTATGCTTCTCTTCGGCGCAACCCTGACATATACTTTCATGATCATCTCTCAATTCGGGCATCCCTGTCACCACCTTCCTTGATTCGGGAAGGGATTTGTAATGAAGGTGTGCAAACCTCCGGTGCCATAAATCTGTTTGAAGAGTTGTATCACATGTCATAGCCCCCAATGGACTTCCTGTGAAATTTTCAAACAGAAACCTAAACAGTTGCAGTTATAGATTTATTTATCCTACTTATTATTTCAATAAGTTATTATTCAGAAATATTCTAGCAAATATCGAAATAAATACTACTGCAACATTCACAACTATATATGCAGAGAAATAAACAGTAGAGAACATAAGCACAAGAATCAATCACATGTACACAGTTATTTTTGGACAATTGTCCCCGGAAAAACCCAATGCGGGAAAACCGGTGTAGCAAATGAGGGTTTTATTAATTCTTCAACAAATGATATCTTTACAGGGAAATATAACGACAGATAAATTTTGAAAGACCTGAGATTGAATTTCCAGCTTACTCGGACAATTCTCTGACACCTTGATCAGCCCCTGCATGCTCCTTTGTCTCTTTGCGTGATTCACTGCGCAGTCCCAACGCTGGGCTACGTGAGTCTGTGTGGAGACTGCGTGGGTTCTCTGCGCTACAGCCTCAAGCTGCCTCCAGTGACCCACTGCTGCCCTCCGTCCCTGATCCCGATCACTACTGACTCCCTCCTCCTTCTGCTTTTGCAAACTTCTTGCCCTGCAACTCTCCCACTGAAATCGAATTCTACTTCAGAATGGATCTCCTTTGGGTACTGAGTGTATGCCCGACTTATTTTCCAAATGACCCTCAGGCCTTCTTTTATAATCTTCCTGTCGGAGAACTAACGGCCTAGATTAAAAGATTAATCAATGGCTAAGATTAAAACTTGACTTGATCCATGTTTTCTAGAAGATTCACACTCTGACTTATTAATACCCTTTAATCATTTCATTTCCCTAAGTTTAGACTTGGGGTCTTCATTAAAATAATTAATTATTTTAATAAGTCATGAATCGAGTGGAATTTCCACAAACTGTTTCTGGGTTCTTTGGAATGCTGTTGTCCAAACCTCCTTGCAAAGTTTGAGACTTGGAACACTTCTGGATGCTACAAAAATCAACACTCCCTCTTAGCGAGGAAGGTGTTCCAACAATATGCCTGCTGCATGCTGCTCTAATTTTGAAGCACCCTTTGCGCTGCTGATCTCTGGAAGCTGCCTCCCCATCTGCTGCGTTGCTGCCTCCTGTACTGCTGCCTTTGACACTGCCACTGTCACTGCTGCCTCTGTACCACAACTCCCTCTGAATACTGAGTCTATCCATTCCTGCTTCTGGAAGGGATTCTTCATTATCCCCATCTTCTCTCTGAAGTAGATAAACTTTGTCTTCCCTAGAGCCTTTGTGAGGATGTCGACCACTTGTTCTCTTGTTGGAGTGTACTGCAACTGAACAGCTCCACGTTGTACACAGTCCCTAATGAAGTGACACATGATGTCAATATTTTTCGACCTATCATGAAACACAGGATTCTCAGAGAGCTTGATGCAACTCTGATTATCACATAAGATGTTGGTCGCTTCCATTTTCTCCTTGAGTAGATTCACTAGCAGTTTTATAAGCCATATGGCTTCACACGAAGCTGTGCTGGCTGCTCTAGCTGAACTTAGTGCTACGGACTTCTGTTTCCTGCTGCACCAGAAGTCATTCCTGATCCTAGACTGAAATAGTACCCACTGGTACTCTTCCGATCAATTGAACTTCCAACCCAATCTGTGTCAGTGAAACCACTCAACCGGAAATCATTGCTACGGGTATACTTCAATCTAATCTCGATTCTCGACTGTTCGTTGAAGGTACCTGAGAACATGCTTGGTTGCTGCCCAATGTGCCCTCTTCAGTTCCATCATGAATTGACTGAGGGTATTTATAGCATAACAAATGTCTGGCTTGTATTTACCAAGTACATCAATGACCCTATGAGCTGCCTATATAACGTAGGATCAACCTCATCATCTTTGGACGTGTCGATTTTCTTCCAGTTGGTGATCATTGGAGTTGTCATGGGTCTACAATCCTCCATCTGAAATCTCTTCAAAATTTTTGTAGTGTATCTTCCTTGACCAAGGAAGATCTCCCCTTTCTGCTGCCGAACCTCCAACCCTAGAAAATAGTGCATCCGTCCTAGATCCTTCATGTCAAATTCTTCAGCCAAATTCTTCTTGCAATCTGTGATGAGCCTTGATGATCTTGTCAAGAACAGGTCATCTACATACAAAACCAGTATCAAAGGCTCACTCCCTACTCTTAGATAGTAGAGGTTGGGATCTGCGTCACTCTTGACGAATACCATCTTCTGTAGATAGCTGTCAATTCGACCATACCAGGCTCTAGGAGCTTGCTTCAGTCCATATAACGCTTTCGTCAATTTGCACACATGAGTTTTCTGATCATGTGTCTCAAAGCCCTTTGGTTGTTCTATATACACCTCTTCTTCTATCACCCCATTCAAGAATGCCGTCTTGACGTCCATCTAGTGAATTTCCCATCCCATCTGCGCAACAAGGGATATCACGGACCTGATAGAGGTGTACCTGGCTACTGGGGCAAAGGTTTCTTCATAGTCAATTCCTTCCTTCTGAGCATACCCCTTAGCCACAAACCTGGCTTTAAATTTCTCGATGTTGCTGTCTACAGCATACTTGGTTTTGTTGATCCACCTGGACCCTACAACTGATCTCTCCTAAGGTCTGGGTACTACTTTCTAGACATAATTTGTCATGATGGAACTGTAATCTTCCACCATTGCATCAACACACACCTGGTGCTGAGCTGCTTCCCGAAAACTAGAAGGTTCTCCGATTTGAGCAACCAAGGCTTGATACCCCTCAGGCTGCTTACGCTGTCTCTTCTCATTTCGGGGGATTCCGACAAAGTCCTCTGCATCCTTCAGAATCTGTTGAAGTTCCCTGCTCGTTCTCCCTCTTGTAGTGGGTGGATCTACCGGCTCTCCTTCTTGCAAGTCCTCAGGAGACACATCCCTTGGATCACTATGCCTTGGAGAGGCAACTGAATTTTCTGTTGCTGGTTGTTGGGGCTGGACTAGAGGCTCGTCCTCAGACTGCGCAGCAAAAGACAACTCATGGGATCTTCTGAAGGCCTTCTCCTCCATGAACTTCACATCCCTTCGCACCACCACTTTCCTGCTCTCAGGAAAGTAGATGCGATAAGCCTTTGCATTCTCGCTGTATCCTACTAGATACCCTTTTTCGGCAGTCATCTCCAACTTCTTCCTCTTCTCATTGGGCACATGACAGTGAGCTGTACTGCCAAAGATCCTAAATTGACTCGTTTCAGGCTTCTTGCCAGTGAAGACACTTTTGGGCGTGATATTTCCCAGTGCAGCGTGAGGAGTCCTATTATGAATGTAGACAACTGTATTACACGCTTCAGCCCACAGGAATTTGGGTATGTCTTGGTCATACAACATAGCTCTTGTTGCTTCAACAATAGTTCGGTTCTTTCTTTCTGCCACACCATTCTGCTCCGAATTGTATGGAGTTGTCCACTCCCTTTTGATGCCTTCCCTCGCGCAAAATCCAGTGAATTCTTTATCTATGTATTCACCACCATTATCTGATTGCAACACCTTGATCCGCTTCCCTATCGGATTTTCTACCAAAGCCTTAAACTCTTTGAATCGACTGAAAAATTCATCCTTGGTCTTCAAGAAGTAGATCTAGGTTTTCCTGGAATGGTCATCAATGAAGGTGACGAAATATTCGGCACCGCTAAGAGCTCTAGTGGACATCGGCTCACAGATATCTGAGTGTATTAGATCCAATACACCCTTGGCCCTATTGTTGCTTCTCTGATATGCTGCCTTGGCATATTTTCCCAATACGCATCCCTTGCAGACATCATCTCGTTTAGTGCTCAGTTCTAGAACACCTGTGACAGTCTTCTGGAGAGTTCTCAACGCCCCATGATGCAAATGTCCCATTCTTTTGTGCCATAGCTCATTCAGGTCCATTTCATCTGCGCTGCCAACTAGTGCCATTGGAGAGTCAAGTTGAAGCTTGTACATTTTGTTGCTTCTTACCCCGATTTGTGCCTTTTTCTTCCAACTAGGGTGCTTGACGTAGACTCTATTGCCAATAAAGTAGACGTCATATCCTCGGTTTTGAAGCTGAGACACTGAGAGTAAGTTCATCCCCAAACCCGACATATGCAGCACATTAGTGGCCCAGATTCTATTTCCCGCCTCGATCTGAAAAACTACGGTATCTCTTCCAACGGGAGTGCATTTTGCTTTATTACCCATGGTTATTTTGAAATTCATCTACTCTTCTTGGTAGTCAGAAAAATAGTCCCGTACCCCAGTCATGTGAGTAGAGGCTCCGCTGTCAATATACCAAACATCAGAAGAAGCAGTGCTTGATACGTAAGAAAAATCTTCCTCAAGTCTGGATGCCAATACAGAGACATCATGATCCATTTGTTCTGTCGTGCTTCTTCCCCTTCCTGGAGAACTGCGTGAACCCTTCTGCACTGTTGCTGCAACAGTAGATAGCCGTTCACTGATAGATGCCCCCTCTTTGTTATTCATCTCTGGCTCTGATACCATGTGAAATTTTCAAATAGAAAACTAAGCAGTTGCAGTGATAGATTTATTTCTGCTACTTATTATTTCAATAAGTTATTATTCAGAAATCTTCTGGCAAATATCGAAATAAATACTACTGCAACATTCACAACTATATATGCAGAGAAATAAATATTAGAGGACATAAGCACAAGAATCAATCACATGAACACAATTATTTTTGGACAATTGTCCCCAGAAAATCCCAATGCGGGAAAACCGGTGCAACAAATGAGGGTATTATTAATTCTTCAACAAATGATATCTTTACATTGAAATATAACGACAGATAAATTCTGAAACACCTGAGACTAAATTTTCGGCTTACTCGGACAATTCTCTGACACCGTGATCAGCGCCTGCATTCTCCCGTGTCTCTCTGCGTGATTCACTGCAGCGCTGGACTGCGTGAGTCTGCGTGGGTTCTCTGCGCTGCAGCCTCAAGTTGCCTCTAGTGACCCACTGCTGCCCTCCGTCCCTGATCCCGATCACTACTAACTCCCTCCTCCTGCTTCTGCAAACTTCTCGCCCTGCAACTCTCCCATTGAAATCGAATTCTACTTTTGAATGGATCTCCTTCGGGTACTGAGTGTATACTCGGCTTATTTTCCAAATGACCCTCAATCCTTCTTTTATAATCTTCCTGTTGAGAACCAACGACCCAGATTAAAAGATTATTCAATGGCTAAGATTGAAACTTGAATTGATCCATGTTTTCTAGAAGATTCACACTCTGACTTATTAATACCCTTTAATTATTTCATTTCTCTAAGTTTAGACTTAGGGTCTTCATTAAAATAATTAATTATTTTAATAAGTCATGAATCGAGTGGAATTTCCACAAACTGTTTCTGGGTTCTTTGGAATGCTGCTATCCAAGCCTTCCTGCAAAGTTTGAGACTTGGAAAACTTCCAGATGCTACAAAAATCAACAGTTCCTCCAACTTGGTAGAGTGTATCAACTCTAAAACCAATAGAAAGAGCTTTCTTGAAGTTCTTCTTCTAGATAAGTACCTTTCCATCAACGAATGCCACCTTGAACCCTTTGTCTTCCATTGCCGAAATGGACACAAGGTTCTTCTTCAAATTAGGTACATACAACACATCTTGTAATCGAATGACTTGACCTTGAGATAAAAGGAGGGTCACAGTTCCTGTCCCTTTCACAGGATAGGTGGCATTATCTCCAAGGATAATTTCCAGATTAGTATCCTTCTCAATCAAATCAGAAAGGACTTGTTTATAACCAGAGAGGTGCCTTGAAGCACCACTATCAATTAACCAGACATCTAGGGTGTCGGGTGGAGATGCAGTAGAGAGGGCAGATACAAGAATAAAATCATTTCTTTTATTATCAACAACATTAGACTTATCGTACCTGGAATTTCTTGACCTCTTGAAAGATTGCCCATTTCCACTACGATCAAAGGGAGCCTTCCTTTTTCCTGGGAACCTGTTGTTCTTGCCATTCCTTCTCGAGTTGTTGTTGTCATCATCCCTGGGAGAGTCCCTTCTATTAGGGCACTCTCTTGCATAGTGACCAGTCTTGTTACAAGTGTAACATCTTCCCTTCCTTCCTTTGGGCCCTGCTCTACCATGGTTTTGATTTCTCGGGCCACCATGGTTCTTCTTCTTTGCATGAGTGGCGAGGCAGTAAGGTCAGTTCCATTACCATTAGAGGCATACTCCATCATTTTTGTTTCCTCTTGAGTGCATCTCGTCAATATTTCATCAAAATCAGGAATCACATTATTATTGAGAATAGTGGTATTGAAATTTTGAATACATGCCAATCACGGGGGAGACCTCCAAGTGCAATAAGAACCATCTCTCGATCAGATATTGCTTCCCCAATAGCTGGGAGGTTATTCCTGATTTCAGTGAGCCTCATAAAATAGGATTGAATAGATTCATCCTTTTTTTTTTTTTCCACAGAAAAAAATCGAACCATCTATTAATATAGAAAATTACAGAGCATATGCATAACATTTCAAGAAAACTCCATTTCTCGCTTTTTAGGCAGAGAAAAACAGTTTCGACTGTTTGTAAATACACGCAGGTATTCACTGAAGAACCCAGACAAAAAAGTCTCAAAATATAAATTCCCTGTCCTTTTCCACCTCCCGGCTTCCTTTAGAAGGAGACAGCCGAAACAGAAGTAGGAAAAGAACATAGTTCTTTGAAGCTTTTTGCTTCCAGTTTGTGAAACAGGTAGTAGCCACTTTCCTGATTTAACCAAAAACTTAAAGTATCATTTTTGAACGGAACCATAGAACCTCCTCAAGGAGGAAAATAGACTTGGGTCCGGACATATAGATTGACATATTGTTTTTTGACAAGAAATTCAGTTTATATACAATAACAAAAAAGACAGTAAACATATGGATCATTAAGCAAAAACAGGTTGTGCGATAGGGCGAGCCACTCCATTCTCCAATTCCACTGCTATCCATGCCCCCATATCTTGCTCAGCGCCTTCTTTAGAAAGATGATCTGCATCATGGTTCCGCTCCCTGTAAATATGGCAAACAGATAGCTCAGTGAAAAGACTTTTTAGACGAGAAATCTCATTAAGCAAAGGAAGTAAAATGTAGTTCCTGCATCGTTGAGTCCCATTGAACCACTTTACTATATTCATAGAGTCTCCAAAAATCTGAGCCTCACTCTCATTACTATGAGATAACCAGCAAAGAAGAAGGTGTAGAGCTTTTAGTTCTGCAAAGTTGTTGGTCCCAATGAATAGATTCATCCTAACCCTTCTTGATATTCTTCAATTGATTCTTGAAGAAGAGGATTTGATTAGCATTGCTAGCCCTAAACATGCTCACCAACTTATCATACATCTCCTTAGATGTCTTCAGCTCAGAAATGTAAGCAACCAAGTGCTTATGAATAGAATCCCGGATAATCATCTTTGCTTTGATTTCCCCTTTTCTATACTTCGTCTTCATGGTAGCAACTGCATTTGATGGAGGCTCTTGAATATTCCCATGTACATAGTCCATGACATCTTGATCTTCTAGCGCCAAATCCAAGGACATCTTCCATCCATGATAATCAGACTTATCAGTCAATTTATCATCAACCTTGAAACCCTTGTAGGTTGAGGAGGCCATTTGTTCTTGATAGGATTTATTTCTTCAGAGATAGCTTCTAACACCAGCTTGGACTCTTGGACTTTATCTTCACCTCAGCTCTGATACCATGCTAAATTTGGATAACCATGGTGTTCTATGCTTGATGCACTTTTACTTCAATCTTTCTTAGGCCCAATACAAAATAGCAATAACATAAACTTGAAAATAAAATGTTGATAGAACATAATAATAGATCAATAGAAGACAAGCCAAATATAGATCATATTTACAATTCCTTTTGTCCAACAAAGATATGAGATATCGTGGCGTTATGGCGGTCAGTAGGATGCTTCAACCAACAAAGTCTTTCTCGGTCAACCATCACTTTCATGTGTCACACCCACAACCCTCAAAGATAGCTCATCACAAGTCAACACAAGTCAAACCAAGGACAATGCAGAAAAGTCAATGCAGGCAGCTTCAGAGAAAAGTCAACACAACAAACTAGGGCTTTGGTCAAACAACCCGGAATTCCTCGATTTTAGTGCCCAGCTGTATGACCTCCTAAGATCAGAATTTCTATAGAAGATTGCGGTAAAATGACCAAGGGTTGACCACGGTCAACGCTGCCGCAGAAAAGCCCTAAACAGATCAGCGCAGAAAGCCCTAAACAGATCAACGCAAAAAACAACAGCTTCACACCACACGTGTGAGGGAAAAAGGCCTCCAAAGGCTATTGAACCAATCAGATCACAATGAGAGAATGTGTGATGAGATGATGAGAACATGACCTCTAAGTCTCTCCTATTTATATTCATCAATGAGGGGGTGTGACACATCTCTTAGGCATGTGGGATAAATCTGGCCGGCCTTGCACATGTGGAAAATAAATTCAAAATCAATGTTCTGCTCATCCGATCAAGATGATCTTTAGATCAATCTTGCACCTCTCCGAAAGAGGAATCTAACAAAAATATGACCATCATCATATGAGTAGCGCAACATGGAGTTTGGACCTAGTTGCCCAAAATTAACAAAAATACTTTGTTGCTTCGTTGATGGCTTCAACTCTCCCTGATCTGCAATTGCTCTGATACCATGTGAAAATTTCTGAAACTACTTAACAGAAATTTCTACTCCAAAAATCTGGTTTACTTCTCCTACTTGTGTTTTTAATTATACAAGTTATTTTCAGAAATATTCAGAAAATAGCGAAGTAAACGCACTGCAAATCTACACATATATACAGATCGAGTATTGAAGAATAAAGCACACATGACGAAGGACACAATATTTTTTGGACAATGTCCTCGTAAAAACCCAATGCGGGAAATCCGATGCAACAATGCTTAGAGGGTTTTATTATTATGCAGAACGTCTGAATACAATCAAGGGCACCAGTAGTGGTTTTCCTAATAGAGAAATCATAGCAGATGTACCTCTATCACTCAGAGACAGAAAATATGGTTGATTCAATTGAGCCTTCACACCTTTTGGATCTGCTGAATACGAGCCCTTTTTGGCCCACTGGAAACCCCAGCACTGCCTCTCCCGGCACTGCATCAGCTTTGCGTCCCTGTTTGAGCCTCAGTGCGACACAAGCTGCTCCTGTGTCACCCCTCTGGGCTCAGCGCTACCTTTGCGTCACCTTGAAGGCCCTGCGTCAGCCTCTGCGTGAGCCTGGCTGGGCTGCGTCCCTCCTGCTGGGTCTCTGCGCTGCCTGGTACAAATCTGCCTCTCTGTCTATGTATTCTCAACCTTGGATCTGAATAATCCCTCACCAATCTACCCCTCACCAGCACTGCAAGCTTACTCGAAAATTCTCAGCAAACCACACCCCAGAATTTCGACTTAGCTCAAGTGCTACCGTTCTGTGTGTATTCTCCAACTGACAAAAGCCTTCCTTTAATACTTTTCTCGTTGAACATTCAATGACCATGATCTAATCTCTAATTGACGGCTAAGATTAGAAACGACTTGATCCACGTCACTTAGAACATTCTCACCCACATGTTTAAATTAAATTTTTTTAATTATTTAATTTCCCTAAGTTAGACATAGGGTTTCCATTAAAATAATTAATTATTGGAATAACTTAGGCTCTGGGTGGAATTTCTCCAAACGATTTATGGGTCTTGGAGATCTCATGTGTTCTAGCCCCTCCACAAAGTTTCGGAGCTAGAGCATATCCGATGCTACCCAAAATCTCAATAGTGTTGAGATCAAAGGGAAAATATGCGGTGACTTCAAAATAGCTATTCAAGATCAAACATGGAGCTGATGGTAGAATTGAGAAATATAAAGCAAGGTTCATGGCCCGATGATTCTGCCAACAAGAGGGAGAAGATTATGATGACATATTCGCACTTGTGGCTCGATATACAACCATTCGTTCGATAGTTTCCCGTGCCACAAGTCAAGGATGGACTCTTCATCAGATGGACGTGAAGACTGCATTTCTTCATGGTATTTTACAGAAAGAAGTATATGTTGAGCAACCACATGGATTCGAAGTAAAGGATCGAAAGACACGTGTTTGTAGGCTGAAGAAGGCATTGTATGGTTTGAAGCAAGCCCCCAGAGCATGGTATGCCCGCATAGACTGTTACTTGGTGAAGCTGGGATTCAGAAGAAGCAATGTCGATACCAACCTCTACTTCGAAGTATTCCAAGGTATGCTGTTGATTTTGGTTTTATATGTTGACGACAAGGTTGCACGAAACGGGGAAACGGAAACGAGTTTCCGAAACGGGAAGCGAAGCGAAACGCGACCTCCCCAAATTTTGGAAACGGGGAAACGCGGTATATATATATATATATATATATATATATATATATATATATATTTATATTAGAATTTAAGGCATTTAAGAAATATTATGTGAAATCATAAAAGTTTAAAACATACATGATACATGATAAATTCAAAGCATAAACTATTACAAGTTACAACACATTTACTCATGAATGATAACAGACACAATGGAAATAGCAATATCGGAACCTCCAAAACCAACCTTTATTATATATCAAAATGTCAAAATCAGCCTTTATTATATGTATGAGGCTGCAAGTACAATAAAGTCAAAAGACTAATACTCATTATCAGAATCCTCATCAAATATAGCAGCAAAAGCATGCTCAACAATGGATGGTGTAGCTGAAGAAGATGTTTGGCCAATTCCACTTCTATGATCCTGGTCCTCAATATTTAAGGTAGCAAGAGAGAGATCCAAATCAGGATTTTCTGGTTCCACATCCCACTCCTTAGAAGGACCATTGCCATATTTTGGACCCCTACGAGATGCAAGCCGAAGGTTGGAGTGCACATAAACAAGATCCTCTGCCTTCTGTGAGCCCAGCCTGTTGTGCTTCACAGAATGAATAAAACCATAGGTGCTCCAATTCCTTTCTGCTGATGAAGAGCTTGCCACTTGTGAAAGGACGCGAATGGCAAGGTTTTGCAAATGTACACCATTTGCTCCATGACAAATCCACCACCTAACTGGATTCATGGTGCTTCTCTCCTCCAAAGATGATATATTTGAATAATCATCTATACCTGCAGCAAAACTGGCAAATTCTTCCTTCACCTCCCTGTGTAGATGAGTTGGAAAAATTCTCATAAGGGCTTTTTTCACCCCATTAGCCACCTCTCTATCCTTATGGGGTGCCTTTCTCTTCCCATTGCTTTGAGCAATAAGTTCCTCATCATAAAATTTTGGGTTCAAGGCATGTGCTAAAGTATGCAATGGAGTGTTGAAATTGTTCTACCTGTCAACAATGCTTCTCTTGATTAATTCGGCAAACTGACCATCTACAAACAAAAGCTGTGGTGACTCCTGTGAAATAATTTCCATAGTTTTTTCAACCATGGAATCCATGCCATCATATACCTCTCCTAAGAAAGGTTGGTCGGTGTCAGCATGCCGAAGAAGCTCAAATGCAGGGGTTGTGAACAGTAGCAAGAAATCTACCTTGCTCCATCAATCCTCATCAAGGCACAATCTACGCACCACAGTTCCCCACTCTAAATCTGCCTGTCTCCACTCGACCCAAAGCTGACTCACCACCATAGACACTAATGCTTGCTTAACCTCAAGAAGGCGGTGCAACATTATGGAGTTTGAGGCATATCTTGTCTCAACAACTTTTAACAACTCCAATTTGGAGTACTCTCGAAATATTGCTTGAGACTGGTGGTGGTTGGTGATGAATTTCACAATTTCCCTTGCTTCCCCTGTGAGTTCCTTTATCCATGGAACTTTATTGTCGATCTCCTCAAATTCAGATTGTGGACAATGCAGGGTGTCCAAAAGATGTGGTCATACCTCCCCTCAATAATCAAACCTACAGCTTTGCATACCGGTGCATTATCCGTGATAACTTGCACCACCCTGTTAGGACCAACCTGTTCAATAGATTTGATAATGACATCAGCAATGAATTGTGCATCTTTTACCTCTCTCGAGCAGTCTTCTGCCTTTAGAAACATTGCTCCTTTTGGTGAAGTGGCAATGATGTTTATCAATGGTCTACGCCTTGTATCTGTCCATCCATCTGAGACTATGGTAACCCCAGAGCTAGTCCAAGAAGAACGAATTGGTGATAGCACATCCTCCACAAGATCCTTCTCATTTTTTAGAAGTTGAGTTCTAACTTTCTCATAGTTGGACCCCTTGTACCCTTGAGGAGTTTTGTTAACTGCCCTTATCATATCTTGCCAGTAAAGGGAGCGAACAACATTGAATGGGAGACCACATGCATAGATGCACCGAGCCACTCTGGAATCAACTTCTTCTCTTCCTTGCACATTCACCAGCTTAGCAATCCTGCTATCTTGAACAGTACCAGATGCCCCTCTGGATGGTGGTTGTTCTGGTTGTTTAGTGCCACTGCCTCTCCTCTTCCTTGCTTCAATTACAATCCTTGGCTCAATGTTTGTTGGAATTTTAGCTGCTTGATTAAAATCATCATGCTTTCTTTTGATTCCATCAACCCGATCTTGCTCTCTTTGATATTCCCTCCTTGCTATAGGGTCAGATGTTTTCATGCAACCTGCAATCCCCTGTCCTCCTCCATGCAAAAGATGTGCCTTCACTCTTGGGTAAGAGCTCTTGTAACAATTATTGCAAAGAGTACACCGCCATTCCCATGAGCCACCACCTCCACATCTTTGCAGCTTCTCAACATGTCTCCAAAGAGGATAATATTCAGCCCTTGGGTTGGTCTTGGGGTTTGCACTTGAACCTTGGATGGAAGAAGCCATTGCTGCAAAAAAAACAAAAAAAACAAATCTATAAATAAAAAAACGTTTTTTAAAATTTTGGTAGCATAAACCCTTGAAAAATAGACAAAACAATGAGAAAAAACAAAGAAATTGAATGCTTCTTACCCAAAATAATTTTCTATAGCTGAATCTACCCCAAAATGCCAGAAAAAACAAGAGAAATATGGCTGCAGCTAAGCCAAAAACCAAGAATCTGAGCTGGAAACTTCGCACTTCAAATCTGCTCTTCAAATCTCTTTCTCTTGCTGTTGAAATCTCCTTTGCTCAATGGTGAAAACACCCAAGCTGAAGCACTACTCTCTTCCTCCTTCCTCCTCTTCAAAATTGCTCTTCACCAAGTGAATCGAATTGCTGAATTTGTGTGATGAGAGAATGAGGCTAAGCCACTTTTTATAACTTTAGAAACCCTTCTAGATGCATCCAATACCTAATAGAAAACAATTAAATAATATTAAATTGCATAAATCGATTTAAAAAAAAATAAAATGAAAATTTGCGCTGTACGGAAGAGGAAATGGTGCTGTACGGCTGGGAAACGCGTTTTTGGCCGTACTGGTACCGTTTCTCGTACGGGAAACCTACCAGTATTGCTGGAAATGCGTTTCACAGCCATACGGTACGCGTTTCCGCGTTTCGGTTTCGTTTCTTTGGTGAAACGGCCCTCCTTCCAGCGTTTCCTGCAACTTAGGTTGACGATCTATTGTTGACAGGTAGTGAGCCCTTGATGATCGAGTGTAAGAGGGAGCTAGCCTCTAAATTCGAGATGAAGGACCTTAGACTCATGCACTACTTTCTAGGCCTTGAGGTGTGGCAAAGGCCTGGTGAGATTTTCCTTTCACAAGGAAAATATGTCGTGAACTTGTTGGAGAGATTTGGAATGACATAATACAAGTCCTTTCCTACACCGATGGAAATGAACTTCAAGAAGTTATGTGAAGCTGCATGACCTGACTTGGCAAATACATCCGAGTATAGACAGTTGATTGGGGCTTTGATGTTACTAGTGAACACCCGTTTGGACATATGCTATGCAGTAAACAGATTGAGTCAATTGAGGACTGAGCCTCTCCATGCACATTGGGTCTCTGCCAAACACATTCTGCATGGGATGATCACCCTTGGTTTGAGATATACTATTGGAAATGTTCGACTTCATGGATATACTAATGCTGACTGGGCAGGAAATGTTATCGACAGGAAGAGTATGTCTGGATGTTGTTTTACTCTTGGATTTGCCATGATATCTTGGATGAGTAGGAAGTAGAAGTTGTAGCATTGAGTACCGTTGAGGTAGAGTATATTGCTGCTAGCATGGCTAGCTGCGAATCAGTTTGGTTGAGGAAGCTCTTTGGAGAGCTATTTGAGTAGGTCTTAGACACTACAGTGATATAATGCGACAACAATAGTGGTATCCATTTGGTAGAGAATTCAGAGAAGCTAATCGATGGATGTGACCTCTCCTGAGAAGGGTTATCACTGATTGAGAACACTGAGCCGACTCTTCCCCCCTTGTCTGAGTTCCCAGGGTGAGGAATTGAGATGGAGGTTTCCTGGGGTTGAGAGATCTCTGGAAAATAGGGTCGTAGACGTTGCTCACCTATCTGTTACCCATAGGGTTGGAGATGTTGCTCCCCTATCTTGGTCTTTGCAGAGTATACCCTAGTTAGCATCATACCCACAAGCTAGGCTTGTTGGGATTACCGTTCCCTGTCTGGCCAACGGGTTGAGAGTGTATTTGGGGTGTATGTGAAAATTTCTGAATCTAGGTTACAAAAATCCTATTGCAGTAAATCTGATTTGCATTACCTATTTGCCTTATTTAAATTACAGGTTATTTTTCTGAATAGTCAGTAAAAATAATAATGCAAACACACTGCAACCTACAAAATTATATAGATCAAGTATTGAAAAATAAGTAGCACATTTAGATAAAGGACACATGTATTTTTCAGACAAATGTCCCTGGAAAAACCCAATGCAGGAAAATTGGTGCAACAGATCTGAGGGTTTATATTATTAAGCAACAGTATTCTGAGTACATCTAGGGTGCCAAAATCCGGTTTACCCAACAGAGAAAAACCTCAACAGACAGAAATAAATCGTGAGTTTTACCTCACACTGCAAGTCTTGGCTGATCTGTATCAGAAATTGGTGAAGCCCTAGCTGCCTCTGTGCAGTAGATGCGTAGGCCTGCGTGGGTCTGGTTTAGGACTGCATCACCCCTTCTCTGCGCTGATCTGCCTCTCAGAAACTGAGTTTCAACCCTCCCGGCTCAGAAACCCCAGTCTCCAGCTAAATCTAGACTGTCTCTTGAAACCATTGCGCAGCCCCTGCGTGGGCCTGCATCACCCTCTCTGTGGTCCGCGTCACCCTCTATGGGGTCTGCGTCACCTCTCTTGGTGGTTGCGTTGGTCCCTCTGCTGCTTCTGCTGCCCTTGCTCTGCTATGTACTCTTGGTCTTTCGACCAATTACTGCATCTGCCCCTCACTGATTCTCTGAATCACTCATATCTGATCTTTGTTCGAGCACTGCTCCGTCAGAAGAATTCGATCTCTTAGACTCATTGTGTGTGTTCTCCAATCGACCCCAAGCCTTCCTTTAATACTTTTCCTATTGATGAATCAACAACCGTGATCTAATCTCTAATCGACCATTAAGATTTAATTAGACTTGATCCTTGTCACTTAGAACATTCTCACTCACATTTTTAAATTAATTCACTTTAATTATTTAATTTCCCTAAGTTTAGACTTAGGGTCCCCATTAAAATAATTAATTATTTGAATACTCAAGCTCCAGGTGGAATTTCTCCAAACGATTTGTAAATTTTTGAAGATGTTCTATGCTTGATGCAACTTTACTTTTATCCCCAATGTCAGTCAGCAATCACATAAACAAGAAAGTAAAGTGCTGATAGAACATACCAGTCGATCGACAAAAGACAAGCCAGAAAAATATAAGTGTGTTGGTGCGTTACGACGGTCAACAGGGTGCTTCAACCAACAAAGTCTCAATACGGTCAACCAACTAGAAGTGTCACACACAGCCCTTAAAGACAACTCATAAAAAATCAACATAATTCAACAAAAGAATCCCACATCCAGATTTCCGGCATCATCCAAATTTACGACATCATCTAGATTTACGGCATCATCTATATTTCCGGCATCCATTTCCGGCATCATCCAGATTTACGACATCATCCATATTTGCGGCATCATCCAGATTTACGACATCCATTTCCGGCATCATCTAGATTTACGACATCATCCATATTTACGGCATCCAGATTTACGACATCATCCATATTTACGACATCCATTTCTAGCATCATCCAGATTTATGACATCATCCATATTTACGGCATCCATTTCTAGATCATGAGGATGTGTGTGATGAGATGATTGAAATGTCCTCCAACCTTGACTCTATTTATATCAATCACTGAGGGTGTGTGACACATTTGCTGGGGGTGTAAAACCTTAAGGGCGACCTGCACATGTTTTGAAAGTATTAAAAATAAATTCAAAATAAATGTTCTGCTCATCGGATCAAGATGATCTTTAGATCGATTTTGCACCTCTTCGAAAGAGGAACCCAATAAAAATATTGGTGTTTTCATCTGAGCATCACAACATGGAGTTTGGACCTAGTTGTCCAATTTTAACACTCCCTCTCAACTAGGGAGAACTCCATCCACCCGTGCAATCAAACATCGTGCGTCATCCCGTTGTAACTTGCTTTGCTGGCCTCTTTATTTCAGAACAGAAGTGGGTTAGTCACAAAGACATCATTCTCGGCTGACAGATTCAGCCCAGAGGTCCGAAACCTCTATAGGACTCACAAAGAGTCTCATACCAACCCGAAGTTGGTTTATCTGACCCGAAGTCAGTAGGAGGTTTGAAACCTCACATGGACTCAAAGAGTCACATACCAACCCGAAGGCAGTAGGAGGTCTGAAACCTCACATGGACTCAAAGAGTCACATACCAACCTGAAGTTGGTTTATCTGACCCGAAGTCAGTAGGAGGTCCGAAACCTCACTAGACTTGACCCCAGATCAAGTGGTTGGACACGTGTCATCCTAGATAGAGAGTACGGCAATCTCTGATGCGTCCATCAGTTTTTGCTACTAGTCTAAAGCTTTTCCCACCTCATTGGCCAAATGAGAGGTACTTCCCATGAATCCGAAACTCAAATGGGTAGGATGTATACGGGGCACAGATCATGAGAGGCGAACCAACTCAATCATCATAATGGTGGGGCCAGCACACCAACAAGGTTCGGCAAGCCTAGCCCTGTGGTTGCTTATAGCTCCGAGAAGCTATCCCCAAAGCCCCCCATAGCTCCTAGAGCTCATTGTCCAACATGACCCTCAGAATAGGGTCATTCAACGATACCAAGATTCTCATGGAACGTTAGGAACATGACCTTCCCCAAGGGCATTGTGAGAATATCCTGGATAAAGTGGTACCAGCCATCAACATGCTTGGATCGTTCGTGGAACACAGGATTTTATGACAAACGAATCCCCCTCTAGTTATCACAAAGGATAACGGTGGAATCTAGCACATGCTCGAACAACTCACTAAAGAGCTTTCGCAACCAAGTGACTTCACAACAGGCCATACATGTTACAATGTATTCGGCCTCAGCAGTGCTCAAGGCTACCGACTTCAGTTTCCTGCCCGAAGCAAATCTACCTGTGAAGTAGCATCCAGATGTGCTCTCACGATCCACCACACTGCCAGCCCAATCGACATCAGTATATCCATGGAGTGTCATACTCTCGGCAGTGTATCTCAGCCCAGGGTCTATCGTGCCTCAGAGATATCTCAAGAGTTTCTTGGCACCAACCCAGTGAATGTTATGATCAACCATGTGTTGACTCAAAGTGTTCACTGCATAACATGTGTCCAGACGGGTGTTCACTAAGAACATCAGGGCCCCTATGAGTTGAAGATACTCAGTAGGATTTGCTAGCACGGGCCCAGTAGCGCTGCCACTCAACTTCTTAAAGTTGAGCTCCATTGGTGTCGACACGGACTTACAATCCATCATACTAAATCTTTCCAGAAGCTTCTTAGTGTATTTTCCTTGCGAAAGGAAAATCTTGCCAGGTCTCTGCTAGAACTCCAGGCCTAGGAAGTAGTGCATCAGTCCTAGGTCCTTCATCTCGAACACAGCAGCGAGTTCCCTCTTGCAATGATGAGTGAGAGGGACAACACCTGTCAGGAAGAGGTCGTCCACATACAACACCAGAATGAGAGGCTTCTCTCTATCAACCTTGAAGTAAAGGTTCGGATCAGCATTACTACGAGTGAAGCTTGGCTTAATCAGAAAGCTATCTATCCTCTCGTACCAAGCTCTGGGTGCTTGCTTCAACCCATAGAGGGCTTTCTTCAACCTGCAAACATGGGTGTCCCGATCCTGGACTTCGAACCCCAGCGGTTGCTCCACATACACCTCTTCCTTTATCGCACCATGCAGAAATGCGGTCTTCACATCCATCTGATGAAGACTCCATCCTTGCGTAGCAGCAAGGGCTATGATAGATCGGATGGTGGTATATCGGACCATAGGTGCAAATATATCATCATAGTCTATGCCTTCCTTTTGAGAGAAGCCATGGGCAACGAATCTTGCCTTGAACTTTTCAGCACTTCCATCAGATCCATGCTTGATCTTGTAGAGCCATTTTGAGGTGACAATTGCTTTGTCCTCCGGTCTTGGAACCACATCCCAGACATCATTCTTCATTATGGACTCATACTCTTCGTGCATAGCATCCTTCCAGACTTGATGCTTTACGGCTTCCTCAAAAGATCCAGGCTCAGATTGTACAATAGTACTCATGGCTGCTAGATACCCTTGGTATCTACTTAGCTTCTTGCTTTCACGAATGTCCCCCTTTGGGGGCCATATGTCCCTCGGCATCCTCGAGAGTGTCCCTGAGCCATGATGGTCTCTTCCCTATTGAAGGAGGTGGATCAATCAGGTCCATTGGTCCTTCAGCATCGGGCATCATCTCATCCTTCGGTTCTTCTTGATTTCCAGGCCTTGCTTCATGATCTTCCTCAGATCTCGGAAGATTGACTACTTTCCTCAAGGAAACATCTTTGTCATAGGTAACGTGGCATATCTCCACTTCCCTTTGACCAGGGTCATTTATTTTATAGGCCTTCGAAGTTTCGCTGTAGCCCACAGACATTGTGGTCTCCCTCTTGATGCTAGCTCCTCTGTAAAAGTTCTTGAACTCGTTCGTCTCATATAATAAGAACATCCTCCCAAGGATGTCACGGGCGGCATACCAGACAGATCAGAATGTACTAATTGCAAGACATCAAATGTCTTTGTGACACTTGAGGGGAAAGGTCCCCTTGTATGCTTTCCTTCGCCACAACCCTGACATACACCTTCATGATTATTTGAGAACTCAGGCATCCCCGTCACCACCTTCCTTGCTTCGGGAAGGGCCTTGTAGTGAAGTTGTTCAAACCAACGGTGCCATAGTTCAGTCTGTCGGATAGTATCACATGTTATCGCTCCCACTGGACTTCCTCCAACCTGGTAGAGTGTACCAACTCTAAACCCAATCGTGATAGCTTCCTTGAAACTCTTCTTCCACATGCGCACCTTCCATCAATGAATGCCACATTGAAACCTTTGTCTTCCATGGCCGAAACAGACATAAGGTTCTTCTTCAAATTAGGTACATATAGTATATCTTGCAGGCGAAGGACTTGACCTTGAGACAAGTGGAGGGTCACAGTTCCTGTCCCTTTCACGGGATATGTGGCATTATCTCCAAGGATAATTTGTAGATTAGTATCCTTATCAACCATATCAGTAAGTGCTTCCTTGAACCCAATGATGTGCCTTGAGGCACCACTATCTATCAACTAGACATCCATAGTGTTGGGTGGAGATGCAGCAGAGAGGGCAAATACAAGAATGAATTCATTTCTTTTATCATCAAAAACATTTGGTTCCTCATACCTAGAATTTCTCGACCTTTTGAAAGGTTGCCCATTTCCGCCGGAGGGAGCCTTCCTTTTCTTGACCTTCTTGAAAGGGCATTCTTTAGCATAGTGACCTAGCTCAGAGATGTAGGCAACCAGACTCTTATGAATTGAGTCCCTGATCAACAGCTTTGCTTTGATTTCCCCCTTCTTGTACTTTGATTTGGCAGTAGCAGTTGCAGTGGATGGAGGCTCTTGGATTTTACCCTGCACATAGTCCATGACATCTTGGTCTTCCAAATTAAGATCCAATGTCATCTTGCAACCATGGAAGTCATCCTTCCCAGTCAATTTTTCATCAGCCTTAAGGCCATTGTAGTTTGAGGAACCCATCTTCTTCGGTGATTGCTACAAACTAGGGCTTTGTCTTCACCTCAGCTTTAATACCATGTAAATTTTTGAAGATGTTCTATGCTTGATGCAACTTTACTTTTATCCCCAATGTCAGTCAACAATCACATAAACAAGAAAGTAAAGCGCTGATAGAACATACTAGTAGATCGACAGAAGACAAGCCAAAGTGTTGGTGCGTTACGGCAGTCAACATGATGCTTCAACTAGCGAAGTCTCAATACGGTCAGCCAACCAGAAGTGTCACACACAAAACCCTTAAAGATAGCTCATCAAAAATCAACATAATTCAACAAAAGAATCCCACATCCAGATTTCCGGCATCATCCAGATTTACGACATCATCCATATTTACGGCATCCAGATTTACAGCATCATCCATATTTACGACATCATCCATATTTACGGCATCATCCATATTTACGACATCCATTTCTAGATCATGAGGATGTGTGTGATGAGATGATTGAAATGTCGTCCAACGTTGAATCTATTTATATCAATCACTGAGGGTGTGTGACATATTTGCTGAGGGTGTAAAACCTTAAGGCCGACCTGCACATATTTTGAAAGTATTAAAAATAAATTCAAAATAAATGTTCTACTCATCGGATCAAGATGATCTTTAGATCGATCTTGCACCTCTTCGAAAGAGGAACCAAATAAAAATATTGGTGTCTTCATCTGAGCATCACAACATGGAGTTTGGACCTAGTTGTCCAATTTTAACACGATTTCTGGGTCTTGGAGATCTCATGTGTTCTAGCCCCTCCACAAAGTTTCGGAGCTAGAGCACATCCGATGCTACCCAAAAATCAACACTCCCTCTTAGCGAGGAATGTGCTCTAGCAATACTTCTACACTAGAAGAATCACCCTGATCCACGACATTAGTCCTTTGCGTTGCTGATGCTCGATTGCTGCCCCTCATCCACTGTGCTACTGCCTTCTATACTGCTGCCCATGACACTGCCACTTGTCACTGCCACATCTGTATTGCAGTTCCCTCTCAAACGCTGCATCATGCTGCCCATAGTACTACCACTGCTAACTGCTGCACTGCAACTCAGTTGCTGAGAGTTAAGCAACTGAAAATCCACCCAAAAAACTTGACATACAAGTCAGTCTAGATGCATCTCGATACTGAAACTCCCTCTGCTGCTAATCTTCGCCGATCCTCTCATGCACTGCGCTGCTGCTACTCTGTACTGCGCTGTTGAAGTCCATCAACCACTGCGTTGCTGCTGCTGCCTCTGCTTTAGTCTTCAGCGTTATAGCTTTGCCATTGTTGCTCCACCATCCCTTGCATCAACTGACTCCAGTCATCCTGCTACTGTCATTAAGGGCTCTCGTAGCTTGTATGTGATCCAAGTGTTTGGGCACTTCAAGGATCTTGCCCCCTTTCACTGAAGTTCAAAATAACTACAGATCAATGTCGCCCCCCCTCTTCTCCCAAGGCACATGAGCACTCATGGCAACATCATCATCATCCTCGTCCTTCGCTGCAGCAGCCTTCGAATCAGAATCTTCTTTGCCCTTCTTCTGAGGGCATTGTGTGGCGAAATGTCCCAATTCTCCACACCTAAAGCATCTAACCTTCGAGAGGTCCTTCTTCTTCCTCCTCTGCTGCCCATGCTACCCCTGAGATGCAAGAGCCGCATCTTCCTCTTCCTCCTTGATCTTGATCCCCGTAGTGTTGCTTCCCGCCTTGGTCAACCTTCTGATCTCTTCTTGTTGAAGAGCTACCCATATCTCCTCCCAGTTTGGAAGAGCTGCTTTGCCTAAAATACCTTGGACAAAGGTTTCCCAGTCTTCCGTGACTACATTCAGGGCAGTCCTGACCATAAGTCCATCATCTGGTGTAGCCCCTACGGAAGCTAGTTGATCTCGGATCGCTCACAATCTGATAAGCAAGGGGTCAATATCCTCTCCCTTCTACATTTGAAATAGTCTCAGCTGATTCTCAAGCAACATCCTCCGCTGGACGGAGTTTCCCTGGTACATAGTGGTCGAGGAAGTCCACATTTCCCTTGCCATGTTCTTCTCGGCAATATGTGGGATCACATGATCCTCGACTCCGTCCATGATCATGCGCTTTGCCTTCGCCTAAGCCTCTTCGTACTTCTCGAGAGCGTCAAAATCAATAGGGACAACAACTGCATGCAAGACATGGTCCTTGATGCGATGATCATCCAAAATTGACAGGATCCTGGCCTTCTAGATGACAAAGTTGGATGCTCCATCCAACCTGTCCTGATCCTTCAGTCCATGTGCGGCCATCTCTTCTCAAAAAATGTCGAACCGGTTCTCTTCTCCTTCTTTTGTTGCTGCCCCAGCAAAAAATCGGATCTAGGTTTCTTTGGCGCTAGAAACCCTCTAAGGAACAAGCTCCCTCTGAAACTCGATTTCCTTCACGGAAATCCTTCTGCCAACTAATGTCGAATCAGTCCAATCGGAAAGACAGAGGCTCAAAACCTCTGCGCTGACCCAGCCAACATTGCGCTGCCTCTGCTGCAGCTACAATGTCACCCTAGCTGGCTGACGTAGGCTCTGCGTGAGCCACTCTGGTGACTATGTCACCCTTCCTCACCTCTTCTAGATCTGCGATGTCACTTGGGACAACTGCTTTCATGCAACGAAATTTTCCCTTCGTCTCTTCGCTGATGGCTTCAGCTCTACTGGATTTGCAACAAATCTGATACCATGTGAAAATTTATGAATCTAAGCTACAAAAATCTTGCTGCAGTAAATCTGATTTGCATTACCTACTTGCCTTATTTAAATTACAAGTTATTTTCTGAATAATGAGTAAAAATACTAATGCAAACACACTGCAGCCTACACAATTATACATATCAAGTACTGAAAAATAAGTATCACATTCAGACAAAGGACACACGTATTTTTCAGACAAATGTCCTCGGAAAAACCCAATGCTGGAAAACCAGTGCAACAGATCTGAGGGTTTATATTATTAAGCAACAGTATTCTAAGTACATCTAGGGTGCCAAAATTCGGCTCAACCAACAAAGAAAAACCTTGGCAGAAAGAAATAAATCGCGACTTTTACCTCACACTGCAAGTCCCAGCTGATCCAGATCAGAAAATGGTGAAGCCCTAGTTGCCTCTGCATAGTAGATGTGTAGGTTTGAATGGGTCTGGCTGAGGACTGCGTCACCCATTCTCTGCGTTGATTTGCCTCTCAGAAACTGAGTTTCATCCTTCCCAGCTCATAAACCCCAGTCTCCAACTAAATCTGGACTATCTCTCGAAACCACTGTGCAGCGCCTGCGTGAGCCTTGCGTCACCCTCTTTGGGGTTTGCGTCACCTCTCCTAGTGGTTGCGCTGGTCCCTCTGTTGCTTCTGCTGCCCTTGCTCTGCTATGTACTCTTGGTCTTTCGACCAATTACTGCATCTGCCCCTCACTGCTTCTCTGAATCACTCAGATCTGATCTTCGTCTGAGCACTGCTTTGTCAGAAGAATTCGATCTCTTAGACCTATTGTGTGTGTTCTCCAACTGACCCCAAGCCTTCCTTTAATACTTTTCCTGTTGATGAATCAACGACTGTGATCTAATCTCTAATCGACGGCTAAGATTAAATCAGACTTGATCCTCGTCACTTAGAACATTCTCAAGCACATGTTTAAATTAATTCACTTTAATTAATTAATTTCCCTAAGTTTAGACTTAGGGTCCCCATTCAAATAATTAATTATTTGAATAACTTAAGCTCCTGGTGGAATTTCTCCAAACGATTTCTGGTTCTTGGAGATCTCATGTGTTCTAGCCCCTCCACAAAGTTTCGGTGCTAGAGCATATGCGATGCTACCCAAAAATCAACAGTGTACAACCCATGTTGATTATGATGCAGGAGTTCTACCACATGACTCTTGAGGGTCATTGTTGGGAAGATCAGTGGGCAATAGGGTGGGTTGAGATGTGCTCCCTTATACTGCCTATTGCTCGATATGGGGTTGTAGATGTTTAGCTCCCCCATGAGATTCTGGGTTGAGATGTGCTCCCAGATGTAGATTCAGGTTGAGATGTGCTCCCCGATGTAGATTTAGGTTGAGATGTGCTCCGCGATGTAGATTCAGGGTGGAAGTTAATGCTCCTCGATTCTTCTTCTTTAGATTTGAGAATGTTTCAAGCTTTTAGCAGATAGAGTTGAGCACAGATGGTACATGATATGACGACAAGATATACATGATAGGATACAGTTGGAATTTCTCCCTAGTTGAGAGGGAGTGTTAACTTTGGCAGCTCATTGACAAATTCCAACCATGGGACTAGATTCCTCTTTTCGAGAGGACCAATTTTGACTATTGAAGCACTCAAATTGGACAAGGGAAAGTAAACTTATGAAGAAAAGCCCACATATGAACATTTGGATAGGTTGGCCCTAGAAGGAAATTGGTCACCCTTGAAAGCCTATAAATACAAGTGACCTCAAGCTCATTTGGATATCACTAAGAATCTTCTTCTTCTCTTCTTCATTGATTGGTTCACATAGGTCTGAAGTGAGGTCGAGGAAATTGGTTGACACAGATTCGAGATTACACGGTCTGAAGCTCGCTCGTGTTTTTAGGGTTTTGGGTCACAGTCGCAAGCTTGCCAGAAGAGAATTTCGACTGCAGTCATAGGCTTGCAGGCTTAAGGAAGTGACTGGAAGCTCTCAGTTGCACGCATGAACTCTTCCTCTATGCCACTGGAAACTAGGGCAAAATTTGACAGTTGACCGAAGACAGGAAAAGTTGTCTCTAGTATATATTGATGCTGAGAACATATTTCTGAATGTTATTGGGTTAATTTTGCTGGATGATTTTGAATTGGGCTCATTGTACTCTTTGCTGAACATTTTATGACAATCTAATAGAAGAATATTTTTCAAAGGGTTTTTCCCTGGTATTTGACCAAACTTGGTGTCTCTTGTTGATATGTTGATTGTCTCCTTTATCATTGCATTTATTGTTCTATCTTCAATTATTTTTGATGATTAGAACGATTAATTGCTATTGAAAAGATTTCTAATTGAAGTATTGAATTGGGCTAAAAGAAATTGAAACAACATAGAGTAGTCTGAAAATTAACAGACCTTGCAGAAGAGTTTGAGATGAAGGATATAGGGCTGATGCACTATTTCCTTGGGTTGGAGGTATGATAGGGTGATGGACAAATATTCTTGGGACAAGGTAGATACACACAGGAGATTCTCAAGAAACATGCAGGATTGCAGGCCCATGACCACGCCTCTAGTCACAAAGTCAAGTAAGGTAGACGCTACCAGAGGTTAGCGAGTGGACGCCATTCTATACAGGCAACTCATAGGGTCTTTGATGTATCTTGTGAACACACGACCAAACATTTGCTTTGTATTTAACCAATTGAGCCAGTTCATGGTTGAGTCGACTAGAGTGCATTGGGTTGTTGCTAAGCACGTGTTGAGGTATCTCAGTGGCACAACAAATTATCGGTTGTTGTACAGGCAGGTTGATGGAGGGAGTCTTCAGGGATTCACAAATGCGGATTGGGTAGGGGTTTCAATAGACATGAAGAGCACTTCAGGTTGTGCTTTTAGTGTTGGGTCAACAGTTGTTTCCTGGTTTAGCAAGATGCAGAGATCAGTGGCACTGAGCTTAGCTGAGCTTGAGTACATGGCTGCCAGCTTAGCAACTTGCGAGGCTATTTGGTTGAGGAAGCTACTTGTTGGGTTGTTTAGTCAGAGGTTGGAGCCCACGGTCATAAACTATGATAATCAAAGCTACATCAAGCTCTTTGAAAATCTAGTGTTTCATGTCGCTCCAAGCACATTGAGATCGAGTACCACCATATCAGATATTGTGTTCAGAGGGGTAAAGGCAGAATTTGTACGTACCTATAGAGGACCAGACAACAAATATCTTGACCAAGGCATTGGAAAGAGGTAGTTTCGTCTACTTAAGAGATAAATTGGGTGTTGTACAAAACACCTTCCTCTCTAAGAGGGAGTGTTAATTGAAGTTAGAGATGAAAGGGTTCTGCTAAATTTAGCAGTGCACTATATTTGGTAGAAGAACCCGCATGTGAAGCTAAGGCGCAATCTTACTTTCTCTTAGTGTTGACTTAGGAAAATTCTCTAATTTTCCTATAGCCAAAAATAGTAAATCGAACTCAGCATGCATGGAGATTTTATCTCAGTTCGACTTCAGTTCAGTGAGGCAATTTGACTCGAGTTCAAGAGGCTAGTTCGCTTGAGTTCAAGATGTCAGTTAGACTTGAGTTCAGTGAGGTAGTTCGACTTGGGTTTAAGGAGCCAGTTTGCTTGAGTTGAAGAGTAGTTCGATTCTATATAAAGAAGGGTGTAGAGTCTAGAATTGGTGAGGCATGTGATTATGCACTAGCGGGAATTTGTGTGTTTTTGAGCTCAGGAAAATAGTTCTAGATCAGTGCATGAGGTCAAGGAGAGCCAAAGCGCATCACTTGAGGAGGCCAAGATAGCTTGCGCATGGAAGCAGTTAACCCTGTACAATTGGTACAACCTGCAAAAGAGAGATGACGAATTGGTCTAGGGTGTGCATGATATTGTGTTGAGGAACAAAAAGTTGAAAGAGAAATTTTCCAGTGCTTTGTAATTAGTTACTGAGATTTTTCTGAGCAGATTATTGAAATACACAAATTAGCAGGGTTTCCCTAGTTGGGGTTTCCTGGGAATTTTTGGTGTTTTGTTAATTGTGTGCTTGTGTTTTCATACATTTATTTTCCACTGCAATTTCGTTAGAATACTCAGTATATTTGATCAGTGAATTTCACAGTTCAGTTTGTAGTTCTTGCATCTCAGAATATTGTTCAAATTCGCTGTTGGGTATTAGAAAACTAACAAGATTGAGAAAGCTTAGAAACATAAACAAAATGGAAAAATGAAAATGTATTTTAAATAGTTGGGGACTGGTGGACAAAAGGGAGACTAGTGCCTTCAATTGCTTGGATGGTGGGATCATGTGAGTGATCTTAAAGGAAGGTTCTAAAGGAATATTAGGTGGTAGCAACTTGCAAGCAATCACTTGATATGCATAACTACGTGCTTAACTTGGTTGCTTGATCTACAACTGTGATGGTGGAGAGGGTTGATAAAAGATCCACTTTTCAAAGCAAATTGCAAAGGTGGCTGCTATAAAAGAGTATCACAAACACACCTAATCAAGTGATATAGAATGTATAATATTTTCATCTTAAAGGTAAAATATACTAAAGGGAGATAAAAGGGAGGAAACAATTACCCTAGCCATTTCCAAATGTAGCACATATGCCTCTCTATGCCCCTTGGTTTGCTTTTGTTATCCAAACACATACAAACAAATTTTAGTTTTTCTCCTTTAATTGTTCAAGCAAGTTACAGTTTTTAAGCTAAATCTGATAATAATTTGTTCCACTCAAGTTAGGGAATTCTAAGTGTTGAAAATTGAAATATTTTAACTTGAGTAATTGATGGTTGACTAGGGTTTAAATTTTCTTCTTAATTTTTGAAGAGGGTCAGCCCGTCAAGGGTGCCTCTAATCATTTTATGGTCTTAATCTCAATGTATTGGTACTAAAACAAATCCAACAACTAACTCACGAGATCTAAGGGAAATATGATAAATCTTTGATGATATTGGATGAAAATTTGGATGTGAATTGATGGTGATACCTTATGTGAAATTTTATTTTTGCAATATTTGACCTCATCTTGCTATTGAAACACACTTGAGTGAAATTAATGGTCTATATGGTGAAATGCATCATGCAATAAGTGAAATGAAATCCTTCTTTTCCATGACATATTTTACTTAAAGTCTGGTTTGAATTTCAGTAATGCAGAAGTTCTGGTGTTTTTTTCCTAAAATTGATTTTTTTTGGTATACTGACAGATGCATTTGCTGAGGGTTAACAAACTACTGCCATTGCATTCTCTTTTTTACACTTGTTATTGGCAACACTTCAACTGAAATTGGTTCTTAAAATAGAGTTTCATGGTGCATATGTGTGGGTAATTAATTCATCTTCACTGATATCTAAATCTGAATTGCAATTTTACAGTTAACTGAGTTTAATGATTTACTCTTATGAAACTTTGAGACCTGGCACCATTTACAAGCATTCCATTCAGATTTCATTGATAATAAAGGGAACATACAAATTAGATGATACATTCAGCGGCACTTCATTATGGGAATATACAAATCTGTTAATACATTAGGCAACACTTCATTTACCTATAACATGTTGTATGTCTGCTATTTCTGGAAAACATAACATGGCATATCGGCTGATGGATAATCTTTTGTGAGTTTACAAGTCACCATACTGAGGATTTGGTATATGGTTGTAATTTCATACTAAATTTATGATATCTTGCAGAATCTTTTACATTATAGTATTGAAACAACATAATCTTCTATCATATCAATGGTTTCACGTTTTATTGGCCCTTCTATGTTATGGGTTACATGTGATATCGATGTAAAATTTGGATGCTAAGCATATGTGTGAATTCCTTTGGTTTCAATGCGTAGCTAGTTCTGTTGATCTAATGACCGAGTTTTTGAACAAACACTTTCAGGCTATGACATATGGTTCATGTGGTTATTCCTACTCACAAGTGTACTTTCTTCTTTGTATGTCATAATCTGATCTTCACAGCAACATTTTCAGGATTTTGGCATAAGCATATTCATTTCAAGCATTCCATGGTTTTCACATTTAACTTGACAAATGCTATGACATATAGTTCATGTGGTTAATCCTACTCACAAGTGTACTTTCTTCTTTCTATGTCATAATCTGATCTTCACAGCAACAACTTTCAGGAGTTTGGCATAAGCATATTCATTGCAAGCATTTCATAGTTTTCACTTTTAACTTGACAAATTTCTCCTCTTTCGAATGACACCTTGCAAACACTAATAAACTACTAAACACTAATAGAGGCGTGGAACACTGACAATTTCATCCAGAACATGAAGAGAAATAGCTTGAATGTAGATTGGGCAAATATATTGGTTTTATGTGCACTACTTGAGGTTTTTGTCCCATTATTGTGAGGCAGCAAAAAATGATACAACATGTGAATGGGGACAACAATCTAGAGGAGGGTAATTTGGAGGCTGAAGCCACAATTTTAGAGCACATGGAGGTTAAACTTTTGGGCAATCTTGATGGTGATTATATTAATGTAGCAGAGATACCACCAATACCCTTCAGTAGGTTTCTAGATGCAGGATCTTTGTCTTTATCTTTAGAACATCCAATGTTTCCTGGGGGCCATGATGCCTCTAGTTTTGTCCATGACCGCTTCCACCTACTCTTACTCTTCTTCGTAGATCATGGGATAAAAAGCTAGAAGTTTCTCATGGCAAGTGAAAAGCTTATTAGATACTAGTTTTATTTGTCTTTTTCTTGTTTAGAATTTAGTCTCTTGGACTTAGTACTTTGTCTTTATTATGGCATATTTTGTAAACATTTTATGAGAGTTTAAGTTTGAACTTTGAACCCACTTTTGAAATGTTCATTGCATCTTACAACTCTTTGGTAATGAATATGATGCTTTGTTACATTTCATTGTTGATGTTATCTGTCACAATTTGTTGATGACAAATGTTATATGTTGAAATTTGAAGGTTGATGTTATGGTTGATCATTTGATGGCAATGTTATAAGATATATTTGCCAGGTGATTAATGTTATATGTGTACTAGATGGTTGAATGCTTGGACGATCATCATTAACCTAGTTGTTAAATCTACATTTTCATTTTTTTTTGCAGCTAATTTGGCATTCTGTATATATTTTTTGAATATATATGCATCAAAATATATTAAAATATGTATTACATAAAAAATGCTCTAGAAACACTCTGCTCCCACAAGCTTTTTGAAAATTGCACTCCCCGCTTCTGTTCCTTGTTCCTGACAACCTTAGTAGAGCTACATGCTCATTTACTGGGGGCAGCTCTTGGCTCCAGTTTCTATCCCATACAATGTTCTCACTGGGTATTAGAGCCCATGGTTTTGGCTAGGGATTTCTGAGTGCTAGGTTGAAATGATTGATGTGTCTTGGGAGGGGTGTTGGAGTATCAATCTACATCTGAAGTTTGACTGCAGTGCTGCCTGTCATCATGAGCTGATGTAGCTTAGTGGTAGAATAGCCTACCGGTCAGGGTAGGTCCTTTAAATTGCAAGCCAACATTTTCACAATTCATGATAGAATTTCAGAGCTAGCTGAATTACTTTTGATAAGATAAGATAATTGTATTAATGTCCAACAAATGACCACAAAAGTAGGTCAATGGAACTGGAAAGTACATTCCACGTGAATACAATGTGGGAGTGCAAATGCAACTCCTATGTCAATGATGAAAGCAACAGAAAACAAAGAAAAATGAATCATAGCTAAGTGACGAGCAAGCAGATAGAAAAATCGTCTGCTTGCAGACAAATATGGAAGTCCACAATGATTAGGGAGGCCCATATGCCACAGGAAACCAAGTCTTTAGGAGGGGCAAAAGGAATCTGAGATTCCCAAAAGTGGCCTTTAACTAGCAACTTGGCTCTCTCTAGTAGACTAGAGTTACATCTCTATTTGCCTTAGCATTATGTCAAATGTAGTGCTATAGCGGGAACATTTTTATAAATATTGCCATTTTAAATCCCACCTATATTTTAGATTATTTGCAACAATATTATCTGGCTTTCATCAAGCAAAATGTATCCATACCATAAACAAACCCCACTTTGTCGACATCTGTAAAAATACATAGTAACACCACAAAATCAGTAGACCTATCATGTTTAATCAGTTTATTATGAAAGCTTAGATCAATCTTATTCCCTTCATTCCACCAACAAATATTGACTAGTACAATATGAATAAACTACCAGACAAGTTCTGCTTTGTTGACGTGTCTCTAATTTATTGGTTGTTAACCATGAACATTATGCCAATATTTTGTCCATGTATCTTTGAGCAATAGCGTTCCACTCGAGACGAATAGATTAACATGATTTTGTCATTGTGCTTCAAATATCTAAAATTTTAAGAACAGCTAGAGCTTAGTCCTGCTTTATCTGTGTGTTTTTAAGTGCACAAAGTGCTGTATTGAATTACCGAGTCAATATTGTTATAAGAGCATACAGTAGAGCATCTCTAAATGTCTTTAGGTATGTGATTATGTTTTTTCATGAAAGAGAAAACAACAATGCCTTATTGTTAGACACAGATGGCAGGAAGTAGAAAGTCTGCGAGCTGAAAGAAATGTAGTTGCAAATAGGATGAAACGCAAGCTTGATCCTTCAGAGCGGGAGAAATTAATAGCAGAAGGTCAGTGCATCTGTATTTTTATGTGAGTTACATAGATACTAAATTTCTTTCAAGTATTTGCCAGTGTAATCCTATAGCAATTAAGTGTGAGATAGCTTTGCACTCTTGCTTGACTGAAAGAATGCTTACCTAACAGGAAAGCACTTGAAGGACAACCTTGTGGCACTAGAAGAAGATCTTGCACAGCTTACAGATAAACTGCAGCGAGAGGCACAATCCATACCAAATTTAACCCATCCAGATGTTCCAATTGGAGGAGAGGATGCTGCATCACTGAGAAAAATGGTGCAACTGCTTGTCTATATCCATTAATGTCATGCAAATATTTTTATACAATGTGCTAACTTGGTATGTTGTATTGCAGTTTGGGACCAAATGTGAATTTGACTTTCCTGTGAAAGATCACGTGGACTTAGGTCAAGAGCTTGATCTCTTTGATTTTGATGCAGCTGCAGAGGTATGATTTTATAAACTTTAGGTGCATTGTTTTGCAATTCTCTTGCTGAACAATGCCAGTATTTTCTCAGTAGGCTTTCTGATCTATACTTAAGTTTGGTGCATGCTTTGGATCAGGTTCCGTCTATTTGGTATGGAAATTTTCAACTCCATGTCTATTAGTCAGAAATAGAATAGAGAGAGTGCATTTAAGTTTTAACCCCCCTCGATTGGGATTTGGCATTATATATAAACCTTTTATGCATTCTATCTTGTTTATTTGCTGGGTCATTGCCAATCTGCATGCTTGATGTTGTATGCAAAATTTTCAACTATTGAAGCAACTGGAAATTATTCTTCTAACTGTAAATTAATTAACAGTTTATTTTTCCACACAAATAACGAATAATTTACAACTGCAATTTTCATCAAATTAAATTATGTGGAAGATAAACTGGAAATTGAGAAAATTCTGACGCGCACACAAAAAATTTGACACTTTTTTTTGGACTAAAGTTCCCGAAAGAAAATCCAACTTGGAAAAACTGGTGCAGCAGCTGAGGGTTTTTATTATTAAGCAACAGTGAGAAATTTTGAGTACAATAAATATAGCCAATCTGGCGAATCTATCCAAGAAAAATATTGGCAAAAATTCTTTGAGGGAAATTACCCTCTTTCCGAGCAATCCCAACACTTGATTTCCTTTGAAAAGCTAGCCATCCAACTGATCTACGTAGGCCCTGCGTCACCCTAGCGCTTAGTGCCACATGTGCTCCCTGAATCGACTGCCAATCTAGCCATCGTGCCTGCTGTTGACTGGGAAAATGCTTCTTTGGCCCTTTGGAAACTCTTCCTGATCTCTGGAACTAAAAACATCTTCCCCTCTAGCAAAATGGAACTACTCACTTGAGGCTTTGCGTTGCCTCTGCGCAGCCTCCTGGAGAAAATCTCGGCCTCCTCTTTCTGACTCTGAAACTGGAAAATCTTCCTCCGGACTCACTATCTTTGCCCCTCTGCCTCCTTCTTTGGCTCAAACTCTTCCGGCAACTGTTGGTGCTCTCTAGAGAATCGAACTTCCCAAGGAAATCGATCTCTTATGTGTATCAAGTGTGTGCTCTCCACTTGCCCATCGACCTCCTCTTATAATCTACAGTTATGACTCCAACGACGAAGATTAATCCTTAATCAATGGGTCAGATCATATCTTGATTGATCCGTGTGAGTGTCTAGATGATTCGCACCTTTTTCAGCTAACACTGCTTAATTAACCCCTTTTCCTATGTTTAGACTTAGGAAATATTTAAAAAATAGGCTAATAATCTAATTGAGACACTTCTAGGTGGAATTTCTAGAAACGATTTTTGGATTATGGAGAACTCCTGTGTTTTAGCCTCTCCACAAAGTTTTGAGACTATAACACCTCCGATGCTACAAAAAATAACACTCCCTCTTAGCGAGGAAGGTGTTTTAGTAGTCCCTTTGTATAACCCTCTGTACGTTGCCGATGTTTGGCTATTGTGATTGCCCAACAACCACTGCGCAACTCTGATGCTGCATCTGTGCTACTGCTGACACTGCTATACTGCTGCCAACTCTGCATCTGCACTGCAACTCCCTCTCATTTGTTGCTGTTGCAACTGAGAATCATCCTAAATACTGAATCAACTGTGTCTGCTGTAGAAATTTCTGAATCTTAATTCTTATGCAGAAATTATTTCTGTTAATCCGGCTAAGCTTCTCCTACTTATACAAGTTATCAACTGAATAAATTCAAGTTAACATCAAAGCAAAACACATAATAGATCTCTACCAATTCAGATCTAGAATAAGCACATGTGCACATAGACAAAGTGACAGTTATTTTTGGATAAACTGTCCCCGGAAAAACCCAATGTGGGAAAACTGGTCTTTGGCTGTTGGAGGGCTCTATTATTAAGAATATTTCTAAATACATAACTCTGGGTTCCAGATTTGGAAAACCCTACAAAGAAAACTCTAGATCTGCAGCACCTGGCTGATCTAAGACCAACAATACTCACTGATCCACACCCTCAAACGGGATTTACAAAACTCAGCCAGATCTAGGCCTAGAAACCTCAGATCTGCCCCTATAAGACACTGCGTCAGCCTCTGAAGGCCTCCAAATGCTCAGTGCTGCCACTGGAAGGGACTGCATTACCCCAGACTAGGTGATGCAGTCACTACGCTACCCCTATGGGTCTTTGCGTAACCCCTGAAGGGTTTCCTGAAAATCACGCTGTCCTTGCTGCTGCTGCCGTCTGCTGCTGCTGCTGTCGCCTGCTGCTGTTGCTGTCTACTGCTGCTGCTGCTGCCGCCTGCTGCTGTTGCCTTCTGCTGTTGCTGCTGCTGCTGCCTTCCTCTGCGTTGTCTTTCCTGATCTCTTCTCTGCTTCTTGTGTATTATAGACCCCGAGATCAGATCATCCCCTTGGTCTAAATTCCCCTCTCTGCCACTAAAACACTTGAGAATTCTTAGCAACCCCGCCCTAGAATCTCAGCTTAGCTTCAGTGCTCTGCCTCTGTGTGTCTTACAAATGACCCCAAGCCTTTCCTTTATACTTTTCTCGTTGACAAATCAACGTCCAAGATTAAATCTTTAATCAATGGCTAAGATTAAAAGAAAGCTTGATCCGTGTGACTTAAGGCAATTTCGTCACATGTTTAATTAAATTCACTTTAATTATTTTATTTTCCTAAGTTTTAACTTAGAAAATACATTAAAATAATTAATTAATTTAATATGTCCTAAACTAGATGAAATTTCCCAAATCCATTTCTGGGTCTTGTAGATCAGGTGAACTCTAGTCTTTTCTCAAAATTTGAGACCTAGAGCACAACTGATGCTACCCCAAATACACAAAATTTCAACACTCCCTCTTAGCATCAAGGGTGTGCTCTAGCAATACATCACACTATGCATCACATGACTTTGAGTATTGGTTCTGTGCTGTTGAAGCTTGGCCTCCTGCCACTGAACTCTGCACTGCTGCTGCCATTCTGTACTGCTGCCCATGACTCTGCCACTACCACTACAACCACTGTATTGTAGCTCCCTCTCAATATGTTGCATCTGTGTTGCTCATAGCACTGCCACTGCTGATCTGCTGCACTGCAACTTCAATTGTTGAGAGAAACAATTGAATCTCCTGCCCAATCTTTGACAGACAAGTCAGATGGGCTGCATCCTCATCGCTGAAGCTCCATAGGCTACAGATCTGTGCTGGCATTTAAAGAACGATGCACAGCTACAACTCTGCCTGCGTAATCAGACTCCATCTGCACTATTGAAGTCACATCAGCTCCTTGTGCTGAAATCTATCGCGTTGCTGCTGCACTGCGTTGTCCCTCTGAAGCTCTCTGCGTTGCTGCAGCTCTGCACTGCGTAATCGGTACTGCACTGCTGCTGAAGTCACATCAGCCTTTGCGCTGCTACTGCTTCTACGCTGCTGCTGCTATGCTCTGCACTGCTCCTCCCAGCCTCTAGATTTGCCTCTGCTTATGCCTCATCTGTGATCTATGCACCCACTGCTCCACTTGTCCCGCTACTATCTTAGGGTTGTCGTAGCTCGCTTGTGATTCAAGAGATGAGCTGCTCAAGGATCTCGCCTTACTTCCATGTAGCTCCTCTACATGTCCATGTCACCCCACCTCTGTGGTTCATGAGCACTCATGGCCACATCATCTCTGGACCCATCATCTGCCACCACTGCTTTGGAAGAAGATGTTTCCTTGTCCTTCTTCTTTTCTGGACAATGGCTGGCAAAATGTCCCATTTCGCCACACTGGAAGCACTTGATCTTAGAAAGATCCTTCTTCTTCTTCGGCTGCTTCTTCGATGCCAAGGCTGCATCTTCCTCCTCTTCCTTCTTAACCTTGCTCAACGCAGGGCTGTGCTGCTTCTTGGTGAACCTTTGTAGTTCTTCTTGCCGCAGGATCGATCACAAGCTGTCCCCAATCTGGGAGGTTCGCTCTGCCCAAGATACTTTGGACAAAGGTTTCCCACTCATCCGTGACTGCATTGAGGGCAGTCCTGACTATCACTGCATCATCTACGGTTGCACCCGTTGCAGTTAGCTGATCCCCGATTGACTGCAATCTGAAGAGGAAATGATCGATATCTTCTCCCTTGGTCATCATGAATGACCTCATTTGGGCCTCTAACAACATATTTCTTTGGACTGATTTTCCCTCATATAGGGAAGTCAAGGCCTTCCACATCTCAATAGCTATCCTCTTCTCAGCTATGTGTGGCACAATATGATCCTTGATACTGTACATTATCAGCCGCTTGGCATGCTCAACAGCTTCTCTATGCTTCCGTAGGAGATCTGCATCTGTCGGTGTGGCTAGGGTCTGCTCTGCATGGTCTCTTAGACCATATGCCTCCAGGACAATTAGGATCCTAGATTTCCATACCGAAAAGTTTGAGAGGCCTTCTAGCCTATCCTGATCACGCAATACATGAGGAGCCATCTGCTCAGAATGTGTCGGAGCTCCTCTTCTCTATGCTAGAGATCTTGGATCTAGGGTCCTTTTCGAACTGGGAACCCTTTGCTCCCTCTGACACTTGATTTCCCTCCTTGGAAATCTACCAAATCAACTATGATTCAGCCTTCTTTGATCCTCTCGACCAAATTACTCTTTGGCAAAGAAACTCTCCGAGAAGTCGATCTCTTCCCAAACTTTGTCACTTGTGCTAAGGTTAAAAATCAAAACTTCAAGTTTAACTCCCACTAGCTCTGTTAACCCGCAAATTTTCGTAGGCTTTTTCTGGATTCTGCTGCATTTAGATTTGAATCACACTGGGTTTGTTTGGGGACTCAACCGCCGTTTCCTAGCCGCTCCAGGCAAGAATTCTTGCGTGGGCTTACAGGACACAGCCGCCAGACAACGTCACCCTTCCCTCTCGTGAATTCCCTCTCAAAATCGTGGCCGTCCTTCAGATTCGGTTGCTGCTTTCCACGTTTTTCAGCTAGATCCTTCAGATCCTTCAACTGATGACCCTTCTAGATCCGCAATCCCTCTGATACCATGTAGAAATTTCTGAATCTTAACTCTTATGCAGAAATTATTTTTGTTAATCCGATTATGCTTCTCCTACTTATACAAGTTATCAACTGAATAATTTCAAGTTAACATCAAAGCAAAACACATAACAGATCTCTACCAATTCGATCTAGAATAAGCACATGCACACATGTAATAAAGTGACAATAAATGTTTCTAGACAAACTATCCCCTAAAACCAAGGGTGGGAAACTGTCTCTCGGTCACTGAGGGCTCTATTATTAAGAATATTTGAATACACAACTCTGGGTTCCAGATCTGGAAAACCCTACAAAGAAAACTCTAGATCTGCAGCACCTGGCTGACCTAAGACCAACAATACTCGCTGATCCACACCCTCAAACGAGATTTACAGAACTCGGCCAGATCTAGGCCTAGAAACCCCAGATCTGCCCCTTAAAGACACTGCGTCAGCATCTAAAGGTCTCCAAATGCTCAGCGCTGTCACGGGAAGGGACTGCGTTACTCCGCATCGTATCGCACACTACGCCGCCTTGTCTCTCGCGCACCCCCCAAGGGTTTCCCCGAAAATCACGCCGGCTCCCCATCGTTGCCGCCGGCTCACAAGGAGCCGCCATCGCTATCCGTCGGGCTGCTGCCGGCTGCGACCGCGTCTCGCTCGTTATCTGCTTATCATGGTTGCTGCTGCGACTTCTTCATATTGTTTTTTCTGATCTTCTTCAAGGTAGAGCCTTAGACCTCGGATTGGGATTATCGTTTGTTAATTTCGCACCGAAACACTTGAGAATTCTTAGCAACCCGCCCTAGAATCTCGCCTTAGCTTCAATGCTCTGCCTCTGTGTGTCTTACAAATGACCCCAAGCCTTTCCTTTATACTTTTATCGTTGACAAATCAACGGCCAAGATTAAATCTTTAATCAATGGCTAAGATTAAAATAAAGCTTGATCTGTGTGACTTAAGACAATTTCATCACATGTTTAATTAAATTCACTTTAATTATTTTATTTTCGTAAGTTTTAACTTAGGAAATACATTAAAATAATTAATTAATTTAATATCTCCTAAACCAGATGAAATTTCCCAAATCCATTTCTGAGTCTTATAGATCAGGCGAACTCTAGTCCTTCCTCAAAATTTGGGACCTAGAGCACAACTGATGCTACCCCAAATATACAAAATCTCAACATCTACTGCATCTGTCTCCCGAGTTTTGACTGCTACTGGCCTCTGCACTGTCCACTGAAGAATCTGCGTTGCTGCTAACTCTGCTACTGAGCCTCTTGCTTTGCTGTCAACATTGCACTGTGCTCCTCAACACCTGACTGCCACTAGTCTGCAACTGTCAATTGGGTAACTGACTGCATCACTAACACTAATCCATTTTGCTACTGAATGTGAAAATTCCTGAATACAGTTATGCAAAAATCCTACTGTAGCATCATGGTTTACTTCTCTTACTTGTGATTAAGTTATACAACTTATTTTCAAAAAAATATTCAGAAAATACCGAAGTAAACACAACTAACAACCTACACACATGTAGATCATTTACTGAATATTATGCTCATTCAAACAAAGTGACACTGATTTTTGGACATAAGTCCCTGGAAAAACCCAAAGAGGGAAAACCTGTGCAGCAGATATGCGGGTTTATTATTATTAAGTAGAATTTGAGTACAACAAATCTGAGTAACAAATTTGGTTAACTCGATACAGAAAAAGTAGATCTGTAGCTAACCTGCTGTTCTGAGACCAAGATTTTGACTGATCCACACCCTCAAACGGGATTGACGAGACTCAACCCGATTCTGGCCCTAGAAACCCTAGTGCTGCTCTTGAAGCCCCAACGTCAGCCCTGCTAGGCTCTGCGCTGCTCAGAAGGGGACTGCGTAACCCTAGAGTGGGTGATGCAGTCCTTACACTACCTCTGGAGGCCTCTGCATAACTCTGGAAGCCCTGTGAAGCTGCAGCGCTGCCCCTCTTAGGTCCGTGTAGCGGCTAAAGCTGTGCCGCTGCTGTTGCCCTTGCTCCTCTGCGCTGTCCCTGAAAGTTGCTCCTCTACCTCTTGCTGACTCTTGGCTCCGAGATCAGATCATCCTCTCAGCCAATACTACCCCTCGCTGCAGAAAACTCCTCCGGAAATTCTTAGCAAACCCTGCCCTAGAATTCCAGCTTAGTTTCTCATCTTTGCTTCCGTGTGTGTATCTCCAACTGATCTCCAACTGATCCTCAAGCCTTTCTCTTATACTTTTTTGTTGAACACATCAATGACCGAGATTAAATCACTCATCAACGGCTGAGATTAAAAGACTGCTTGATCTGCGTCTCTTAGAACATTTCCAACTAATAGAGCCTCCCTGATACACCGTGTCCAATGCTACCCACATCTCATTTGCCGTATTCTTTCCGGCAATATGAGGCACGACGTGGTCTTTGACTCCGTCCATAATCAAACGCTTAATACGTGCTTGATTTTCCTCGTACTTTAGAGGATCTGCATCGGTTAGCACAACTAGGACTTTCTCTACATGATTCTTGAGGCCATACTCATCTAGGATTGATAGGATCCGGACCCTCCAAATAACGAAGTTGGACATACTGTCCAACCTATCTTGATCTCTCAGTCCATATGGCGCCATCTGCTCAAATTTGTCAGAACAAATACTCTTCTCCCTCTTTCTGTTGCAATACTCAACAAAAAACGCTGGATCTAGGTTTCTTGGTGACTATAAACCCTCTATAGTAGCTGCTCCCTTCGACAGTTGATTTCCCTGCTAGAAATCTTCAGCCAAACACAATCGGATAGTACTCTCTGATCCCCCTGATCGAATCTCAGATCTGTTTGGCTCAGGTCTGCTGAGTGACTGTCTTCCTCCCGCTCTTTGTTGACTTAGCTAGGCACAATTCTGCATCGATAGAATCTCCACCACACTAGGCTGAAGATCTGAAGCACTACTTCTGGATCTTGGAAAAACTTCTCTGCAACAGGAAGAATGACTGGACTGCATCCCATTGACTGGTCCAACGTAGCCTCAGTGCTGCTCAGAAGTGGACTGCATAACCCCAGACTGGGTGACACAGTCCTTACACAGGCTTGGAAAGGCTCTGCGTAAGCTTGATAGCCTTCTGTAGCTGCAGCGTTGCCCCTTCCTGGGTCTGCGTCCTCCTGTTGCCAAGCTGCCCTTTCCGGATCCCTGTTGCTTCTGTTGCTATCCTGCAGAAAAAAATATTCTTCAACTGATTTGCTGGAGATTCAATTTGATCTGCTATCGCTTTGATACCATGTGAAAATTCCTGACTACAGTAATGCAGAAATCCTACTGTAGTTGTAATATTCCCAATTAGCAATAGCTAATTGGTAATATTAATTTTTGGCCATTTTACTTTATAAAGTTAAAGTCGGTAAATAAAGTGGGTCAGGAGAACACTCAACTCACACTTAGGGAAATAAAACACTTGCTAAAAGTCACTTGAGCACCTTTACTTAACATCGTGGGGCCTAAGGGGTCGAAGTGATTGTGTGGGATTAGTGGCAGCATGGGTAGCGTGGGTCCTAGGCAGCGCAGAGGTGGATGGACAGCGTGGCCAAGAGGGACAACACAGTTTTGGTGGGGCCTAGGGGAGAGAAAGGCACTCCAAGCATAAAGAGGGAGAGAGGCCCTTCATTTGCTCATTCTATTATGCATCTTTGTTTTGTCTATTGACATTGAGCACGCTTTTGCTATTGAGCAAAGTATGTAAGTGCTGTTTAGCACATCGGGTGTCTCCGAGCGGAAATCCCAATCTCAGCCCTGGGTGGACTTCGAGTGCCTGCTCGGGTGAGGAGTTCTATCGTTGGATTTTCAGGTTGGAGCTATAGCATCTACAGTAGGGATTACGCACTTGCTTGGGCAGCGCAGTCTTGAGGAGAGACCACGCAGTTCTTGGAGGAGGTAGTGCCGGGAGCTGAGATTTATCAGGGGATTCAACCCGGAATAGTGAGGAGGGGTCAGCCCTTAGCTATTCCATCATTTTGTCAAAGGAGGAGGCCACCATTTGCAGAGACATCTTCAGGGCCAGCGTATTCCACTGGGGCAGCGTGATTTCTCTAGGGAGGTGATTTTCTGGGGTCATCCATTCTGGAACCCTTTCTGGGCTTTTATGGGTATTGAGTGAGGAGCTCATTCCCAAAGTCCCATATTTTTCTGAGTAGGGGAACAACCCCAAAGAGTCAGCTTATTCCAGTAGCAGCAGCAACAACAGCAGTTGGAGATAACGCAGTCATTGCTAGAGCAGCCATTCTGAGAGTATTTCTGAGAGTATCTCTAGCTTGCCTTGTGCAAGCCAAGGTGCCATCATTCTGATCAACTTTATACCCATTTCATTTTCAGTTATATAATAAAATGGCTCAACGTTCTCCATGTTTTGCATTCTATGTATGATGTCCCTCTATTTGCTGTAGTTTCATGTTTATGTTGCTTTATATTGCTGTTTATTTCTACTTGGAATATTACAGTGGTATCAAAGGTCATAGACTTGGCATAGCCTGTGGAGCAGATTGTCTATGACACCCGCAGGAAAACCATACATCACTTATCGGGGAAGGAGGTGTAAGGACCAAGAGAAGTAGCTTGAGGCCACTTTTGGAGAAGGTGACTGCATTCCGGTAGTGGATACAGAAGAGGAAGAACCCATGGCAAAGCAGAAAGATGAAGGGAAGGAGTTCGGGGAACTTCTCCTAAAGTCTGTGCAAGAGTTGTCGAGAAGGATAGAGGAGATGGGACAGAAGTTCAACGCAGACCAGAGACAGCGTGAAACCCTAAGGGGTTTCTACATCGGAGAAGGGTCCGACACATCCCATCACTTGCAAGAGCACCTCACAGCGCAGCAGATGGCATCACTGACTCCCCCATGTTCCACAATGCCCACATTTCTAGCTACATGCACGGGGGTAGGAGCACCTCAGGAACTGGAGTCAGTTCACACGGGGGATTATTTTGCCGAGTATCAGTCCTACGGGCGAGAGTTTGGTGAGGCTCTCACTTTCCATGACTTTGTGCAGCTCAAGAAGGACAACAGACCTCGCAACCAGAACAGAGGGGCCTGATATACACAGGATGGGGATTTACAGCGTATAGTGGGCAGATTTTATCTGTGGACATTTGATGGATCCTCTAAGTGTTCGGCAAAGGCTTGGGTGGAGAAGTTGGATATCTACTTCCAGCTCAATCAGATAGTAGAGGCAGAGGCCATCAAGGTGGCAGCGCTGCACCTGGAGGGTGAGGCCCATGATTGGTGGTTCCATGGGATGGCCACGCTGGGGCACTGAGAGGTGACATCATATGCTGAGTTTACACAGAGGTTGGGATCCGGATGAGCACTTTGTTGCGCTGACTAAGCTCAAGCAGACCAGGAATCCGGACACATACATTTCTGAGTTTTTGAGACTCTCCGTGATGGTGCCGACTTGTCTTCAACCAGGATGATCTACATGTTCATCGATGGATTGGCAGAGCCTCTTCGAGGTTTAGTTAGATCGATGAGGCCGGCTACACTTCTTGACACAGTTGGGAGGACTCGGGATTTGCAGGATGCCCTACTCAGGACTAGAGTTCCTTTCCCCCAGAGACCGACATTTCAGCCGAAGGGGAAGGACACGAGGGTTCCGCCTCCAAAGGGGAACCAAAGACGAGGGACTTTGGATGATGAGACTAGGAGAGACCTGAGGTGGAAGAAGCTATGCTTCACATGCCAGGAGCCATGGGCACCAGGACATCGTTGTGCCGTTGGAAAGGCACACTATATTGAGGTTTTCTCCGACAGTGAGCCTCCAAAGAGGAACCAGAGACGAGGGACTTTGGATGATGAGACTAGGAGAGACCTGAGGTGGAAGAAGCTATGCTTCACATGCCAGGAGCCATGGGCACCAGGACATCGTTGTGCCGCTGGAAAGGCACACTATATTGAGGTTTTCTCCGACAGTGACGGAGAAGAGGATGAGTATGAGGAGATGGAGGCAGGAGGCAGCAGTGCGGTACAGAGAGGAGATCATCCGCCACCTCCACCACAAGGAGCGGGAGGTGCAACGTTTGCACCTACCGGGGGAGTCCTTGCTTCTTTGCGAGGGGTTCCAAAATACTTGACACTGCGTGTCCGAGGTACAGTACAGGGACAACGTGTTTCGGTATTAGTGGACAGTGGCGCTACCCACAATTTTATTGATGCACAGTTGGTAGAGCGGAGGAGCATACCAACAGAGAGTTTTGATGGGTTTTCAATATTGGTTCTAGGTGCCAGAACCATGCAGTGTGCCAGGTACGTGCCAGCCTTGGCAGTGACTATGGGGACTTACACTCTGACCGATCATTTCTTTATGGTGGACATTCCAGACACCAACGTGATACTGGGAGTGTAGTGGTTGATCACGCTGGGGAAGGTCACCACAGATTGGGAGGCCTTGGAGATGGAGTGGACGGACAAGAAGACCGGGAAGCACGAGATGATTCGGGGCATGCACACTTATCTGCCACAGATAGTTTCAGCACATCGGATGGAGGCAGATTTCCGGAAGGGAGATATAGAGTGGGCAGTGGAGCTGCGTGTTTTGGAGGTAGGGTCTACAGGGCAGGCCGTACACCCAGATGTGCAGTCTATCTTAGACAAATATGCCACGATTTTTGAGGATATACCACCAGGGCAGCCACCAGATCGGGGGTTTGAGCACACCATTGAGCTGGAGCAGGGCATCCAGGCGGTGATCACTACACCCTATAGGCATCCTAAGGCCTACTGAGATGAGATTGAGAGGGCCATTCATGAGCTCTTAGCACTGTGGCACATCCGTCCTAACACTAGCCCATTTGCTTCTTCTGTTGTACTGGTGAAGAAGAAGGATGGCACACTGAGGATGTGCATTGACTATCGAGCTCTCAACAAAAAGACCGTGAAGAATCGATACCCCATTCCACGGATTGACGAGTTGATAGATGAGTTGAGGGGATCGACGTTTTTTTTGAAGATTGATTTCAGGTCCGGGTACCACTAGATTCGCGTGAGGGACCAGGATGTTCCCAAGACCGCTTTCAAATGTCATTACAGTCACTTCAAGTTTTTGGTGATGCCCTTTGGGCTAACCAATGCACCACCCACCTTTCAGTTCTGCATGAACCACATCTTTCGTGGTCAATTGAGGAAGTTTGTGCTGGTATTCTTTGACGACATCTTGATATACAACCAGACATGGGAGGAGCACTTGTAGCACATTGAGGTTGTGTTGCGCATATTGGAGGAGCAACGTTTCTATGCTAAGCTCTCCAAGTGCAAGTTTGGATTGACAAAGATGCTCTATCTAGGGCATATCATTGGTGTGGATGGAGTGAGAGTCCACGAGGAGAAGATCAGGGCCATCCGGGATTGGCCAGAGCCGAAGAACGTGACAGAGCTTTGGGGGTTTGTAGGCATCTGCACCTACTACTGGAAGTTCGTCAAGGGATTCTCCCAACTTGCTGCACCCCTCGCTGTTCTTACAAAGAAGGGGGCATTCAGTTGGACAGACACAACGAAGAGGGCCTTTGACAGGCTCAAGGAGGTGATGAGTAGTTGCCCAGTTCTTGTGTTGTCGGATTTCACGCAGCCTTTTGTCCTTGAGTGTGATGCATCAAGAGAGGGGGGTAGGTGCAGTTTTGATGCAGGGAGGCCACCCCATAGCTTTCGAGAGCATAAAGCTATTGCCGCATGAGAGGTTGTATCCCATATACGACAAGGAAATGCTGGCTATTATGCATGCACTGGCTAAGTTTCGGCAGTACTTGGCGAGGAATAGATTCAGGGCGAGGATTGACCATAACAACCTTCGGTTCTTTTTAGAGCAAAAGTAGTTGCAGGAGAGGCAACAAAAGTGGGTCAGCAAGATCCAGGCATATGATTTTGACATCGAGTATGTCAAGGGGAAGAACAATGTGGTGGCCGATGCTCTCTCACGCAGACCGACAACGTTGTCCTTGATGAGTTTAGACACAGATTGGAGGGCTCAGCTGCTGGTAGAGTATTCCAAAGACCGTTTTGCCTGTGAGATATTGGACGGACAGATCATAGATGACCGATACAGGGTGATGGATGAGGTGATATACTTCAGAGATTGGATCTTCTTGACTGGGGGTTTTCAGCTCAAGGAGAAGGTGCTACATGCCTCACATGACTCACCATTATCAGGCCACCAGGGGTTCACCAAAACCTATAGGGCCATCAGAGAGAGGTTCTCTTAGAAGGGCCTCAAGGAGGACATACTCCGGCATGTCAGGGAGTGCGAAGTATGTTAGCAGAACAAGGGGGAGATGAGCCATCCAACAGGGTTACTACAACCTCTTCCCATTCCAGAGGGGAAATGGGAAAGCATATCGATGGATTTCATCACAGGGCTGCCCACAGTGCAGGGCAAGGACTGTATCTTTGTAGTCGTTGATCGGCTGACAAAGTACGCACACTTCTTTGCCATATCAGCACGGTACACAGTAACTCAGGTGGCAGAGTCGTTTTTCAGGGATGTTTTCAGGTTGCATGGTCTTCCCAAGACCATTGTCAGTGACTGGGACAGTCGTTTCATGGGTGGCTTTTGGCAAGAGCTCTTTCGGTTGGTGGGTACAAAGTTAACTCCGAGCACCAGTTACCACCCCTAGACGGATGGGCAAACGGAGATAGTGAACAAGTGGCTGGAGGGCTACTTGCGAAACTATGTGACAGGGCTGCAGAAGGCATGGTTGCACTTGGGAGAGTACTGCTACAACACGACGTATCACATGTCCATTAGTATGTCTCCATTTTATGCTTTATATGGATACCATTCTTTGTCTTTTTCTGATGTGATGTTTGGTGCTAGTAAGGCCCCGAGGGCCAAAGATTGGATCCAAGAGAGCCAGGATATACTCCGGGCCCTCAAGGACAACTTAGCTACAACACAAAATCAGTAAAAACTGTATGCTGATAGAGGACGAGTTGAGAGGTAGTTTGAGGTAGGAGACTTGGTGTACCTACAGCTTCAGCCATACCGACAATCCACATTGAAGTAGAAGGGGGCCGAGAATCTCAAGCCCCGCTTCTATGGACCCTACAGGGTTATATGTAGGATTGGAGAGGTTGCATATGAGTTGGAGTTGCCCACAGGTAGCATGATCCATAACATCTTCCATGTATCTTGCCTGAAAAAGGCACTGGGACAACAAGTGACTGAAACAGAGGAGCTTCCACCCACAGATGATGAGGGGCATTTGGTGCTACAGCCAGAGGCCATCATAGATACCCAGGAGAGACAACTGCGGAGCAGGATAGTCAGGAAGTTGGTAAGGTGGAGGAACTTATCGGATGAGGATGCCACTTGGGAGAGAGAAGATTTTGCAGCATCCATCATTGCAGTTGCTCGAGGACAAGCAACGTTTTGGCGGGGAGGACTGTAATATTCCTAATAACAGCAGCTAATTGGTAATACTAATTTTTGGCCATTTTACTTTATAAAGTTAAAGTCAGTAAATAAAGTGGGTTAGGAGAACATTCAACTCACACTTAGGGAAATAAAACACTTCCTAAAAGTCACTTGAGCACCTTTACTTAACATCGTGGGGCCCAAGGGGTCGAGTATTTGTGTGGAGATTAGTGGCGGCGTGGGTCCTAAGAGCGGTGCGGAGGGTGGATGGATAGCGTGGCCAAGAGGGACAACACAGATTTGGTGGGGCCTAGGGGAGAGAAAGGCATTCCAAGCATAAAGAGGGAGAGAGGCCCTTCATTTGCTCATTCTATTATGCATCTTTGTTTTGTTTATTGACATTGAGCACGCTTTTGTTGTTGAGCAAAGTCTGCAAGTGCTGTTTAGCACACCGGGTGTTTCTGAGCGGAGATTCCAACCTCAACCCCGGGGGACTTCGAGTGCCTGCTCGGGTGAGGAGTTCTATCGTTGGATTTTCAGGTTGGAGCTATAGCATCTACAACAGGGATTACGCATTTGCTTGGGCAGCGCAGTCTTGAGGAGAGACCACGCAGTTCTTGGAGGAGGTAGTGCCAGGAGTTGAGATTTATCAGGGGATTCAACCCAGAATAGAGAGGAGGTGTCAGCGCTTAGCTATTCCATCATTTTGTCAGAGGAGGAGGCCACCATTTGCAGAGACGTTTTCAGGGCCAGCGTATTCCACTGGGGCAGCGTGATTTCTCTAGGGAGGTGATTTTCGGGGGTCATCCATTTTGGAAACCCTTTCTGGGCTTTTCTGGGTATTGAGTGAGGAGCTCATTCCCAAAGTCCCATATTTTTCTGAGCAGGGGAACAACCCCAAAGAGTCAGCTTATTCTAGTAGCAACAGCAGTCCGGCAGTAGTAGCAATAGCAGTTGAGATAACGCAGTCATTGCTAGAGCAGCCATTCCGGGAGTACTTCTGAGAGTATCTCTAGCTTGCCTTGTGCAAGCCAAGGTGCCATCATTCTGATCAACTTTGTACCCATTTCACTTTTAGTTATATAATAAAATGGCTCAGCGTTCTCCATGTTTTGCATTCTATGTATGATGTCCCTCTATTTGCTGTAGTTTCATGTTTATGTTGCTGTTTATTTCTACTTGGAATATTACAGTAGTATCATGGTTTACTTCTCCTACTTGTGATTAAGTTATACAAGTTATTTTCAGAAAAATATTCAGAAAATATTGAAATAAACACAACTAACAGCCTGCACACATGCAGATCATTTACTAAATATTACACTCATTGAAACAAAGTGATACTGATTTTTGGACATAAGTCCCTGGAAAAACCCAAAGCAGGAAAACCGGTGCAGCAGATATGAGAGGTTTATTATTGTTAAGTAGAATTTGAGTATAGCAAATCTGGGCACCAAATCTGGTTAACTCGATAAAGAAAAAGTAGATCTGCAACTAACCTATTGTTCTGAGACCAAGATTCTGACTGATTCACACCATCAAACGGGATTTACAAGACTCAACCCGATTTTGGCCCTAGAAACCCTAGTGTTGCCCCTGAAGCCCTAGCGTCAGCCCTGCTAGGCTCTGCGTGCCTTTGCGCTGCTCAGAAGGGAACTGCGTAACCCCAAAGTGGGTGACACAGTCCTTACGCTGCCTCTGGAGGCCTCTGCGTAACTCTGGAAGCCCTCTGAAGCTGCAACGCTGCCCCTCCTGGGTCTGTGTAGTGGCTGAAGTTGCGCTGCGCAACTGCTGCTGCTGCTGCCCTTGCTCCTTTGCGCTGTCCCTGAAAGTTGCTCCTCTGTCTCTTGCTGACTCTTGGCTCCGGGATCAGATCATCCCCTCAGCCAATACTACCCCTCGCTGTAGAAAACTCCTCTGGAAATTCATAGCAAACCCTGCCCTAGAATTCCAACTTAGTTTCTCAGCTTTGCCTCCGTGTGTGTGTCTCCAACTGACCCTCAAGCCTTTCTCTTATACTTTTTCATTGAACATATCAATGACCGAGATTAAATCACTCATCAACAACTGAGATTAAAAGACTGCTTGATTCGTGTCTCTTAGAATAGTTCAACACATATGTTAATTAATTCACTTTAATTATTTAATTTCTCTAAGTTTAGACTTAGGGAATACATTAAAATAATTAATTATTTGAATAACTTTAAGACCAAATGAAATTTCTCCAAACACTTTTTGGGTTTTGGAGGTGATGTGTTTCTTAGCCCCTCCACAAAGTTTCAGGACTAGAGCACACCCGATGCTACCCCAACTACACAAAATCTCAACACTGAATATTTGTGGGCCCTTGTAGCAAGGTGATGATCCACGAGGAGGACACCTCATTGGAACCTGCCCAAACTCTGCAACTCCGGGAATATAGCTCCATATCGCCCCACCTCTCTCCTGGAGGTATAGACGCAAACATGGAAAAATATTCCTCTAGCTTGGGAGACAGTTTGTCTATCTTTGCAGATGCTGTTCCCTGGTCCTGCTTCTCCTGCTTGCCCTTCTTCCTTAGTGGACACTAAGTATTGTAGTGGCCAAGCTTGCCACACTTGAAGCACTTGACCTTAGATAGGTCTTTTTTCTTCTTCTTCTCCCCTTGTCCCTAGCTGGGACCCTTTGATGCTAGGGCCACCTTCTCTTCCTCCACCTCAACCTTCACGCCCTTGCTACTGCTCCCGCTAATGGTGCTCTTCAATAGAGATCGCCTCAACTCCTGCTTTAGGTCTGACTACATCCTGTCCCATCTAGGCAATGTGTCTCTGCCTAAGATACTTTGGACAAGCACTTGCCACTCCTCTGAGGCACTGTTTAGTGCCAACCATACAAGTTTTGTTGGTTGATGTAATGCTCCTACCTCAGAAAACTAATTGGCATACACAGAAATTTAATTCGCAGACAAGTTATTCAGAAACAGTGATGTCTTTCCATGAAATGTAAGGTTCCATACATAGAGAATTAATGCAGAAAATTTTATACAACAGTAATGTATGTAATGAAATCAGCAGTGAAATTTTAAATTGAGAGACAATCAAATACGTAGGAGAAATACCTGGTACACAGTTGATGGTTTGATGGTTTTGATGATGGCTCTCCTCCCGTGATGCAGATGTTAGATAGATAAACAGTTTATCGAAACAACCAAGTCCTCCCAGCCAATCCGGGAATAATCCCAGACCCAGAGGATGTCTCCTCTGCCCCCGTGCCCAGATATCCAAGAAGAACAGAGACTCCCAGCAATTCAATCTCCCAATTCAGTCTAATTTCAGCAGAATTCCCTTTCTTTCCCCCCCCAAAACATCCATATTACCTTCCTTAAATAAGTTCCATCCACCGCCTCCAACTTTCGAGGTCTTTTCCCCTATTAATTGTGATATTTTCTGTATTTATGGTGTTGTACCTTTCATTTAATTGAGATAGGAATATATTTTAAACAATCCCCCCCACCGCCTCAAACCTCCCGAGGCCTTATCCACCTTAATTTCATATTAAATGTTTCTTTTCATGGTGGGTGATCCACATTAAGATGAGTACGACTATATAATTATGAAGGTGGGATTATATCACTTTTTAATTTATAGAGCTTGGGCTTTATTTTAAGTTTCCTTTAATATTAATTTATTTATTTTTATATTTTTATATTGCACACTTATTTTAACTTAAGGATTAACTTTATTATAACATTTCTTTTATTACCTCCTTTCATAAAATCTATACTTAGATGATCGTAATATATATATAGATCTGGAATCTTAATATTAAGCCCCCAATCTTTGTAATCTTGATATTAGGTGGGCGTACTAGTGCGATGTGGACGGTATAGGCAGGTGTAGCTATCAAATGCCTATATCGTTCACATGCTAATATTGTTTTGGGTATAACAGGGAAATGGGTCGTTACATACTTCCTCCCTTCAGAAAACTTCGTCCCGAAGTTTATGGTTTTATATACTCAGATAAATATTGTGTTTTTAGAGATTAGGGTGATTGTAGAATGTCTGTATTTTAAGATTGAATTCTCGTTTTAAATAAGTATGTATTGGTAATTTAATTGTTACTTCCCATCTTCACCGAGTCTCCAAACTATTCTAAAATCATCCGATCCTTCCTAATCTCTTCCACTCCCATCCTATCCGTCCTCTACAGGAATATGCCATGGCATCAGTTTTACTGATCCATTCATAGACCTCAATGATATCAGCGTCGATTACGTCGACCTGACATGTTGGTAGGCATCCGGTAGTCATCATCACACGTCTAGGGGAGCGTGACTCGCACAGTCCTCCCATGACTCCAGGTATTGGGGAATAAATAGTGGGCAACACCTCCACTCCTCCCAGTAGGACCAGGGTCAACACCCTATCGTGGGATCTCGGGGAGTCTCATCTTTCTTGGATATCTGTCATCACGTAGATTGTTTCGGTAATCTGTTTTTCTGTTTTCTGCAGCATGGTATTCACCGGTACATAATCTGCAATGTAAACACTCGTACACATATTACAGCATATGCATCTATATTGCTCATAACCAATTGTTACCCATATAACAACCTTTACATATTCAAAATACTTTGATATCTATGATATTAATCCTAGAACTTATAAAAAGAAAATTTGTTTACATAGGTATCAATATGTCCCATAAAATTTCTCATTTCAGACACTGCTTCTGTTTAGTTCACACATGTTCTATTTATGATGCATTGCTTTACCCCTGTCAATTTATATATCAATATATTTCATTTTTTTCATATTCTTGCAAATGTTAATTTAAATGACATATTGCATATCGGTGTCCATGCACCAGTGAATCTTAAACAAACAGCATATATCCTGTATCAGTAGAGTGAAGTAGCATTCTAGACTTATGGGTATCCATGTACCAGCAAGGTAAAAACGCATCTTTACATAGTGTTTCAAAATGTCAAGTATTAAAATAGAGCAGTTATATACATAAAAGTTTTCAGTTCTCAAAATTTAGCATAAGTTGGGGTAATTCTGGCAAAAAGTCTCAGCATCCTCCCAAGTCGCTGATCATGGACTATACTTGTCCCACTGGACTTTCACTTGGTCTATCCGGCGGTTCCTGAGCTGTTGAACCCTACGTTCTAGAATACGTAACGGTTCGACCGTTAGGATCCCCTCGTCCGATACCTGCAGTTCCTTCCATTGAAGGTCATAAGATTTATCAGCAATATAATGTCGTAAGGCAGATACAAGAAATACATTATGAATTTTATGCAGGTGAGGTGGCAGTGCAAGACGATAAGCAACTGGTCCGACTTTTTCCAGGACTTCAAACGGTCCAATAAACCGGGGGGATAATTTTGTCCCTCTCCCAAACCGGATGGTGCTCTTATTTGGTCTGATGCGAACGAAAACCTGATCTCCTACCACATAACTTCTATATGTCCTGTGAGTGTCCGCATAACTTTTCTGTCTATCATGAGCCTCTTTTAATCGTTGTCTAATCAGTTTTACCTGATCCTCCATCTCTTGGATCAAGTCTGGTCCGACGATTATTCAATCTTCTAACCTGTCCCAACTTAACGGCGTTCTGCAAGGTCTTCCGTATAATGCTTCAAATGGCGGCATCCCGATCGAACTATGGTAGCTATTGTTGTAAGCAAATTCCACCAAGGGTAAGTACTTTTCCCATCGTGACTGTTGGTCCATAACATACATCCTTAGCATATCCTCGAGCACTTGATTTACCCTTTCTGTCTGTCCATCGGTCTCAGGATGATAGGCAGTACTTAAATTTAACTGAGTCCCCAAGGCTGACTGCATACAATTCCAGAACCTTGATGTGAATCGAGGATCTCTGTCGGATATAATTTTCTTAGGTACTCCATGAAATCTGATGATTTCATTTATGAATACTTTAGCTACATCAGCTACTTCATAGGTATCTCTTACTGGGATGAAATGGACGCTTTTTGTTAACCTATCCACTACAACCAGAATGGCATTATGCTTTTGTTGCGTAAGAGGCAGCCCAACGATAAAATCCATAGAAATTATCTCCCATTTGGTCATAGGGATGTCATGAGGTTGTAAGAGACCTGCTGGGTGGCGATGATCAACTTTTACCTGCTGACATTCCAGGCATCTAGCAACAAATTTGACAATGTCGTTTTTCATGCCTAACCAGAAGAAGAGTCTCTTGGTGTCAGCATACATCTTCTTTACCCCAGGATGTGCACAATATACTGCTCGGTGTGCTTCTTTTAAGATGGTGTTTCGGAGATCTCCACTGTCTGGTATATACATCCTTCCGTGAAATCGTAGAATTCCGTCTTCTTCTAAATCATACCCGTCGAACTTAGGTTCCGTCAAACGGTTGCTTTCGAGTCCCGACCTCACTTTTAAGTACCAACTATCTCTTACAAGATGTTCAAGCACTTGATTTCTCAAGTTCACCTTGATAGGTACGAGGGAGAATATTCGAGGTCTTCTACTTAAGGCATCAGCTACCACATTCTCCTTCCCTTTGATATATGAAATGGCAAAATCATATTCGCTTAGGAGTTCACTCCATCGTCTTTGTCTTGCATTCAAGTCTCTCTGGGTGAATAAATACTGCAAACTTTGGTGGTCACTTTTAAGCACAAAGTTTCTCCCCACCAAGTAATGTCTCCACATCTTTAAAGCTAAGACCACTGCGGCTAGCTCCAAATCATGCGTTGCATAAAGTTCTTCATGAGTTTTTAATTTTCTCGAAGCATATGCTATTACGCCTCCTTCTTGCATTAAGACTGCACCTAACCCTTGTTTAGATGCGTCAGTACACACAGTAAAATATTTATCCATATCCGGTACCCGCAAAATCGGTGTACTAGTCAATAATCGTTTAAGTTCAGAAAAAGCTTTATCACACTCCTCAGTCCACTCATACTTAACACCCTTGCGCTGAAGGTTTGTGATGGGTTTTGCAATCTTGGAGAATCCCTCCACAAACCTTCGGTAGTAACCTGCTAAACCCATAAAACTACGCACTTCATGTGCATTCTTAGGTATCGGCCACTCCCTGATTGTATTTACCTTTTCAGGATCTACGGAGATTCCTTCGCCGGATATGATATGACTTAAGTAATGGATTTTCTTCTGAAAGAAAGCGCACTTAGATAATTTTCCATATAACTTGTGCTCTCTGAGACAAGATAACACTATCTAAAGATGTTCTTCATGCTCCTTCTCATTCTTAGAGTAAATGAGAATATCGTCCAGGAAAACTTGTACAAATTTGTCGAGATATTTGCGGAGAACGCTATTCATAAGGTTCATGAAGACTGCAGGTGCATTGGTCAACCCAAATGGCACCACGATGAATTCATAATGCCCGAAACGAGTTCGGAATGCAGTCTTAGAAACATCACTCTCACTAATTCTGAGTTGATGATAACCTGATCGCAGATCGATCTTTGAAAATACTGAAGCTCCTTTCATTTGATCAAAAAGGTCGTCAATGCGAGGCATTGGATACCTATTCTTTACTGTGGCCCGGTTCAAATCTCGATAGTCCACACACAGTCGTAGTGAACCATCTTTCTTTTTGACGAAGATTACTGGAGCACCCCATGGTGAAACACTGGGTCGAATGTGCCCTACATCTAACAGTTCTTTCAGCTGTATTTGCAACTCTTGAAGTTCCGGGGCAGTCATTCGGTAAGGAGTTTTAGAAATAGGTTCCGTACCACGTTTCAATTCAATAGTGAGGTCTAGCTCTCTCCTAGGAGGTAGTCCAGGTAGTTCTTTTGGAAAAACATCCGGAAATTCTGCTAGAATCGGATATTGATCTAAGGAAGGCCCTTTTTCTTTGCTCACCATTTGAACTGCATATACTTGACAACCCTTCCTCAAGCACCGCTTCATCTGCAGGGCTGAGATGAAACGCAAGGATACCTTTCTCTTAATACCTTGAATTTGGATTGTCTCACCCATATCATTTACGCAAAGTATTGTTTCCCCGAAACAATCTACCCATGCTCGATGAGATTCTAACCAATCCATTCCTATTACCAGGTCATAAGTACCTAGGGCTGTGACATAAACTTTTAGTTTGGTCAAACAGACTCCTAGATCAATTTTGCAATCCACACATAGTTCTACCGATTGAAGGTCTCCTGAAGCCATTTCTACCTGTCTAAATTCGTCTTGCTTGCAAGCTGCCAACCCACATTTGTTCAATGCATAAGATGAAATAAAACTATCAGTAGCTCCAGTGTCAAATAAGATTTTGAGTTTTATTCCATTGATTGTACCTGAAGATTCCACTACCGTTGATTGATGTGCTGCTTGGTTGTTGTTGACATCGGCATGGATTCTGTGATTGCTTTGAGCATCTGATGACGGTTCTTTTCCTGTCCGCCGCGAGTTCTCTGGTTCTTTTCCTGCTTGCCGCGAGTTCTTCGGACAATCCCGTCGAAGATGGGGTCCTCCACATCCCCAACAGTCCACTCGGGTTGGTCCTCTTTCGTTTGACTGAGAAATCCCCGACCAAGAAATCTGTCCCCTGGTGCTGCTTCCTCTCCCATTTCTTCCTCGATTACCAGTTCCTCGAGACCTCCACGCACTGTTGTTTGAAGACCCGGAAGCTATTGCGTTTATGGTCCTGGGAGCTCCTGCCCCCGCTTCTCTTGGGGTAAATCTGTTACCATAAGGAGGTGGTCTCGAGTTATTTCCTCGGAAGAAATTTCGGGGAGTCTTTCCTGTAAATGCCTGCGGTATTGATTCCGCTGGCCTGAAATCCCTTTTTATCCCCAGATGTTCTTCTGCATAACGAGCACATTCCACTGCCTCTGCCACGGTCGGTGGCTTCCACATTCTTACCATGGCTCTGATCCGAGGATTTAACCCAAATATGAAACGCTCGGCTTGGCGTTCATCCGTGTCTAGATAAGGGACATATTTCACAAGTTCCATGAACTTTGTCTCGTATTCTTCCACGGTTTTACTCCCTTGGGTTAGAGTATGGAAGGCTCCGGCTTGCTGCTCTTGAAAGAAAGGCGGTAAATATTTTGCACGGAATCGGTCCATAAACAATTCCCAAGGAACGGTATCCGATGTCAGATGCAGCGGTTTTTCCATATTCCCCCACCAAATCAGAGCATTCCCTCTGAGTTGGAATACAACGATCTTTGTTTTAGAAGTGGAAGAATATTCTCTCAATGCAAAGCATCGGACCATCCCTTCCAACCATGCTTCGGCATGCTCTCCACCTCGTCCTCCAGAGAATTCCGGGAGTTTAATCTTTTGCAGTTCTCGTGAGATATCTTCCCTGTGGGGTTTGTCATCAAAATCTTTCGGCCTTTTTGAATGTCTTTTCTCTGACGGACGTCGCTCCTCCTTGTTCCTGGTCGACTGCGACCCTTTCCAAGTTTCCATAATGGCTTCTAAGGAGCTCATTACAGTAGTAAGATCAGGCGGAGCAACAGGTGCTGACGACGATCTTGATGGAGGCGAGAGCGATGGTGAAGGTGGAGGTGCCGCCTTTCGCTGGCGCTGACGCCTTTGGTACGTGTTCAACATGGTAATTTTCCTGAAATGCATAATAATAAATTCATGAGGAGTGGATAAATTTTCAGACTAACAAAATATAGTTTTCGCAAGATTAGAGCTGGCATACGGGTATAGTTCTTTTGCTATTTTACCTTCATGCAGGTCTTACTGGTACCGAGGTCAAGGAGGGTGGCAACGCGACCTCCTTGTCCTATGCAGGGTAATGTATGCTTACTAAATCTAGAGTGGCATGCAAGGTTTTCATCGATCAAAGTGTTAGTTTATAAACTTGTCTAGAACGTTTTATCTCTATATGCAGTGATAGAAGGGATTTATTGATTTCAGCGACTTACGACTAACAAACACTTGAATTTTGATTTTGAATACGATGCTATCATTCGATCCTTAACTTAATATCATATTATAAGATTTTGTCACTTTAGTTTAGATGCCTATAAAATATCCGCTTCCAACTCTCATTTACCCTACTTTTGTTTAATTTAATTGCAAATTATAAGGCCTATAATTTAATTAAATTAATATAATAAATGAAATATAATCAAAATTCTAACTTCTATCCGTAACCACGTCACGATAATTAAAAAAATGAAATGGTGATTGCTGCGATATATATTTATTTATTTTTTTTTTTTTTTATTTTTTATTTTTTATTTTTTTTGACAACATCCATTAAACTCCAACCCAACGTGAATCCAATTCTAGCTTTTCCCAAAATTGACTTATAGTTTTAATGTTTTATTATGCACATACAGTCACAGCTTTCGATGTTATCATTTGATCTTTGTTTAAAGATGTGTTATATCATAAGTTTTGTCACCTCAATCTTAGATATCCCACCTTAATATGCCATAAATAAAACATGGCATCTCTGCACATGTCATCTCTGTCCATCACCAAAAAAAACGGGCGAGCTGGGCTTCACTCTCAAAGAAAGAAATTTACAGGTAACTTCCAAGGAGATAGTGTATGGTCTCATAGGTTTGATCTGAACTTATTCTCGAGAAACCCTCTCATTTTCCTTTCCTAACTGTAGGAAACCTATAGCTATAGAGAGTTCCGATTTTGTAGGGGCAATGGCCTTGACAACAAGAAAACTAGTGAATTACAGTACGATTCAGTCAGGCAGTGCACAAACAAATAAATGATATATTTAGATTGCAGACGGTTTGGACCAGTTATCAAGCCCGTGTTATAAATTTTTACAAAGTTGCTATTCTAGCAGCACATCTTCTGCTGCTTTTAGAGAGAAGGTGAAGGAGGGGCTTCTCAATTTTCCCAGTCATATGCTCAGAAAAAAAAATAGCATTTTTCATTAGTTAAAATGGAAATTACATTCGGCAGAGTGCACCTCTGTGTATATAAAAAAAAACCGGGTAGGTCAGCCCGCAAAAGCATGCACCTGCTTAGATGGATCGAAACATTAGGTCGCATAAACTTGAAATCAACATATCGCCAAAATTTCTCCAAGTATTAGCCCGTGAAATACGCTTACACTAACTTCCAACCTCAAGTCTTATAGTTTGGTTATTGTATCACGTATGTTAAATTCCAACTTTATATTAACTCCACGTATATCTTTTAAAATAGCCCAACGCCCGAATACCTGTGGCAATTATTTAATAGAACTTCGGCTTAAATTATATTAGCACGTATATATTTAAAACGTTTCAAATCATACAACATGGTGGGGCGAATTATTCGCTGTGTATAAAACATATGGCATTACTTTTTTTTTTTTTTTAAAACCAATATACTACATGACAAAATAGATCCCGTATCATTTTCAACAGAGATTTTATTCATTAACCCAAACATACTATATGGCAAAGTAAACCCCGTATCCTATTCTCATTTTTTTTAATTTTTTTTTACAAAGATTTTACTCGGCTTCATATTACTATAATCTTGACAGCAGATCGTGTATAATCCAGATGTCAACTTCATATGCCCGCTGTTTCCCTGAGAGAGCTCCAGCTCGGGAGCCTTCAGCTCGAGCTTCGCCGCCGAAAATGTTTGGATTAATAATAAAACGAAATCAGTTTTCTCTTCATCGAAGAAACGTCTTGTTCTATTTCACGGGATGATATAGACAGAGCTTGACCTGCGTCGCTACCTTGTATTTCGCTCGTCCGCTGCCAGTGAGGAGAGAAAAAAAAAAAAAACGGTCACGAGGTTGCCGAGAGGTAATGAACACCCGCAGTCGGTTTGAACACCTCCCGAGACTGTTTCTCGCTACAGGGATCAAAGCAGAGGAAAGCGGCACTTTATTGCGGAATATTCGAGTATGAATATGGCCATTGCATCAATTGACAGTGTTTCAGGAAAGTTGGCTGGAGTATCTCCAGGAAATACTAGCATTAAAGCTCGGGCTTACAACAGTGCTGGAGATTTTATATGTGAGGCATATGGCACTGTCAACGTACAGGTCCCATCATCCATGAGCTTGAATTTTGTAAATATCCAGCTTGGTATTGGGCGTGAATTGTCTGTTTTTCCCAAGTCAACAGAGGGGGACTTGTTTTCATTCTACGGGCTCTGCAGGAATTATTGGTCGTGCTTCGGACGACACTAACCTATCTTACTATACTCCATAGGGTAACTCTGCCGGTTGGACTATTCTTTTGATTGTGTTTTTATATATATATTATATCTATACATATATTTTTATATGCTCACAGGTGTTTTATGCTGCGCTCAGATAATCGGCAATGGCAGTGGGCAGTGCTGTCATGCAAGACTAAAACAAACGGAATGCGCAAGTTTCAAGACGGCGAGAAATGGACAGCTAACACGAGGTTACTACGTACAGTTGGATTGTTTGCTGGCTCTATCTTCTTGATGCGAAACTTTGGAGGATTAATGGCAGATTTAGAAAATAACAGAGTAGAAATTGATGTTTGTTCTGATCGGGTAACAAGCTAGATGGGTCATCCTGTGCACTTGTTATGTTTGTGATATGCTTGTCCCAGCTAAATTTTTTTTTTTTTTTTTTTTGCAGTTCTTATGGGTGAAAGAGCCTGGCTGTAACTTCTTACACATATATGATATTAGTACAGCGTTATATTTATCACGGATTTTTCTTGTAAAGTTGAATGCCTATCTATGGATGCAATTTTGGGTAATTCCTGGAGAACAGTCAACAATTCGTATGGAGCGTGCTCTCTAATTGAAGCCCTGGCCAAATGGTCCCATCATGCTGATCGATATAGAATAATAGAACAGTATTTAACTGGAATAAAAGTAATAATAACCCAGATTTGATAATTTTCATGCTACAGTCAGAAATTTCTACAGAAATTGCAGGGCCTATAAGGTCGAAAAGGGTTTGAAACTACCCTCTGATACCATATGTAATGCTCCTACCTCAGAAAACTAATTGGCATACACAGAAATTTAATTCGCAGACAAGTTATTCAGAAACAGTGATGTCTTTCCATGAAATGTAAGGTTCCATACATAGAGAATTAATGCAGAAAATTTTATACAGCAGTAATGTATGTAATGAAATCAGCAGTGAAATTTTAAATTGAGAGACAATCAAATACGTAGGAGAAATACCTGGTACACAGTTGATGGTTTGATGGTTTTGATGATGGCTCTCCTCCCGTGATGCAGATGTTAGATAGATAAACAGTTTATCGAAACAACCAAGTCCTCCCAGCCAATCCGGGAATAATCCCAGACCCAGAGGATGTCTCCTCTGCCCCCGTGCCCAGATATCCAAGAAGAACAGAGACTCCCAGCAATTCAATCTCCCAATTCAGTCTAATTTCAGCAGAATTCCCTTTCTTTCCCCCCCCAAAACATCCATATTACCTTCCTTAAATAAGTTCCATCCACCGCCTCCAACTTTCGAGGTCTTTTCCCCTATTAATTGTGATATTTTCTGTATTTATGGTGTTGTACCTTTCATTTAATTGAGATAGGAATATATTTTAAACAATCCCCCCCACCGCCTCAAACCTCCCGAGGCCTTATCCACCTTAAGTTCATATTAAATGTTTCTTTTCATGGTGGGTGATCCACATTAAGATGAGTACGACTATATAATTATGAAGGTGGGATTATATCACTTTTTAATTTATAGAGCTTGGGCTTTATTTTAAGTTTCCTTTAATATTAATTTATTTATTTTTATATTTTTATATTGCACACTTATTTTAACTTAAGGATTAACTTTATTATAACATTTCTTTTATTACCTCCTTTCATAAAATCTATACTTAGATGATCATAATATATATATAGATCTGGAATCTTAATATTAAGCCCCCAATCTTTGTAATCTTGATATTAGGTGGGCGTACTAGTGCGATGTGGACGGTATAGGCAGGTGTAGCTATCAAATGCCTATATCGTTCACATGCTAATATTGTTTTGGGTATAACAGGGAAATGGGTCGTTACAGTTGAGGTGTCTCTGCAACGGCTGCAAGCTGATCTCAGACCTCTTGAATCTTGGTGAGGAAAGAATCTATTCCTTCACCATTCAGCATCCTGATGCTCCTCAGCTTCTCTTGTAGGAACACCTTCTGCTACTCCGAAGTGTTCTGACTATGTTGCCAGGAAATGTGGGTTCGGGGACGGGAACTGAGATGGGGATGAGTACGTCATTTTTTGAAATAAGGTGTGTGGGTTCATCAACGGTATATTATAATTTATGTATATACAACTATATTTTATAAATTATAATATATATGGATTTGTATATTTTTCAACTTTAAACAATAGAACTAAAATATTTATGATTTAAACTATGCCATGTTTTGATGATGCTTTAGTGTTGAAAAAATATGATCGTTTTCGACAATTGGTTGATTGCTTTTCATTGTCGACAATGAAAACCATGAAAACACTAACATCACATGGACCATTGGTGCATTTGGATATCTAAGGAAAGAGAATCACTGCACTTTTCATGTCATAACCATAACTTAAAAGTAAAGTGTAAAAGAGTACTGCCAATCAAAATCACCAAGTAAGCTAGAATAAACTTTTCCGCAATATGTAAGTGCTTTTATATATAAAATCAACAAAAGCATGTTGTTGTTACAGGTTTCCGACAATAGTTCCTGTGAGAAATTGCTATAAAAACCAGATTAATTTCGTGTGCTGTTCTAATTTTCCTTTTAGCACTGTTAGGATTTTGAATCTTGAATGTAATTTTTTGCTTTAATTATAGGTGTTTGAGGGTACATTTCATTTTTTCACTGAATGTGGGCAAGAGTCAAGAGTCAACTACCTGTGGAGTGCGTGACTCGTCTCTGTGGATTACGGCCATGTGGATTGAGTCACACTGCACAAATTTTCTCAACTCTCCTGCAGACCAGCGAACAACCTTTTCAAGGCATCGACGTCTCTGTGGAGGAAACCTCCAGTCCCTACGCACACACCAACGAATTCCCCTCAAACACCTCATCCTTTGAAACCAAATGCCTCCCGTCGAATGCTTGTCCTCTGCCACCGTTGAAGGTTGAACAAAATGAAAGTAAAGTCGACTTAGCCTTTAGGTTTTAATATTTACGATTTACCTTTAACTTTCAATAATTTTTTTAAATTTTAACTTTTAACTTTTTTATTAATTTTAATTTTCAACTTTCAATAAATTTTTTTATTTAAAGTTTTAATCCAAAATTGGTCCAGAAGAACCCCAAAGAACTCGATTTTGGGGTTTTAGGTACCCATCATCGGGGTTCTCTGTACCTGTCAAGATAAAAGAACCCAATTTTTTTAAATGGAGAACATGGTTCTTTAAAGAAGAACCCAGTTCTTATGGGTTCTTCTCAGAAGCACCCATACTCGAATTTGGTACTTGGGGACAAGAAACCAGGATGGGTTCAAGAACCCCACCCTCAGGTTTGCGAACCCGTGCAATGTAGTGTTTTGTTATAGTTGGACTAGAGCGTCCCACATCTCCTTGGCAGTGCCTTTTCCAGATATATGTGAAACTACATGGTCCCAGACTCCATCCAGGATCAACCTCTTTGCCTTTGCCATCTCCTTCCTGTACTCTATCTGATCTGCAACTTGAGGAACTACTACCTCATTATCAACATAGGCTTTCAGGCCATATTCATCTAGAAGGAAGGACATCCTAGCCTTCCAGATGACAAAGTTGAAGGCTCCCTCTGACCTATCCCGATATCTAGCCCAACTGTGGCCATCCCTGAATCTGGTCGAAAATCTCCCTCTTTCCCACTGCTCGGATGCCAAGTCTGCTATATGTACTCCCTTCTGGAGTGAGAAACTCTGCTCACGACTTCTGCCAATCTGCAATTGGAAAATCATATTTCTAAAACTCAAAACCCCTTGAGAGAAATTTCCCTTAGTGTGTACCTTTCTCTTCCACTGGGCGTTGATTCTGCTATTGCAAACTATTGTAAAAAACCCTTTTGCGCCCAAACAAGGAATCTATCCAACGCAAATACTAGACTGCTGATCGTTCTACTTGCTGGAAACACTGAGTTTGGCAAGCCGATTTTTTTTGCCAACCTGCGTTGAAAAATTGATTTGCCCAACAATTCAGACTGCCTAGCTTAGGCTTTGTGCAGCCTCCAGAAATTCGTCCTACTGCTCCCTTTGAACAATGAATTTTTTATTCCGCTTTTGAGCTTCCTTGGCTGATCAATACTACTCTGATACCATGTGAAATTTTCAACTATTGCAACAACTGGAGATTATTCTTCTAACTGTAAATTAATTAACAGTTTATTTTCCCCACACAAATAACGAATAATTCTCAATTGCAATTTTTACCAAATTAAATTCTGCGCAAGATAAACTGGAAACTGAGAAAATTCTAACCCAAAAATTTTGACACACTTGGAGTAAAGTCCCCGAAAAAAAACCCAACTTGGGAAGCTGAGGCTTTTTATTATTAAGCAATAGTGAGAAATTCCGAGTACAATAAATATCGCCAATCTGGAAAATCTATCCAAGAGAAATATTGGCAAAAATTCTCCGAGGGAAATTACTGTCTCTCTGAGCAAATCTTGGCACTTGACTGCGTCTGAAAAACTAACTGTCCAACTGATTGTGAAAATTTCTGAATATTACTTATGCAGAAACCCTACTGTTAAATCTGGTTATACATCTACTTAATCAAGTTATTATTCTGAAATTTCAACATTAACATCGAAGTAAACACATTAACAGCTTTCATAGATTCAGAGCTAAATAGAATACATGCACACAGACAAAGTGACACAACATTTTCTGGACAACTGTCCCCGAAAAAACCCAAGGCGGGAAAACCGGTCTTCTGGCTGCTGGAGGGTTTATTTTATTATGTAGAATCTAAGTACAACAAATCTGGGCACCTTACTGGTTAACCCGACAGAGAAATATAAGATCTGCAGCAATACCTACTATTTCGGAGATGGAAAACTAGACTGATTCACACCCTCAAACGAGATTTATAGAACTCAATCCCTTTCTGCCTCTAGAAACCCAAACGCTGCTCTGAAGCCCTCTGCGTCAGCCCTGCTAGCCTGCTGATGCCCTTGCGCTGCTCAGGAGAGGGTTGTGTGACCCCAGATTGGGTGACGCAGTCCTTACGTTGCCCTGGCTGGCCTCTGCGTAACCCTAATGGCCCCCTGCTGCCTCTGCGCTGCCCTTTATGGGCCTACGTAGTGGCTGAAACCCCCTACGCTGCGCAGCTGTTGCGTAGCCTCTGCTTCTCTGCGTTGCTCCTGGTTGCTGCTTCTCTGCCTCTTGCTGACTCTTGGCTTTGGGATCAGATCATCCCCTTAGCAAATACTACTCCTTGCTGCAGCTGAAACACTTATGGAAATTCTTAGCAAACCCACCCTAGAATTCCAGCTTAGTCACAGTGCTCTGTCTTTGTGTGTGTGTTCTTCAACTGACTCCAAGCCTTTCCTTTATACTTTTCTCGTTGGGAAACCAACGGTCGTGATATAATCTTGATTCGACGACTAAGATTAAAAGAAAGCTTGATCCGTGTGACTTAAGTCATTTCCATCACATGTTATTACCTTTAATATTTTAATTTTCCTAAGTTAGACTTAGGGTCCTTAATTAAAAATATTAATCAATTAATTTTCTCCCAAACTGGATGGAATTTCTCAAATCCCTTTCTGGGTCTTGGAGATCTCATGTACTCTAGTCCCTCCACAAATTTTGGGAGCCAGAGCACATCCGAATCTACGCCAACACTCCACAAATCTCAACACTACCTCTTAGCGAGGAAAGTGCTCTAGCACAGCACTGCTTCACCCTGAAGCTCTGCACTGATCTCTGGTGTGGGTCTCTGCGCTGATGCTTGGCCTGTTGCCCTTCATCACTGCGTGGCTGCTACTCTCCCGTACTGCTGCCCATGACACTGCCACCGCCATTGCCATATCTGTACTGCAACTCCCTCTCAATCTGCTAGATCGTGCTGCCAACTGCTGCACTGCAACTTAGTTGCTAAGAGAAACAACTGAAAACTCTTGCCCAATCTTTGACAGACAAGTCAGTTGGGCTGTATCCTCATCATTGAAGCTCCATAGGCTGCTGATCGCTGCTGTCATCTTGAAGCCACTGCGCTGCTGCAGCTCTGCTCTGCGCAAGTCAACCTGCACTGCGCTGCTGAAGTCACATCAGCCCCTCTGCGCTGTGTTGCAACGCTGTTGCTGCATCTGCACTGTGCTGCTCCCTCCCAGCATCCAACTCTGCCTCTGCTCCATCTGTGACTCTCTGCACCCACTGCTCCACTTGTCCCGCTACTGTCTTAAGGCTCCCGTAGCACGGATGTGATCCAAGAGTTGGGCTACTCAAGGATCCCGCCACCACTCTGTAGCTGCTCTACAAATCCATGTCGCCCCACTTTCTTAGTTCATGAGCGCTCATGGCATCGTCATCTTCAGAGCCATCGTTCGCCACAACGGACTTAGAGGTAGAAGCTTCCTTGTCTTTCTTCTTTTGAGAACAATTGCTGGCGAAATGTCCTAGTTCGCCGCATTGGAAACACTCGATCTTGGATAGATCACGCTTCTTCCTCCCTTGTTGCCTCTTTCATGCCAAGGCTGCATCTTCTATTTCTTCCTTCTTCACCTTACTGGATTTGCTGCTGTGCTGTCTCTTGGTGAACCGACGGAGTTCTTCTTGACGGAGGGTCACCCACACACTGTCCCAATTGGGAAGGTTCGCTCTGTCCAAGATACTTTGGACAACGGTTTCCTAGTCCTCTCTTATCGCATTGAGTGCAGTCCTCACCATCACACCATACTTCGCTTTCACTCCCATGGCAGTCAACTGATCCCTGATCGCCTGTAATCTGAAAAAGAAGGGCTCGATTTCTTCTCCCTTGGCCATCATGACTAACCGCATCTGGTTCTCCAGAAGCATTCTCCTCTAGACAAATCTACCCTCATATAGGGATGTTAAGGCTTTCCATATCTCATATAGCCGTCTTCTTATCGGCTATATGTGGTACAACACGATCCTTAACCCCGTCCAGGATGAAGCGCTTGGCATGTGTCGCTGCTTCATTGTGCTTCGCTAGGAGAAGAGTATTGGTTGGCGTGGCCAACACTTTCTCTGCATGCTCCCTCAGACCGTATGCCTCCATGACCACCAAGATTATGGCCTTCTAGACTGTAGAGTTGGACAAACCATCCAATCTATCTTGATCACGTAGTTTGTGAGGTGCCATCTGCTCAGATCTGCGCTGTCGGAACAAATTCTTCCTCTCCCCGCTTCTCAACTGAAGCTCAGATCTAGGGTCCTTGGCGAAAAGGCACCCTCTGCTCCCTCTGACAACTGATTTCCTCCTTGGAAAACTACCAAACACAACAAATCAACTCTCTTCGATCCTTTGATCGATTTGCAGATTTCTTTGGCTGGAAATCCTGTGAGAAGCTGTTCTCCTCCCGCTATTTGTCAACTAGTGCTCAGGCTAAATTCTGAATCTTCAGAAATTTGACCCCACCAGCAACTACTGAAGCTCTGCAGTACTGCTTCTGGTACTCTGGATCAACAACGGCTTTAGGACTATGTCCCCCTTGCTGGCCTCTGCGTGAGCAGACAGTCCCAACACTGCCTCTGCGTAGTAAGTACGTGGGCCTGCGTCACTCTGGCCTCTGCGTGGCTCTGCTCCCCTCTGCTGCTGTGCTGTCCCTTCTGGTCTGGCTTTTTGCAGCTGTTGCTACTTTCTGCAGCAAGGATTCTTTAGTCTTCTGTTGGTGATCCTGCTAGATTTGCAATTGTTTGATACCATGTGAAATTTTTTGAATATTACTTATGCAGAAACCCTACTGTTAATTCTAGTTATACTTCTCCTATGTCATCTTCGGAGCCGTTGTCCGCCACAGCAGATCCTCCTACTTGATCCTGGTCACTTAGAACATTCTCACCCACATGTTTAAATTAATTCACTTTAATTTCCCTAAGTTAGACTTAGGGTCTTCATTAAAATAATTAATTATTTGAATAACTTAAGCTCCGAGTGGAATTTCTCCAAATGATTTATGGGTCTTGGAGATCTCATGTGTTCTAGCCCCTCCATAAAGTTTCAGAGCTAGAGCACATCCGATGCTACCCAAAAATCAACAATGTGTGTAGACTGAAGAAAGCTCTATACAGGCTCAAGCAGGGTTTGAGGCCTGGTATGGTCGGATTGACAGTTACTTGCAGCAGTTGGGATTCATCAAGGGTGATGCAGATCCCAACCTCTACTATTTAATGGTAGAAGTCAAGCCACTCATTCTAGTTCTATATGTGGTGATCTCTTTTTGACAGGGTCATCAGGGCTCATAGAAGACTATAAAAAGAATCTAGTAGCAGAATTCAACATGAAGGATTTGGGGTTGATGCACTATTTTTTAGGATTGGAAGTGTGGCAAAAGAATGGGAAGATCTTCCTTGGACAAGGAAGATACGCTACAGAATTCTGAAGAGGTTCAAAATTCAGGATTGCAGACCCATGGGTATGCCCATGATCACAAATTGGAAGGAGATAGATGCATCAAGTGACAAGGAAGTCAACCCCACCTTGTATAGACAACTCATTGGGTCTCTCATGTATTTGTTCAACACTAGGCCAAACATTTCCTTCGCAGTCAATACCGTAAGTCAGTTCATGGTAGAGCCGAAGAGATTACATTGGGCAACATTGAGGCATATTCTGAGGTATGTGCATGACATAGTCGGGTATGGGTTGAGGTATACTCGAGGGGATGGCGTCAGACTATGTGGGTTCACAGATGCAGATTGGGTAGACAGTTTAGTGGACAGGAAAAGTATTTCGGGTACTACTTCAGTGTTGGATCAGGGATGGTTTCTTGGTGTAGCAGGAAGCAAAAGTTAGTAGCACTGAGCTCAGCGAAAGCAGAGTATATTGCAGCGAGCACAACTACGTGCGAAGCTATATGGCTTAGGAAGCTGTTGGTGAGCTTGTTCAAGCAGAGGATGGGAACGACCAATGTCTATTGTGATAATTGGAGTTGCATAAAGCTCTGTGAGAATCCTGTATTTCATGACAAGTCGAAGCACATAGATATTAAATGCCATTTCATCAGAGACAATGTACAACGTGGGGCAGTCCAGCTGCAGTATGTTCCCACAGGAGAGCAGGTGGTAGACATACTCACGAAAGCTCTAGGGATAGTTAAGTTCGTCTAGTTCAGGGAACAAATGGGTATGGTGGAAAACCCGTTTCAGTAGCGGGGACAGGGAACTTTGGATGTTTCTTAGTTGCAAATGTTGCAGTTGCAGCAACAATAGATGAGAGGGAGTTGCAGTGCAGATGCAGTGTCGACAGCAGTTCAACAGGGTCAACAACAACACAAATGCAACTCATATCAGAGTTGCGCAGTGGTTGGTAGGCAGCAATAGTCAGACATCAACAACGTGACAATAGATGATGTAGAGAGAGGGTGTTGTGGCAGCAGGTGCAGCACTAGAATACATTCCTTGCTAAGAGGGAGTGTTAGTTTTTGTAGCATTGGATGTGTTCTAGCCACAAAATTTTGTGGAAAGGCTAGAATACATGAGTTCTCCAAAACCTAGAAATCGTTTCCGGAAATTCCACCTAGAAGTGTCTCAATTAGATTATTAACCAATTTTTAAATATTTCCTAAGTCTAAACTTAGGGAATATGGTTAATTAATTAGTGTTAATTGAGATAAGGTGAGAATCATTTGGAAACTCACATGGATCGATAGGGAAATACTCTGGGCCATCAATTATGTTTTAATCTTGGCTGTTAGTGCTCCAATAGAAAGATTATAAGAAGAAGTCGATGGGTAGATGGAGAACACACCAGTGCAGTTACTCAGTTGCCCAGGTAGTTCGATTTTCTCAGTGGCTGTGATTCAGCAGAGGAGATCGAGCCAAAGGGTGAGTAGCAGATGAGAGAGGGAGTCAACATAAATCTAGAAGGAAGATTTTCAGATTCTGGAAGAGGTAGAGCAAGGAAGAGTGAAGTCCACAGGAGCTCTGTGTAGTCACTGCGCAGAGGGTGACGCAAAAGGTCCATCATGAAGGCAGAGGGTCCATCTCAGGGTCAGAAAGTTGCTTTGAAGTGTGAGAAAATTCTCACAAAATTTCTCTTAGTATTTCGTTCAGTTTAGATTGTTAGTAGGGCATCGAAAATTCTTGTATTCAGATTTGCTATTGAAGATTAATAAGAAAACCCTCATATGTTGCACCGGTTTTCCCAAATTGGGTTTTTCCAAGGATAATTGTCCAAAAATAACCGTGTTAATATTCTTATGTGTGTGCTAGAATTTCTCTGTTTCCAACATTTTATTTTCCATAGTAAATTTATTGTGAAAATTGCAGTTGTGAATTTATTTGTTGTTTGCCGTAGCAAATAAACTGCATAATTAATTTGCAGTTAGAAGGATATTTTCCAGTTGTTGCAATAGATGAAATTTTCACAACAATGGCATGAAGAAAAGATGAATTTGATCATATAGATGGCTTTGGAAAGTGAATGTTTCATACATATGCTTGCATTATTTTCATAGGTTGTGTGCATATTGTTTACATTGGAGAATGCTTGCATGTGTTTTGGTGGTATAATGTTGTTTTTGGCACTATGTTGATATTGATGCACCTAATCATTATAGATGGCTGAAATAATATGTGGTGGAGCAATTATTTATTTTATAATATTCAGAATATGAACAGTTTGGAAACGAATGAGTGGAAGGCAAACAGTCAAGCCTGTTCACTTCATATTCTTATGTGGAATACAAACAACCAACAAATTATCTTTATAAAAGATGTTTTTGGAAGCAAAAAGAGGTTAGAGAGTGGGAGAATGTGTGAGAGATGATTGAGGTATTATGCGTTAGTCACCTGACACATATGAAGCTTATGTGAAGAAGATTTAAGGGAAGAAAAGGAAGAAATGAAGATGGAGATATGCAGAATTTATGACCAAGCAAACCAACACATTGTTGTTTCTTGATTGCATCAGGGGATTGTAGTCTCCTTTCAAGTAGTGGCTTGATAAACATCAAGTTGGAACCTGTTGAGGTAGGAGCTTCTTGTGGGTTGTAGCCTACAAAAAACATATGGGAGTTGGAGCTTCCTTTCAAGTTGCAACTTGTAGAAAATTGAGTTAGCAGTCTCTTGTAGGTTGGAGCCTACATAAAATCAGATGTAATAAGGAGTAGGTGCTTGCCTTTGCATCACAACAATAATAAAACTGTGGTTTTCTTCCTTTATGGGTTTCCACTTATATTTGGTGTCAATATGCGTTGTTATTATGTGTTGATGTGATTTTTTGGTTTGCTTATTATTTGTTGTTCACATGTTCAATATGCTGGTCATTATTTGTTAAGATGCTCATGTAATGTTTCAGTTAATGAGTTTAATAAAAAGAATTTTAATGTACATGAATGGACTTAACTGATTCACCCTCCCCACCCCACCATATCCCCTCAGTTTGGTCAAGTTTTCATCAACTTCCTTCAAGAAGATGAAGTAGACCATGACTTCAAAATGCCTTGAGAATGAGATGATCTTCTAGATCTGCTTTGTTGGCTTTCTAAAGTTTCGATCCTTGAATGCTTGAATGTCCCTTTATGAGCTTCGCTTCCTTGATTTGTCACCTTAGCTCTGATACCATGTTGAGAAATCTAGGGCATTAGGATTGTGAGATTTCTCTAGAATAATAGTTGCTTGTGAATCCTTTTTCCTTCTTCTGATTAGGTTCTTCTCCTTGTTTAGATTATTGTAGTGTTCTTCTTCATCAAACAACTACTAAAGCATAAACAATATAGAGACAAGAGACACAAAATAGAGGCGATCAACCAGGGCCAAAACCTCTCCAACTTGATGTTAGTTTTTGTAGCATCCGATGTGTTCTAGTCACGAGATTTGGTGGAGAGGCTAGAATACATGTATTCTCCAAACCTAGAAATTGTTTCTGGAAATTCCACATAGAGACGACTTAATTAGATTTATTAGTCAATTTTTAATATTTTTGAAGTTTGAACTTAGGAAATATGATTAATTAATCACAATTAATTAAGTCATGGTGAGAAGGTTGTAGAAGAGTGCATGGATCGATTTCTAGTTAATCCTAGCCATCAATTAAAATTTAATCGTGGCCATTGAAGTCTCAATGGAGGATTTTAAGAAGAAGTCGATGGAGCTTGGAGAAGACATACCAAATCAACTGAGCATTCGATTTTGCTAAGAAATCGATTTCCAAAGTAGCAACATTCAGTTGTCGGAGGTGATTTAGTAAGGTCGAAACAGTGAGAGAGGGGCAGAGATAGTGAAGCCGAAGGAAGATTCCAGATCCGGCGAGTATATTGGCAAAGAGGCAGAGAGTGCCACAGTGAGGCATCGCAGTGCCCTTTAGAGGCAAATTCTATTTTACTGGGGAGAAAGCGAGATTCATTGCCAGAAACTGGGCAGAGGTTCTAGAGGCCAGGAGAATCAGTTTCCCAGACAACAGCTGACAAGACAGTGAGAGGTGACACAATTCTGAGCTGGAGGGATGCGGTGACTGCGTAGAGTGACGCAGAGGCAGTTAGGGACGACTCAATTTCGAGCTGAGGTCAGTGTCGGATTCGCCTGTGGAGTGAGGAATTTCCTCACTAGTTATTTCTGCTAGTTTTTCTCTGTTTGGATTGCCAGTTTGGGCATCCATAGTTTGTACTCAGATTTCACTACTGCATAATAATAAAACCCTTAGCTGCTGCACCGGCTTTCCCGAGTTGGGTTTTTCCGGGGACATTGGTCCAAAAATAATGGTGTAATTTTGTGTGTGTGCATATATTTTCTTCCAACGTTTTATTTCTTCTGCAGTTTTTTTGTGAACGTATTAATTCGATATTTGCCGTAGGAAATAATAGATAAACTGTTGAGTAAATTAACAATTAGAATAATTAACATCAATTGCTGCAATAAGATTTAGATAACCGAATTTTCACACTTGAGAAAAACCCAAACAAATTCTTCTTCTTATAGAAACTTCAATTGATGAATACCAAGACCCTTGACTTTTAAACCTTTCCAAGACCAAGTCACAAGGCTTCCTTGTTTAACTTCTTCTTCCTTGAGTCAATGATGGTTAGCCTGCTTACTTCTCCCTCCTTCTCGGCCATCCTTCATATTTTGGCTTCTTGGATCACACATGCAACCCTCACCCTCTTCAAAAACCCTAGTTGCAACACGTGTGATGGATCTTGATAAACTTTTTCCCTTGTTTCCCTTCGCTTGGATGGAGAGACTTACTTTTGCAATTCAGCTTGATGAAAAACTTTGTCTTCTCCCTAGATTCGGCCTCTAAGATGACTTTGCTAGCCTCAATATTTTTCTGTAGTAGATGACACCACTCTTCGCACGTATGAGGTAGACTAGCCCAAAAACAGGTCAGAAATAACTCGGTTATGATCCTCCTTTTGCTTGATAAGTAGCTTCTTCTCTTGTGTACTTCGCACTCCTTTTCTGTCCTTTTATTGTGTTATCACTCTAATAATTCTCAAATTTGTGAGATTTTTGGTTATAGTTTAAAGAATATCAGAAGTGACCACAAACCTACTTTTAAGCTTTAGGATCTAGCCTTCCTAATGCTCAGAAAGGGCTCTCTCTATAGGATTTAACTTTGTTTTTATATTTAATTTTAGGCTAGTTATATGGGGCAAATTGGTTTTGGGGTTTTGATTTGGTTTGGTGGGAAAATCACTTACTGAGATGGATAGCTATAAAGATCTGTAACCCATTGGGCAGATGGAGTCAATGTGTCAAGCAGACATATCAGGATCATGGTCTAAAGGCAAATATTCAAAGGGCAAGATATCAGAGTCACTTCAGATCTTCAAGGCTAATGGTGAAACGGTTTTGATCAGGATAGAGAGCAATCAAGGGTTATTTTATCCGGATAAGGAGTGAAAAGGCAGAGGTCAATCGAAATCAGGGAGAAATTAAGGGTTCCCTAGTCTGGATATCAACAGAAAACATTTAAATGAAAATTAGTCAATAACAGAGTGCTTTTAACAAATTCTGAAATAACAATTCCTGATTTCACATTAAAATTTAGAATACATTCATGAATGGATGGAAAACATAAGAAATTTGACAAAATGACAAGTGAAATACTTCACTGTAGTGGCCCAACACATGACTCCTGTAATATGGTGCTTTATTTCCTGTGATCTAGTCTGCTGACTTGAACTTGATACAAAAAACCCTTCAGGTTTAGAAAATATGACTACATAAATGTTCAACAATTCATCCACCCTCAATACTTAAAATGATAAAATATTTATACAAAAACTAGTACAAAATATCCTAGAACAATCTTAGGAATTTTTCTTGGAAACTAAAATATCTTCTTGCAAGAAGATAGTGACAACTGCTTAACTAATTGCTAGCTGTCCTATTTATTGAAATTAAATAGCTTGCTGTTTGAATTTGGGCTGCAGCTAGGCAACTGAGGTGTCCCTCACTCTGGCAGTTTTATCTTCAATCTATTTTGATCTTCATCTTTCATCTGATACACTTTCAATTGATACTCTTTGACTGCTGAAAAAATGTTTTACTGCAGAAATCTATTCATTGTTGAAGTAAAAACAACAACTCTGTTTTTATCTTTTATTGATCTTTCTTCACTGTTAGCTTCTCCTTGAACTCAGTTTCTGGCAATTTGATTTTCATGAGTCTTATGAAGTTTTCATCAGCTTTAGTGTATTTTGCAAATGTTGGTTTGATCACAAAAAGGTGTTTTACTTCATGCTGCAAGTAAAACAATTTTTCAGTACTCTTGTGCAAAAGTTTCCCTATGGGGATTCCTTGCCAATCTGATTTGTTTACCTGTTTTTTAGCAAATTCTCTTATCTTTTTGTTATAATCTTCCCGTTTCATCAAGTTCTTCTTGGAAATTACCTTTCTTACTTCAAGTATGGTTTCTATTCTATCTGTAATTCCAATTTCATCCAATTCTTGTTTTTTTTTTGGAATTGAGGAATTTGATAATTTCCAATGCCTCTTCAGGTTTTGTACCTAGTTCCTCTTTGGTCTTCTGTATTTCTTCTTTTGCTGCTTTTAGTAAATCCTTCTATTCATAAATTACTTGTATTGATGGCCAAGTATCATTGACTGATTCAATGATATTGGACCATAATTGATTTTTAATATGTGCCATGGGTTCTTTCAAAGTCAATTATGTTTCCAATTTCTTGAGTTGTTCACTCAACCTTTTGGCCTTTTGCTCTTCAGTCTTGGCATTAATCTGTGCAAGCTTTTTGGCATTTTCAAGATTCTTAATTTGTTCTTTTACCCTGTTTATTTCATTGGTTTGTATGGACATGTCCTGCATTGCCTTTACCAATTTACTAGCCTCATCTGATTGCTGGACTGCTGTAGTAGAAGACTCAGTGGCAGAAGTGGTTGATGAAGTTACTGGTACTGTTGTAGCCAGTGGAACCTTTGGAGCTAATTCTTCTGCTAAAGTAGATGGCACTGCTGTTGTAACCATAGGAATTACAGTAGCAGGGACTTCCTGTGCTTTGGTAGCTTCTTTTTCTTGGACCAATTTGTCCATCTCAATCTCCATCTCTTTAATCTGGGCTGTTAGCTGCAATATGAGACTCATCATCTCATCCTTTTGATTAGATTCCTATAAATCTCCTTGGCCTCTAGATGCTCTGTAGGAGGTAATTTCAACTGTTTTCTCAGTGCAGCAATATCAACATTCTTCTTTTTTATTAGTTTCTTTGCAGCGTTTACATTAGTAGGATCATAACCCACTTCAATCACTAACTCCTCCAAAGATTTGATTCTGGTATCCTTAGCATATGATGAAGCTTTCTCAACTTTGAGCTGATCTCTTACATTTATCAAAGTATTCTGAAGCTTTTGTGCATTCATTGCTTTTGTAGTCATTGTGGAATATATCATTTCTGAACTCTGTTTATGGAATTCAATTTGGTCCAAGGGATGAATGTCTTGGACTGGTACTTCAAAATCAACCTTTTTATAATCAGATGCTGTTTTAGGAGTTGGCACTGTGGGTTGAAGTACTGTCATTAGCAATTTCTTGTTCTTGTAATCAAAGGCTGAAAGCAGCGTGTTTTGTATGCCAGGAGTCTGCGTTAATTATTGAGAATAAATTTCATTTTTTATTTCCTCATTTTTAGCCTTAATCTCTTTATACCTTTCCTTGATGTCCATATCCTTCTCCTCTGTTTGTTTTGATGATGACACTTCTATACTTTGTTGTTTTTGGATCAAATGTGTATTAGAAGTAGTGGGTTGCTGTTCATTTTCAATCACTGTGGGAGGCACAGTATCTTTATCTGGAATTTCTATATCTATAACCTCAACTATCTCTTTTTCTTTATCTGCTGGATTAATCTTTGGCTTCTTGCTGTACCTGAGTTTAAACTTTGTTTCTGTGGTAGTTTCAGTAGTGTAAGATCCTTCTTCCCTATTTCTTTTTATACCTCTGTCTTCCTGAGTTGGAGTCTGCAAAATGTGACTAGTATCACTTTGCTTATCAACTTCTACTAGTGTATTCTCTAACCATTCTGTTTGGTTTGAGAATTTCTCAATGTCAGGCTTCTTCTCATGAATGTATGGAGTTAGTTTACATTTAACTCTCATTTTGTTGATTATACCATAGTGATCATAATACCGAAGAAAACTTTTGCTCAATTTGTATTCTAACAAATGTTTTTTTGCTTCTGCACCTGCTTATTTGTTATTACATATGAAGGGACCCACTTGGTTCTTTAGTTTAAGCTGGGTTTTCTTCTTAGCAGCCAAGAAATTTACAGAATCTGAGTTCAAAATCTGTCTTATATACTCTAAAGCAAACGACCTCATAGGTAAATACTTTGGCAACTTGTAAGGAATGAGGGTTGTCCCATAATCTCTGATTTCAGTGTGTTTTTGGTATAAATACCAATCACCTATCCTGCTCTGTTCAGACAACTGTAAAACCTTCTTGATCTCATTACTGATCCTGGGCTGAACACTGTTATTTAGTAGATTGACCAATGGATGGATGAAACAATCTGTAAAGTCTGAATAAGTAAACTCATTTGACTCCTTTCTGATCAAGGAGGTCCATAATATAACAGACTGTGGATTTCCTTCCACATCCATCTTTTGAAGAGTTATAGGGAACTTTTCAGAATGAAAATAGAGAAACATATGGAAAAGAAATGAAGTATACCTAAAGACACCTTCAGTAGGTAATTTGACAAGTTATTCATGGATGCTATCAGCAATATACTGGGCAGAATTGTAGATGAGTGCAGGAGGCTATCCAGGTACAAAAATGGATAAGAAACCAAGTATTGATGCATCAGTATGTTTATCTGTGAAATATCCAAGTATAAAAGACAACATGAAAATAATGTGTCTGGTTCCTTCTAGAAATTTAGAAGAGGAGTATGGAGGGTTGAGCTTGGGGATTTCCACATAGGAGGGCATGAATGTTTGAAAAATTTGGAATCTCTTGGAAAAATCCAACTCCAAATAGAAATTTTTGAGGGCTTCAATAGATAAAGGGACTGCATTAGGTTCAGGCTGCAACTGAAGCATCATAGATTCAGCTGTTATGGTAAACAATACTTCTTTTTCAGAATTGACAATGGCTCTATGATCTAGAGAATAATGAGATTGGCATAATCTGATAGCTTCTGGGCATTGATGAGTGTGAGGAACAACATACTTATGCAAATTAGATTCCCAAATAAACACATCATCTAATTGGTCCAAGGATTTCTCTTGGCTCCAGCAGTGGAGCTCAAGGAGGTTAAACTTAGTCACAGCGATAGTATTAAAAACCGGAACCTGTGGGCCTAATGAACCGGTAACCGGATTGGTGGACCTAATGAACTGGTATTGATTAGGTCTAAACGAACCGGTTTTAAAAAAAATACATTAAATAATTATTTTTTAATAAAAAAACTATTTTTAAGATTTGCAACCATGATTCCAAGCCAATAGAGACAAAATATGCAAAGTTTGCTCATTTATATACCATGCAAAGGTGAATATATCAAAATGGCACTGAGTGCAGTACATATCATCAAAAAATACATAAGCAATGAGGCTCCAAATGGCCCATAAAGTCCAAAAACAATGCTACAAGCTATGAGGCCATTGGCCTAATACAAGACTACACATGAATCATGATCAATCATCAAATTCATCATCGCTACTAGACACAGGATCAACATCGGCAGCTGCATAGACATCATTTGGATCAGAGTCTGAAGATGCCTCAGCCTCAGGCTCATCTGCAACCTCAGTACCACTGCCACCAATAACAATAGAAGTGGACCTAATGGAAGCACGAGTTACTCGAGCTGCATGACTAGTGCCTTCCATTGGTTGTTTGCCTTTCCTTGATGCAGCTACCAATCCTGGGTCTCCGTCTGATGACGCCACCAAATCTGCTTCAAATTCACCCCCTGCTAATGCTGCATCAAAATCAAAATCTGCCTCAAACACTGGATCTTCAATCTCCTCCACCCATTCTGATGCTGGATCAATATCACCCAACACAATGGGATCTAGATCAAGTGTTTTGCTCATCAGTTGGTTCCGCCTCAAGCGAAGGTTGTATTGGACAAACACAAGATCATTTAACCGTTTCTATTCCAAACGATTTCTCTTCTTTGTGTGTATGTGCTAAAAAACAGACCAAATGCGCTCACAACCTGAAGCACTGCAAGTTTGACTGAGGATTCTAATTGCAAATTTTTGTAATTGAGGACATTGGCCGCCAAATGACTCCCATCAATGTGCTACAAATAAAAAGACATTCATTAGTAACATAGTTCATTTCATTACTTATTTACAAACAATTTAACTTGAAAAGGAAACAAATTGGAATTGCTTACCTGGTTGATCCACATCTCTTGCCATTTTCGCCAAGTTCTTTCCAAAGGTACCAGCTGCCATACTGAAAAGAGTAAGTTGTTTATGTGTTTCCAAAAGGTCTGCACAGATAGGGACCATGCGCTCCAAGCAATCAATCAATCCAGATCTGACCTCCCCATCCTGCTGATCTCCTAGCCGAGCTTTATAATGATACTCTGGGTTCAAAAAATACCCAACTGCATGTATGGGACGATGGAGTTGATTGTTCCATCTGTTATCAATGATATCCCATATCCGGCCATATTTAGCTTACCTGTCCCTGTAAACTGCCCATATCTGCTCTTTTGCCTGATCCATAGCCTCATAAATGTATCCCATTGCCATCTTTTCCCCATCCACCATCCTTAGCACCTTAACAAGGGGCTCAGTAATTTTTACCAGCTCTGAAGACCTTTTCCAAAAATAATTGTCAAAGACTTTCTTTTTGGTGTCTTTTCCATCTTGTCTACGAGCCCACCGGGATTCAGTCCAATCATCAGAAGACAACATTTTCTGCAGGTTTTTCTATTGAGAATTGAGACATTGCAACATGAGGAAGTGAGTTGCAAATCTCGTAATGGCAGGCCTAACAAGCTCTTTTCCCCCATTGTTTTTCTTCATTAGGCTCAATACCCTTGAGTGGTTGTAAATGTATTTTGTAATGCACTTGCCATGCTCTACAGTGTTTTTTTACCCAATCCACTTTGCCTATGTCCTCAAGCATGAGGTCTATGCAATGTGCAGCACATGGAGTCCAAAATATGGTGTTATACTTGGACTCAAGCATCTTTCCAGCAAGAACATAGTTTGAGGCATTATCTGTGATGACCTGCACAACATTCTGCTCCCCCACTTCCTGAATAATCTCATCCAAAAGCTCAAATAGAAGGGTTGCATCTTTCACCTTATCAGATGCATCAACTGATCTCAAAAACATTGTTCCTTGAGGGCAAGAAACAAGGAAGTTAATGATAGTGCGGTTCTTTCCATCAGTCCATCCATCTGACATGATGGAACAACCTGTTTTGAGCCATGACTCTTTATATTCAGCCAAATACTCATCAATATTACAAATCTCTTGTTGCAAAAGAGATCCCCTCAAGTCATGCACAGTAGGGCCTTTGAAGCCCTTTCCTGTAACTAAAACAGAGTCCCACATAGCTTGGTAATAAGGTGAGCGAGCAGCATTAAATGAGATATTTGAATCATACGACCATCTAGCAATGTACTGATAAGAATTTTCTTTGCATTGTTTTTTCCAATGTTGATCCAAACTGGGTTGACGACTTGGCTGGGAGGAAGTGGCCGTGGGATTAGCAGTGGATGAGAAATAACTCGGAGGTTGGGTCTCTTTGTTGGTTTTGATTTTTGGCCAACAGGAGGAACATAGTGAAATGCGTCATTGGTGGAAGGGATAGAAGAGGAGTCTTGAATCTCATAATCATCATACCCACTCTATCTCATAATATCTATTAGTTCCCTCTTCCTTGCAATTTCATCTTGGATGGCCTTCTCCCTAGCCTTAGTCTCCTCAAACTTTTCAAACTTGGCAAGGTATTCTGCCCTAACCGGACCTATCACTTCATTAGGTGCATCACATGGCTTTACTTGGCCTCTTATCCTAGCCAAGTGTTGTTTCAATCTAAGAATACCGCACCTCCAATACATTTTTCACAAAATTTGCATATCATCTTTCCATCAACCACATCACAATGAGCCCATGCATTGTCCTTGGTTTTTGGAGCCATCTTGACTTGAAATAATTGAAATTTGGAAATAAATCTGCCATTTAAAAAAAATTGCAGCTAAGATAAATGGACAATTAAGGCTAAATTTACGAAAGAAAATGCACATTCAAACATACAAAATTTGATAGCATAGGACTAGAGATTTGAGAGCAATAGCATCGCTAAACACATGAGAAAATAAATACATGAACAACAATGAAATGATGTATTTTTCAAGTGAAAATCCTTACCTGGCAATGCAAACTAGCTTCCTTAGCCTCCTCTTGAAGATGCCAACTCTATTGACAGCTCCAAACTATCTCTGAGATAGCTCCAACTCCAACTCCAAGCCTCCAAGATCACTGCTCCGGCAAACACTCAGCACTCTCCAAGCTCTCAATCAAACTCACAAACTGCAAATGAGATGGTGTGAGACAAAGGAGAGGCTGCCCCTGCTTATAAATGATTGGGGAGGGTGTTTTTGGAGGGAAACAACCCTCCCCTTCCCTCCATATCAGCCCTAAACCTCCTTGCTGGCCGTGTGTGGGTCCCCACAGCAAGAGAGGCGCTGACCGGCCGGTTAAGGACGGAACCTGCCGATCAACACCTGTTAACCGGTCTTTTCAGGTCACATGCAGGGTATAACCGGGTTTTCCAATTGGTTTGGACCGACAAGCCTTCTGATCGGCTGGTTTGACCGGTTTCCGGTTCAAATTGGCTGGTTTTTAATACTATGGTCACAACATCTGTGATTTTGAAGTCTACATTTGACAATGGAGTATGTTCTACATCTACAATAGGAGGTTGTAGAGGGTTGATTACAATTGTGCTTTTGGATGCCATTGATAGGTTTGTTTTATCAATTTAACACTTTTGATCTTTAAAACTCTGATTTTTAGGTTTGTGACATACTTCTGTTGTTGAAATTTGGTTACCGGAGGACAAGTGGTTCCCTAAGGATTTGATCTTTGGCCTAGGGAAAAGTGTCCAAAAGAATTTAATTTTTCTCTTAAAGTGACCTTATAAAGTTATAAAGTCAAATATAATTTAAAAGTGACTTTAAATGATAAAGTTACCAAGTCTAATTTAAAAGTGACTTTAAATGATAAAGTTACCAAGTCTAATTTAAAAGTGACTTTAATAAAGTCAATGCGAAATTAGAAAGTGAAAAGTGACTTTGGAAATAAATGACTAAGAGGGTCTTTATTAAATTGGGGTGAATTAAAAACTAGAAAGTGAGATTTAAATGAGCATTTAATCTCAGCCCTAGATCTAAAGCTATCTCAGCCATTGGATTTAGGGAATCCCCAAAAGTCACTTAGGGTTAGGTTAAAGGAGGAAAAGAGGGAAAAGATCATTCGATTCTTTGATGAGCAGATTGAGAGAAGGAGAGGAAGAGAGCAAAGGAGATTTCTGAGCAGTGAGGAGAAGAAGAACAGAACCTTGGCACGTATACCGAGACAACACTTCAGCAAATCCATACAGCAAGGAGAGACACACTGTTCAAGGCAGTTTGGGCACGAGTTTCAAGGCAAAATCGTACTAACAACTTGGGTACGTATTCCAAGGAGGCCGTACAATAGTTTTGGCACAAATTTCAAGGAGCAGTTTGCTGGTTTTTGAGGCACAGTTTTCAAGACAGTTCGTACAGTGAGTTGCTGTCCCTGTGCACAGAAATCGAGGCAGAAAATCGTACAACATTTATTGTTGTTTCTCTGCACGTAGTTTGAGGATGTCATACAACAACATTTATTGCTATTTGCACGCTTTTCAAGGAGGCCGTACAACAACATTTAATGTTATAATTTATGGGCACGAAATTCAAGGAAGACCATACAACATTTATTGTTGTTTCTGTTTTGCTGTTTGCACATTTTTCGAGGCAGTGGTTAAGCACAGAAAACAAGATAAGTTATATTTGTTACTTGTTGAAATTTTCTGAGTATTTCTCTCTGATTGTAAACGCTAATTTATCAGAAATAAGAAGAAGCTTCTGAACTGGTTTTCCCCAAGAGTTGTAGGGGGTTTTTCCAGGGTCAAGTTGACCAAAAATCAGCGTGTTTATTTTCTGTGTGTGGCTAATTTATTTTTCTGAGTTTTTATTTCTGCATTTCAACAGTGTGAAATTTCCAGAATTTGTGTTTTCAGAAAATATTTATTTTTCCAGGTTGTTGAATGTATGGCTATGGGAATGGGCATTTAACTTTATGGGAAAAATAAGGAGAAATTGAAAATCGGGGTTGGGAACATAAATTTTTACATGGTATCAGAGCTATTTTGCTGAAAAGTGTAGTTTGGGACAATGAGAAGAAAAATTACAGCAAGCTGATTTTTCACACAGAAAACAGTACCTTTACTACAACAATGTTATTTTCAGTTTATTAGGATAGCAAGCATGTCTTTGGGCTTGAGGGTGGAGAATAGGTTGGATGGGCATAGTAACTACAACGTATGAAAGGAAAGAATGCAGAGCATCTTTGAGGAGGCAGAAGTCTGGTGTATAATGGTGCATACCCAACAACACCTTGTTAATGTGCCTACTGATGCTGTTCAGTTGGCAGACTTTAATAAGAATAAAACAAGGGTAAGAGACTGGTTCTGGATGGTATTAAAGACCATGTCATTCCTCATGTGAGAGGAAAGAGATATGCTCCTGACATGTGGATAGCCTTGGCCAATCTCTACCAGAGTACCAATGAGAATAGAAAAATAGTCCTAGGGGAGAAGTTGAAGACCATTAAGATGGGTAAGACTGATAGTGCTACTGGATATCTCACAAAGATCACTAATGTGAAAGATGCGTTGGTAGCAGATGGAGAGGTCATTCCATCCACTGAGTTGGTGCGGATTGCAGTGAATGCCCTTCCCAGTGCATGGCTGAACTTTGCTGACGGGGTTTGTGCACATGAGACCCTTCCCACTTGGGAGAGGTTCTGGGATGATTGCATACAGACTTAAATCAGAAAGAACCAGCTTGGGGCAGCCAAACCTGTTGAGTAGGATGAGGATGTAGCACTGTTAGCAGGAGGCAAGAAAGGCAAGGGCAAAGGCAAAGGCAAAGGTAATCACGTGAACACGCAGAAGGACTATTCCAAGGTGAAGTGTTGGAATTGTCAAAGGTTGGGACACTATGCAGTTGTGTGTCCGGAGAAGAAGAAGAAGGGGAAGAACACGACCATGGCAGCATCAGCAGAGATAGAGGACTTTACGGATAGCTTTGACCGGGAGTTTGGGTTCATTGCTTGTGAGTCCACTAGTGCAGGATCACTTGCCACGGAGGGTGAGAGGGAGTGTGCATTTCCCTCCACTAGCGGAGCACCTTCAGGTATCTAGTATGTTGACAGTGGGGCTTCACGTCATATGACAGGAGTCCGTGAGTACTTCTCAGAGCTTTCAAAGAGTGGCACTAATATAGAGATAGTACTCGGAGATGACAACGTTGTTAGAGCAGTCGGTGTGGGGACATTGACATTTGATAGGGAACCCAAACTTCCCTTGAAAGTGTTAGATGTTCTATATGTGCTAGGGATGAGGAAGAACCTCATATCCGTCTCAGCATTGAAGGACAGAGAGTATGAGATATTGTTCAGTAGAGGACATGTGCTTATATATCCCAGGGGCGCTCCAGCTGAGTCAGCTAGAGTGATTGATGTATGCCATGCAAAGGTGTACAAGTTTTCATTTCAACCCCTTTTGGCATTGAGCAGTAGTACCAGCAGTAGAGCTAGCGGTTCAGAGCTGTGCGAGATTTGGCACCGCAGGATGGGGCACATGTATCATGGAGCCTTGAGGACATTGTGGGAGATCACTACAGGTGTGCCAGATTTCAGTACTGATCACATTGATGCATGCAGAGGATGTGCGATGGGCAAGTTTGCTAAATCCCCTTTTCCTAGCAGTGATAGCAGATCGACTTGGATACTTGATTTGATTCATTTTGATGTGAGCTGTCAGATGTCTCATGTTTCCTTGAGTGGAGATGAGTATTATGTTTTATTCGTTGATGATCACTCCAGGACCTGGATTTATTTTTTGAAGACCAAGAGTGAGGTCTTCAAGCAGTTTCAGGAGTTCAGAGCTCTTGTGGAGACTCAGACAGATCGGAAGATCAAGTCCCTGAGGTCGGACAATGGAGGGGAGTACACCCCTGGTGAGTTTGTTGACTATTATGCGGAGGCAGGCATTAGGAGGGAGTTCACAGTTCCTTACAATCCCCAATAGAACGGGGTTGCAGAGAGGAAGAACAAATCCATCGGAGGGGCTGCCAAAGGCATGCTACATGATCAGGGGTTACCATTGTTTTTGTGGGCAGAGGCCTGCAACACTGATGTATATTTGCAGAACAGGAGTCAGCATCGTGCCTTGGGGCATGTGACTTCGGAGGAGGCTTTTTTTGGGAAGAAGCCTGATGTTGGTCATCTTCGTATCTTTGGGTGTATTGCATACTCCTACGTACCCAAGGAGAAGAGGACCAAGCTAGAGCCCACCGCAGAGAAGGGTATCTTTGTGGGCTACAGTGAGACCACGAAGGCCTTTCAGATTTATATTTCTGCACAGAGGAGAGTTGTTGTCAGGCGGGATGTGAAGTTCGAGGAGGACAGGGCTTTCAGGAGGTCACGGGAGTTAGAGTATCTGGATCAGCGAGAACCTCAGGAGCAGTTGAGTCAGTCGCAGGGATCAGGAGGATTCGGAGGTACATCGATTACTGTGTCAGGGCCATCAGTGAGCAGTGGCTCGCAGAGTCAGAGGGGTGGTGCTTCGGGCAGTATGCAGAGCAGTTCACTAGGGAGTCCACTAATGGACAGTTCACAAGATACTTCAACGTCTATAGGTTCAGGTTCAGGCAGGAGGACAACAGAGAGACAATTGGGAGTTTAGGCTCCTGATGAGGAGGAGTTTCATTCTCCAGTGAGAGAAGTGTGCTCAGGGAAGAGGAAGCCCAAGTGGCTTCAGGATACCTTGAGAGAGGCCGCATCTGTTGTTGGGCCAAAGAGGTCGGTCAGAGAGAGTAGACCACCTGATAGGTTTTGTAGTTATATGGAAATGGTTGCCAACATCATTGACTCTCAGCCTTCTAGCTATGAAGAGGCAGCTAGCCAGCAGGTCTGGAGAGAGGCCATGCAGGAGGATTATTCTTCTATCATGAAGAATGATGTTTGGGAGGTGGTGCTGAGGCCTGAGGGCAAATCCGTGGTTCCTTCCAGATGGCTTTACAAGGTAAAGCGTGCTGTAGATGGCAGCATTGAGAAATTCAAAGCAAGGTTTGTGGCTAGAGGGTTCTCCCAGGTAGAGGGAGTTGATTATGAGGAGACCTTCGGTCCCGTGGCTCGATATACTTTGATTCGCTCCATCATATCGATAGCAGCAGAGATGGGTTGGAAGATCCACTAGAGGGATGTGAAGACCGCATTTCTTAATGGGTTCACACAGGAGGAGGTGTACATTAAGCAGCCACAGGGCTTTGAGGTGCATGGGAAGGAGTCCCATGTGTGCAGACTGAAGAAAGCCCTTTATGGCCTGAAGCAAGCTCCTAGAGCTTGGTACTCCAGGATAGATACATACTTGCAGGAGATGGGTTTCACAAAGAGTGATGTAGATCCGAACCTTTACTTTATTGTGATAGGTGAGGAGCCTCTCATTCTGGTGCTGTATGTGGATGACTTGGTCATTACGGGTGTAGAGAGACTCATAGAGCGTTGCAAGAGAGATCTTGTGTCAGAGTTCGAGATGAAGGACATTGGCTTGATGCATTACTTTTTGGGTTTGGAGGTGTGGCAGGAGGAGGGGCATTTCTTCATAGGACAGGGGAAGTATATTGTGGACATCCTTGGCTGATTCCACATGGAAGATTGTAGACCCATGTCAACACCTATGATCACCAACTGGAAGAAGCTTCATGCTTAAGATTCCGAGTTGGTGGATCCCACATCGTATAGACAACTGATTGGTTCCTTGATGTATTTGGTCAACACTAGAACAGATATATGTTTTGCAGTCAACACGATGAGCCAATTCATGTGTGAGCCCAGGAGGGTTCACTGGGTTGTTGCAAAACACATTTTGCGGTACTTGCAAGGGACAATGGAGTATGGTCTCGATTATAGGCAGGGAGATGGAGTGAAATTGGCAGGTTACACTGATTCTGATTGGGTAGGTTGTGCTTTTGATAGGAAGAGCACTTCAGGGCATTGTTTTGGGTTGGGTTCGGCAGTGGTGTCGTGGTTCAGCTGAAAGCAACAGTTAGTAGCATTGAGTTCAGCGGAAGCAGAGTACATGGCAGCTAGTCTAGCTAGTTGTGAGGCCATATGGCTTCGCAAGATGTTGTTTGGCTTATTTGGTCAGCCGTTGAGACCTTCAGTGATTTACTGTGATAATCAGAGTTGCATTAAACTCATGGAGAATCCAGTATTTCATGACAGGTCAAAGCATATCGGCATCAGATATCAATGACAGGTCAAAGCATATCGGCATCAGATATCATTTCATTAGAGACTATGTTCAGAAGGGAGATGTGAAGCTTGAGTATATTCCCACTAATGAGTAGGTTGCAGATATTCTTACCAAAGCCTTACCACGGGGCAAGCATGTCTACTTCAGAGACAAGATGGGTGTGGTGAGGAACACCTTTCTCGATAAGAGGGAGCGTTGAAATTTGGTTACCAAAGGACAGGTGGTTCCCTAAGGCTTTGATCTTTCGCCTAGGGAAAAATGTCCAAAAGAATTTAATTTTTCTCCTAAAGTGATTTTATAAAGTTATAAAGTCAAATCTAATTTAAAAGTGACTTTAAGTGATAAAGTTACTAAGTCTATTTTTAAAATGACTTTAATAAAGTCAATGTGAAATTAGAAAGTGAAAAGTGACTTTGGAAATAAATCACTAAGAGGGTCTTTATTAAAGTAGGGTGAATTAAAAAATAGAAAGTGAGATTTAAATGAGCATTTAATCTCAGCCCTAGATCTAAAGCTATCTCAGCCATTGGATTTAGGGATTCCCCAAAAGCAGTGTGGAAAAAGTAGGCAAAAAGTCCCGACTTTATGAAAAAATCCCGAATTTTTCCCAGAGTCGACTTTATTGGCCGAATTTTTGCCGACTTTTTCATCCCTGAAAAAGTCACGATTTTATCCTTGAAGTCTCGACTTTTTGCTGACTTTTTCGAAAAAATCGTGAGTGAGGTAGTTTCTTTAATACTTTTTTTATTTTTTTTGAAAAAATCTAGTTTTTTTCCAAAAATGAATACTTTTGTATTTTTTTAGCTTTCTCGACTTTTTGCCGACTTTTTCAAAAAACTCCTGACTTTATCGAGTTTTTCAACTTTTGGACCCTTGCCGATTTAATCCCCACTTCGACTTTTTCCACATTGCCCAAAAGTCACTTAGGGTTAAGTTAAAGAAGGAAAAGAGGGAAAAGATCATTCGATTCTTTCATGAGCAGATTGAGAGAAGGAGAAGAAGAGAGCAAAGGAGATTTATGAGTAGTGAGGAGAAGAAGAGAGCAAAGGAGATTTATGAGTAGTGAGGAGAAGAAGAACAGAGCCTTGGCATGCATACCGAGGCAACAATTCAGCAAGGAGAGGCACACAGTTCAAGGCAATTTGGGCACGAGTTTCAAGGCAAAATCGTATAGCATCTTGGGCACATATTCCAAGGAGGCCATACAACAGTTTTGGCACAGATTTCGAGGAGCAGTTTGTTGATTTTTGAGGCATAGTTTTCAAGATAGTTCGTACAGTGAGTTGCTGTCCATGTGCAAGGAAATCGAGGCAGAAAACCGTACAACATTTATTGCTGTTTCTCTGCATGCAGTTTGAGGAGGTTGTACAACAACATTTATTGCTGTTTGCACGCTTTTCAAGGAGGTCGTACAACAACATTTAATGCTGTAATTTCTGGGCACGAAATTCAAGGAAGACCATACAACATTTATCACTGTTTGCACATTTTCCGAGGTGGTGGTGAAGCACGGAAAACAAGCTAAGTTATATTTGTTACTTGTTGAAATTTTCTGAGTATTTCTCTCTCTGTAAAAGCTAATTTATCAGAAATAAGAAGAAGCTTTTGAACTGGTTTTCCCTAAGAGTTGTAGGGGGTTTTTCCAGGGTCAAGTTGACCAAAAATCAGCTTGTTTATTTTCTGTGTATGGCCGATTTATTTTTCTGAGTTTTTATTTCTGCATTTCAGCACTGTGAAATTTCCAGAATTTGTGTTTTCAGAAAATATTTATTTTTCCAGCCATTTGAATGTATGGCTATGGGAATGGGCATTTAACTTTATGGGAGAAATAAGGAGAAACTGAAAACCGGGGTTGGGAACATAAATTTTTACATCTGTAAGATTAAACTGTCTACAGAAGGACTGACTTTAAATATAACGGAGGTTCTATTTTGGATTGCAAAAGGTTACTTTTGGCAATTTTATATCAAAATAGTGCAATTTTCTTGATCTTATAGCTTTAACAGAGGATATTAGGGGTTTAAAGTAGACTTTCTATGGGAGAACAATCCTAAAACATCAAATTTTGTGAAAAAGGGCTTCTGAGTACCGTGAAAAAGGTTTTGGATGTCTCAGAAGGCTTTTTTAAGTCTACATATGGCTAAACTTAATAAGATTTTGCTTTTAAAACAGGTTACAGTTTCATAAACTGTGGAAATGCTTAGGGTTTGTCTATCTGAAGATTTAAAGAAGTAAAGGGGCATTCTTTAGGCATACAGGCTTCTAAGGATTCAATTAGCAATATATTTCTTTCAGATTTGATGGATAGGTCTCTTTTTTTGAAGAATACCTGTAAAAATTTGGAAATTCGCTGTGGAAAAGGGTTTGCTAGGGTTTTGAAAGATTTCAAAAGCTTCTTCTGGCCTTTATACGTAGTCTGGAGGCTTTTCAGTGATTGTAGCAGTGGATTTGGATGAATTTTGTTTGTTTTGAGGCTAAACAGAGGCAGCAACGTGATTTTCTTGTTCTGGAGAGGTTTTAAGCGCAAAAAATGGTAACAGAGGCTTGAAAAGAATGCATTTCGGGTGTTTTACAAGCAGTTCTAGTGAATAGTAATTGCATTAAACACAGGTCATTTCAAATTATGGGTGGTTTAGGGGCGGAGGAGGATATTATTGCCAGTGGTTTTCGCAACAACGAAAGGTCGTAAATGGTTTTCGTTGAATCAATGCTATCCAACAAAACTGCGACGCGTGGAGGAGAGATAAAGGTTCAAAACAACCTTTATCGCAAGTTTCAATTTGGTTATTGATCGCACAATCTAATTTGCGATGGGAGATTTGCACCGTCAGATCTGACGAAATGGAGCGAATGGTCGAGTTTTAACGATGAAGTTGCGGGGTAATGGGTGTGGGGCCCAGGATTATTTATGCGGCGAGAGTGAATTATATATTAAAACATAGTTTTAATATATAGTTTATATATGAAATATGATAGGCGGGCTAAGGTTATACATAACAAATGGAATACGTATAAGTGTAATGTTTAGCATTGGGCGGGTTAATATAAAAAGGGATAGCTTATACCTATTGGGGGGGGGATAAATATCACATGGGGAATTAAACGTAGGTTTAAAATTTAAAATATGGGTGGAATAATAATAAAAGGAATTAAATATAATACGGGATAGGAAAGGTTAATAATGAGCTAATACATAAGTTATTGTGTTAATAAAAATAAGCTAAGTTTAATTTAAAACATAATGAAGGGATAATTGTTTAAAAGTCCCAATAGAATATCTTTATATTTAAACTTAGGATAAAATGTTTTTATGGGTTTTTGGGTATTTTTGGGGTGAAGAGGGGAATTAGTCATGGGTTTTTACTTTACCTAAGTATAATGAGTTTTACACTTAAGCAAAAGGATTTTTGTGAGTGAAACTAAATGATGATGGGAAAAGGTAAAATGAAGGGGAAATCATCAAAATGTAAGGGATGAAGTATTTTTACAAGGGAAATGAAAATTTGAAGGAAGTTAGTGAATGAATTGACTAGGTTCTGCTTTATCCATGATTGTAAAAACTGCTTCTGCCTACCCTTATGCTACCCTAACATTTTTTTTTCATTTTAATTGGGTGCATTTGAGCTTGCAAACCCTTGTTCGTTTTTCTTTTAAAACAACTGACTAACTAATTCTATCCTTATTTCTTCCAAGGGCTCAAATTAAGCTGTTGAGCTCCTTATTTGTTCTCTACCTAATTACTGATCTGCCAAGATTAAACTGTTTGGCAAGATCTTTATTCTCTATCTATCAACATGAAATTTAAAACATGAAAAAGTCAAGATTAAGCGATTTGACTCATCATGGACTATGGCATTTTGAACATGCTGCACATAATCATTTATTTTTACAGTAAAAAGTAACTAGTAGTGAAATTTTGACTTGCATCATTTTCATGTCTTATTATTATCTCTTTTTTGTTTGGGGTCCATTTTTTCTATTCTTTTTGATATTTTTCTTTTAAGTCCTTTGATTTTTCTTTTAATACTTTTACCCTCTTTACATTTTTTATTTTCTAATATGGGAAAACAATTTGCAAAAAGCAAAGTATGTACATATCACAAGATTAATTACATTCAATTAAAAAATTATGAATCCTATTATTACAGGACCCTAACAGTGGCTCCACATGGAGATGGCATTTTCTGGTGAAATTTCAAGAACTTTGAGACTAGTAGCCTTTGAATTTTGACTATGTTGGCCTTGGAAACTTCTTCTGAGCTCTCCAATTATTTATACTTATGATATTTTATTCTTCAAAGCTTAGGGCCTTCTCTCTGGGCTTCAACTTTGTTAGGAAAAACATCCAATCCAATCTAAAATCTGCAATGTTATGTACAATGAGTAAAGTAAACAAATTTAACTATTTGTTATTTCTGAGGAATAGTAATGCTTTAGCATTCTGCCATTGACAGGTCCACCTAGCAAATCTGATCCATCCATCTCTTTCAAAAAGAAAGCATTGTTACCTCTGTAACCATAAATAACATAAGGTTATTTCCACTAGAAATCAAATTTCCCATGTTTGTCTTTCTCTTCCCTCCTTTAATCCCACTTTAGAACTTTGTCACCTATATATAAATCATCTTCCTTACTCTTCTTGTCAAAAATCTTTTTAATCTTGTCTTGGACAACTTGAGACTTAAGATAAACCTCTTCTCTGGTTTGCTGCAAGTGTATGGTTTGGTTAATCCTTCTTTGAATATCATTGGTTTCAACTTGTAATTCTTGGATTATCTTCATTATTGGTACTCCTAAAGAAGATGGAAAAACAACTTCGATCCCATAAATAAGCTGGTAAGGGGATGTACCAATATATTTCTTAGTGGTAAGTCTATCTGCCCATAAGGCATTAACTAACCTCTTGTTCCAAGTTTTCTTGTTGTCTTCTAGTAATTTCTTGATGATGTTCACAAGGCTTTTATTGGAGGATTCATCAAGGCCATTACCTTGAGGGTAATATGTAGTAGAATGGTCAAGTGTAATGTGGCATTTATGACAAAAGTCAATCATCTTTTTGGATTTGAATGCAGTTGCATTGTCAGTGATAATCTTTTGGGGGCATCCAAATCTTGAGAGTATGTTGTTTTCTAAAAATGAGATCATGACAGTGTCAGTGACTTGCCTGGAAGGTATGGCTTCTATCCATTAAGTGAAATAGTCTGTGGCTGTCAGAATCCACTTGTGTTGAGCTGAGGATGGAGGGTGAATTTCACCAATGAAGTCAAGACCCCATTGTTGAAAAGGCATTTATGTTGAGATGGGTTTGAAGGGTAGGGGTAGTAGCTTTTTCTTTTCTTCAAAGATTTGGCACTTGTGACGGGAGGTCACATACTTTTTTACATCTGCAAACAAGGTAGGCCAGTAAAAACCAGCTCTCAAGATTTTGTCTCCAGTAGTCTTCTAGTATAGATGTCCTCCACAGTCACTCGCATGAAATTCTTCTAGAACTTTGTCAGCTTCTTCTTTAAGCAAACAATTCAATAAAATTCCACCGTGATCTTTCCAAAACAGTGCATTGTCTATGATACTAAATCTTATTGCCTTTAACTTTAAAAATCTAGCTTTTGTTCTTGATAATCCAGGAAGAGCTTGTAAATTTAGTAATACAAATATAATATCTGCATACCATGGTGAGTCTGAAAAGGCTTCACTGATCTCTGGAGTCGCCATCTCTTCCTGATCATCTATTTGGGCAATAAAATTAATATCTAAAGCATGACAATTTGATTCAACCATGAGTTTGGCTAAACCTTGACCCTTTATGAGTTTAGTGGGTTTTATTTCTATGTCATATTCCAAAATTGTGGCAATCCACTTGCCTCTTTTGCCATCAGGCCCATTCTGTGTTAGAATGTCCTTTACAACTGCATTTGGAACATAAGCAATGATATGTGAATAAAGGATGTACACTCTAAAGTATTTGATGGCCTCACTAATGCTAGTGCCTGCTTCTCCATTATGTTATACTTTAAAGTGGTATCTCTGAGTGATTTGCTAAAGAAAGCAATGGGCTGCTTATAGCCCTGGTCATTTTTCTGCAGTAAAATTGCAACAATAGTGTGTTTTGAAGCAAAGGAAAAAATAATGAAATCTTTTTTAAAGTTAGGACTTATAAGGACTGGTGTTTTTGTCAAAGCTTGTTTAATAGATTCAAATGATTGCTTAGCCTCAACAATCCATTTAAGTACTTAGTCTTTTTTCAACATATTGTTAAGTTCTCTAATTATTTCAGCTAGATTTGAGATGAATCTTCTAAGAAAGTTAATTTTACTTAAGAAAGCTTGTAATTCTTTAATATTCCTTGGAGAACTAATGTTTAGAATGGCCTCTATTCTGGCTGGGTCTATCCTAATTCCCTCTTTAGACATGATATGTCCTAATAATTTACCTTCTTCTAGTCCAAATAAAGTCTTTTTAGGATTTAAAGAAATGCCAAATTTCCTGCATTTAAGAAAGACTTGTCTGAGATGATCCAAATGTTCATTATCAGTCCTTGAAAATACAGTGATGTCATCTAAATAAATCACAAGGAATTCATGAATTTCTTTAGCAAAGGCTATATCCATAGCTCTTTGAAAAGTGGCTCCTGCATTCATTAACCCAAAAGGAATTTTCACATACATGAAAGTGCCCCATGTAGTAGTAAAAGCAGTTTTAGGTTGATCTTCTGGTTAGATTAGAATCTGGTTATATCCATAAAATCCATCTAACAATGAAATTCTGGAAGAACCAACCACCCTCTGTAGAATGTGATCCATCTTAGGGAGAGGATAGTTGTTTTTTAAGGACACTTTATTTAAATTTATGAAATCAACACACAGTCTGATTTCTCTTGTCTTTTTCCTAGTGAGAACTAGATTGGAAACCCAATTAGAATATCTGATTGGTGCAATTATTTGGGCTTCATACATTCTCTTTACCTCTTTCTCAATTAAAGACATCAAAACATGATTGATCCTTCTAAGCTTCTGTTTAAAAGGTTTTTGGTCTTCTTTTATGGGTATTTTATGTTGTATTATGCTAGTGTCATAGGATTTTAAGTCCTCATAACTCCAAGCAAATACATCCTGAAATTCCTTAAATAGAATTATGTATTTTACTTTTTCTTCATGAGGTAAGGCTTTTGAAAGTTTAATCATCTTAGGTTCTAACTCTGTTCCTATATTACACTTCTCAATATCAGATCTTAATGGCTCCATCTTAGATTTTCTAGCCACATCATTAGAGTCAAACAAATCTTCTAAAGGGGCTAATCCCTTAGGTAAAAAGTTGTCTTTAAGGTTTAAAATATCAGATTCATCATTTGCTAACTCTTCAATTTCTACTTTCTCTAAATTATCTATGTCTAATTGACTAAATTTAGTAGGTTTAGAAAAATCTAAATTATTTATATCTACATTATTTAAATCAATCTCACTATCTAAGTTCCGATCTATTGTACAATCTGTGTCTATATTACAACTCTAAAATTCTCCTTCATTGTTCATGAAATGATAAATCTGTTCATCTTGTGAGAAAATTTGCCAATATTTAAGATTGTCTGGAATTGTAGGCCTGTGTTTAACTTCTGCAGTGTATTTATGATTTGGTTGAAATGGCAGATTACAGGTACTAGCAAAAGTTGCTAAGCAATGGGCCTGTATGTTCTATTTTCTTGGGATTGCAGAAAAGTCACATTCCAGTAGTTCCTTAATTAGATCGAAAATAGTATCTCTATATCGGCTTAATCTTCGATTATAAACCGAATATTCTCTAGTTATCTGTTTCACAATTAACACTGAGTCTCCCATAATTGACACTCTTTTGACTCCTAAATTTCTAACAATCTACAATCCTAGAATAAGAGCTTCATATTCAGCCATGTTGTTTGTACATTTAAAATTTAGTCTAAAAGCATGACCTTCTGCATGATTGTTTTCCATATTATGTATCCAAACTCCTGCTTCTGCTCCTAATTTATTGACTGATCCATCAAAATCTAGGTGCCATAATGATTCATGAAAAATGTTTTCACTATCTGGTGCTTTCTTTTTCTCTTTTAGTTCAATATTGTTTTCAATTCCAGTTTCAGAGTTATATAAAATGAATGAATCCATATCAGTAGGTGTAGAGTAAATAGGATAATTTCTTGGTCTTTCTACACTACTAACCATGTACTTCATTAATGTTTCTCTGTAAAGTTTCTTTGGTTGGCCAAAAACTGATATTGTTGCATAAGACATATCAAGTTGTAGAGATCCCTGTAATTTAGCTCCCCATGAGCGAGATAAGAGCATTCCATACTTGGGAGGGATGTCAGCTACTACAATGTCTATGACTATGCTTTTTCCAGGATATTGAACTAAAGTAATACATAAGTCTTTTATCAAACCTAAACATTTCACTTTGCTGGAGTCAAATGAAAAGAGATCTTTGTAAGACCTAGTGATGTCTAAATTCAGGGTTTCCATTATTGCTTTTGGCATTAAATTGTGTGAGGCCCTTGAGTCTAGCATTGCATTATGTAAAATTTGATCATGAACAGTTAAGCTAATGTAGAAAGGTGGAACTGCTCCATCTTGGTGTTTCCCATTAACATCAGGACCAAAGATTAATTCTGGTTGATTATCACTTAGATTTACTGAATCTTCTCCATCATTCATATTTAAAGTTTCAGTGATAGGTGTTTTGTATAGGTCATGTTTTACCAACTCTGTCAAAGGAATTGGTATCTTCAATTTGGCAATTTCAACTTGGATATTAAATGGTGCTTGTGATTTTCCTAGCTGAATTATCTCTTCTTTTGTAACTGTAGTTTGGGTAGGTTTGTTTTCTTTTTCTATAGCTATTTTCTTATTTTCTGTTTGTATTTCTACTATCTTACTTTTTTTGATTTTCTTTTCAGGGACAGTTTGAGAAGTAGTAGATGTTTTTGCAGATTTTGTATTTTCAGCAGCTGCTTTAGCAATGGCAGCTTTTGGATAAGCTGATTTTGGATCAGCAGTAGGTGTTTTTGAGTCTAAAATTGCTGTTTTAGCATAATTAGTTGTCTTGGCAGCATCAGACTTTTGTGAATCTGTTGATGTTTGGACAACATCATCTGTGATGTCAACAATTTTGGGACTAGGTGAAATTTTAGGACTCAGTTTTTCTGAGTTGGATTAGAGTTTTGCTTGGTTTCCCTAGGGAGAATTTGCAGAACTTTAGATGTAGGAGCCTCTACTGTTTTCTTTGTTTGTGTTTGAGCATTTTTCTTAATAGCAAGATCTACATCTTTCTTGCTCCTAAGGTTATATTGCTTATGGACTTCATTTATTGCAAACTCATAACCTTGTTTGTAATCAAAAGACTCACCAGAATCTAATTGCAGTTGTTGTAATTCATATAATTCCTAGTCTTCTTGTGTAAGAAAAATGGTGTTATCATCATTAATACCCATTAGATTTATGGTATCTTCATCATCTTCATTTTGATGAGAACTTTCAGCATAGTCTCTTGGAAAGGTGGTCTTATTGTTCGGTCAGGTGCTGATTCTCTAGATTTTCCAGTGTTGGTGTTTTTCCTGAGATTGGGATTTCTAATCTGAGGTCCTTGTTGTTGGTTATCCCATTGTGGCTTCCTTTCCATATTATCTAACCTATCCTTCATTCTCTCTAATGTTTTTGCTAATTGATCTATTTTCAAATCCAAAGTAGATGTTTCCTCTTTTATTGTTACTCTTCTTTCATTTTTAATCTAACTTTCTTTGCTAATAAATTTGCCTCTACACTAACAACATTACTTTGCATTTGCTCTAAGGTCTCTGGATTTCTCTCTCTTAGTTGATAGGCTATATTTGTATCAAATCCATCAGGGAATTTGATAAGGACAGAGTCTGGAGGAGGTTTAAGATTAACAAAAATTGCATTATAAATACTATTATATCTAGTACAATAATCTTGAACTGTTTCATTTGGTGTTTTTTTTTTTAATTTTCAAATTCAGACAAATTGTAATGGATTTTTCTTCTTTTCCCATCTATTAAGAAATAATCTATGAAAAACTGCTAAATCAACAATACTACCAACATTTAAACCTTTAAACCACTTTTTTACCTCACCAGTTAAAGTTTGAGCAAAAAGTTTCATTTGGACATTAGCATCATCTATTTCATGAAGTTCAAAATAGTCTGTCATCTTATTAACAAGCTGTTGGGCAGTGTAATGAGTGGTTGCATCAAATTGAGGTATTTTGCTTTGATAATCCTGGGGCATGTCATGTAATTGTGCTGGTAGGACCAAGGGAGCATATCTTGCAGCCATGGCTTGGATTCTAGCTTGGCTAGGAGGTAAGTTGGAAGTACTTGGAGAAGAGCTACAAGTACTTGCTGATGTAGTTAAAGAACTTGCAGATGAGATTGGAATATAAGAAGATGTACTGGCAAATGTGGTTGAGATGCTAGAAGATGAAGTTGGGATATATGAAGAGGTGCTTGGGAATGAGAATGATGTATTGGAAAATGCAGTAGAAAAACTAGTGGATGAACTTGAGGTGGTGGAAGATGGGAATAATATTCTAGGTTGAAATAGTTGCTTTGGAAAAAATGAATCTGTGGAATGAAGTGTGGTGGAAAACATGGATGAAGTGGTAGTGAATAGGGATGAACCTACAAATTCTATAAGGCTGGTATCTAAATGAGTGGTAGAAGGCTTAGGGGTATAGGCTGATAAAGCACTCAATTTCAACTGAATGTTGTAAATAAGCTTCATCTATTTCTTTAATCAAAGTAGCAGTTATGGCATCAAGTTTATCATAAAATTCAAAAATCTTTTCCTCAGAATCTACTGAAATAGTTTCCTTCTTAGTTTCAATGAATGAAATAAAATCAGGATCTATAACAGTACTATATAAGTCATTTTCTGATTTGGTTCTGAATAAAGATTGTTCAAAATTTAAATCAAATTCTATGTCTTGTAAACTTGATATTTGTTTTGGAAGGGAATTTGCTTTGAGTAATGAAACTTTATTACCTAAATCCTCTACTCTTTTATTTTTCTTTCCAATTCTGTCAGGATTATCTAGTATGACAACAGGATGTGGTTCTGGATTTGACCTGGTATAGTAGACTCTTCTGGAAGCCAAAATTACAATTTTTTATGAAAATATACTCACAACTTTTTAAAACAGTCTTAAGATGAAAAGATAATGAAAAGATTTCCTATAAGATTTATTTTAAAACTGAGGATTGGTTAGTTCCCCAGTGGAGTTGCTAGTATGTTATCACTCTAATAATTCTCAAAGTTGTGAGATTTTTTATTATAGTTTAAAGAATATCAGAGGTAATCACAAACCTACTTTTAAGCTTTAGGATCTAGCCTTCCTAATGCTCATAGAGGGCTCTCTCTATAAGATTTAACTTTGTTTTTATATTTAATTTTAGGCTAGTTATATGGAGCAAATTGGTTTTGGGGTTTTAATTTGGTTTGGTTGGAAAATCACTTATTGAGATGGATAGCTAAAGATCTGTAACCCATTGGGCAGATGGAGTCAATGTGTCAAGCAGACAGATCAGGATCAAGGTGTAAAGGTAAATATTCATAGGGCAAGATAACATAATCACTTCAGATCTTCAAGGTTAATGGTGAAACGGTTTTGATCGGGATAAAGAGCAATTAATGGTTCTTTAATCTGGATCAAGAGTGAAAAGACAGAGGTCAATTGAAATCAGGGAGAAATTAAGGGTTCCCTAGTCTGGATATCAGCAGAAAACATTTAAATGAAAATCAGTCAATAACAAAGTGCTTTTAACAAATTCTGAAATAACAATTCCTGATTTCACATTAAAATTTAGAATACATTCATGAATGGATGGAAAACATAAGAAATTTGACAAAATGACAAGTGAAATACTTCACTGCAGTGGCCCAACACATGAATCCTGTAATATGATGCTTTATTTCCTGTGATCCAGTCTGCTGACTTGAACTTGATACAAAAAACCCTTCAGGTTTAGAAAATATGACTACATAAATGTTCAACAATTAATCCACCCTCAATACTTCAAATGATGAAGTATTTATACAAAAACTAGTACAAAATATCCTAGAACAATCTTAGGAATTTTTCTTGGAAACTAAAATATCTTCTTGCAAGAAGATGGTGACAACTGCTTAACTAATTGCTAACTGTTCTATTTATTGAAATTAAATAGCTAGCAGTTTTATCTTCAATCTGTTTTGATCTTCATCTTTCATCTGATACACTTTCAACTGATACTCTTTGACTGCTGAAAAACTGTTTTATTGCTAAAATCTGTTTATTGTTGAAGTAAAAACAACAACTTTGTTTTTATCTTTTATTGATCTTTCCTCAATGTAATTTGATTTTACAACAAATCTGTTAGCTTCTCCCATAACGCAGCTTCTGGCAATTTGATCTTCATGAGTCTTCTGAAGTTTTCATCAGCTTCAGTGTATTTTGCAAATGTTGGTTCAATCACAAAAAGATGTTTTAGTTCATGCTGCAAGTACAACAAATTTTCAATACTCTTGTGCAAAACTTTCCCTGCTGGGATTCCCTGCCAATCTGATTTGTTTACCTGTTCTTTAGCAAATTCTCTTATATTTTTGTTATAATCTTCCCGTTTCATCAAGTTCTTCTTGGAAATTACCTTTCTTACTTCAAGTATGGTTTCTGTTATATCTATAATTCCAATTTCATCCAATTCTTGTTTGGTTTTGGAATTGAGGAATTTGATAATTTCCAATGCCTCTTCAGGTTTTGTACCTAGTTCCTCTTTGGTTTTTTGTATTTCTTCTTTTGTTACTTATAGTAAATCCTTATGTTCATAAATTACCTGTATTGATGGCCAAGTATCATTGACTGATTCAATGATATTGGACCATAATTGATTTTTAATATGTGCCATGGGTTCTTTCAAAGTTAATTCTGTTTCCAATTTTTTGAGTTGTTCACTCAACCTTTTGGCCTTTTGCTCTTCAGTCATGGCATTAATCTGTGCAAGCTTTTTGGCATTTTCAAGATTCTTAATTTGTTTTTTTAACCTGTTTATTTCACTGGTTTGTATGGACATGTCCTGCATTGCCTTTACCAATTTACTAGCCTCATCTGATTGCTGGACTGCTGTAGTAGAAGACTCAGTGGTAGAAGTGGTTGATGAAGTTACTGGTATTGTTGTAGCCAGTGGAACCTTTGGAGCTAATTCTTCTGCTAGAGTAGATGGCACTGCTGTTATAACCATAGGAATTACAGTAGCAGGGACTTCCTGTGCTTTGGTAGCTTCTTTTTCTTGGACCAATTTGTCCATCTCAATCTCCATCTCTTTAATCTGGGCTGTCAGCTGCAATATGAGACTCATCATCTCGTCCTTTTGATTAGATTCCTGTAAAATCTCCTTGGCCTGTGGATGCTCTGTAGGAGGTAATTTCAACTGTTTTCTCAGTGCAGCAATATCAGCATTCTTCTTTTTTATTAGTTCCTCTGCAGCTTTTACATTAGTAGGATCATAACCCACTCCAATCACTAACTCCTCCAAAGATTTGATTTTGGTATCATTAGCATATGATGAAGCTTTCTCAACTTTGAGCTGATCTCTTACATTTATCAAAGTATTATGAAGCTTTTGCGCACTCATTGCTTTTGTAGTCATTGTGGAATATATCATCTCTGAACTCTGTTTATGGAATCTAATTTGGTCCAAGGGATGAATATCTTGGACTGGTACTTCAAAATCAACCTTTTTATAATCAGATGCTGTTTTAGGAGTTGGCACTGTGGATTGAAGTACTGTCATCAACAATTTCTTGTTCTTGTAATCAAAGGTTGAAAGCAGCGTGTTTTGTATGCCAGGAGTCTGCTTTAAGTATTGAGAATAAATTTCATTTTTTATTTCCTCATTTTTAGCCTTAATTTCTTTATACCTTTCCTTGATGTCCATATCCTTCTCCTCTGTTTGTTTTGATGATGGCACTTCTATACTTCGTTTTTTTTGGATCAACTGTGTATTAGAAGTAATGGGTTGCTGTTCATTTTCAATCACTGTGGGAGGCACAATATCTTTCTCTGGAATTTCTGTATCTATAACCTCAACTGTGTCTTTTTCTTTATCTGCTGGATTAATCTTTGGCTTCTTGTTGTACCCGAGTTTAAATTTGTTTCTGTGGTAGTTTCAGTAGTGTAAGAGCCTTCTTCCTTGTTTCTTTTTATACCTCTGTCTTCCTGAGCTGGAGTCTGGAAAATGTGACTAGTATCACTTTGCTTGTCAACTTCTACTAGTGTATTCTCTAACCATTCTGTTTGGTTTGAGAATTTCTCAATGTCAGGCTTCTTCTCATGAATGTATGGATTCAGTTTACATTTAACTCTCATTTTGCTGATTATACCATAGGGATCATAATACCAAAGTAAACTTTTGCTGAATTTGAATTCTTACAACTGTTTTTCTGCTTCTGCACCTGCTTCTTTGTTATTACATATGAAGGGACCCACTTTGTTCTTTAGTTTAAATTGGGTTTTCTTCTTAGCAGCCAAGAAATTTACGGAATCTGAGTTCAAAATCTGTCTTATATACTCTAAAGCAAACAACCTCATATGTAAATACTTTGACAATTTGTAAGGAATGAGGGTTGTCCCATAAACTTTGATTTCAGTGTGATTTTGGTATAAATACCGATCACCTGTCCTGCTCTATTCAGACAACTGTAAAACCTTCTTGATCTCATTACTGATCCTAGGCTGAACACTGTTATTTAGTAGATTGACCAATGGATGGATGAAACAATCTGTAAAGTCTACATAAGTAAACTCATTTGACTCCTTTCTGATCAAGGAGGTCCATAATATAACAGACTATGGATTTCCTTCAACATCCATCTTCTGAAGAGTTATAGAGAACTTTTCAGAGTGAAAATAGAGAAACATATGGAAAAGAAATGAAGTATACCTAAAGACACCTTCAGTAGGTAATTTGACAAGTTGTTCATGGATGCCATCAGCAATATACTGGGCAAAATTGTAGATGAGTGCAGGAGGTTGACCATGTACAAAAATGGATAGGAAACCAAGTATTGATGCATCAGTATATTCATTTGTGAAATATCCAAGTATAAAAGACAACATGGAAATAATGTTTCTGGTTCCTTCTGGAAATTTAGAAGAGTATGGAGGGTTGAGCTTGGGGATTTCCACATAGGAGGGCATGAATGTTTGAAATTTTTTGAATCTCTTGGGAAAATCCAACTCCAAATAGAACTTTGTGAGGGCTTCAATAGATAAAGGGACTGCATTAGGTTCAGGCTGCAACTGAAGCATTTGGTTGATAGATTCAGTTGTTATGGTAAACAATACTTCTTTTTCAGAATTGACAATGGCTCTTTGATCTGGAGAATAGTGAGATTGGCATAATCTGATAGCTTTTGGGCATTGATGAGTGTGAGGAACAACATACTTAGGCAAATTAGATTCCCAAATAAGCACATTATCTACTTGGTCCAACGATTTCTCTTGGCTCTAGCAATGGAGCTCAAGGAGGTTAAACTCAGTCACAGGATTTGTGATTTTGAAGTCTACATCTGCCAATGGAGTATGTTCTACATCTACAACAGGAGGTTGTAGAGAGTTGATTACAATTGTGCTTTTGGATGCCATTGATAGGTTTGTTTTATCAATTTAACACTTTTGCTCTTTAAAACTCTGATTTTTAGGTCTGTGACACACTTCTGTAAGATTAAACTGTTTACAGAGGGACTTTAAATATAACAGAGATTCTATTTTGGACTGCAAAAGATTACTTCTGATCACTCTGACTAAAACTGGCAATTTTGTATCAAAATAGTGCAATTTTCTTGATCTTATAGCTTTAACAGAGGATATCAAGGGTTTAAAGTAGACTTTTTGTGGGAAAACAATCCTAAAACATCAAATTTTGTAAAAAAGGGCTTCTGAGTACTGTGAAAAAGGATTTGGATGTCTCAGAAGGCTTTTTTAAGTCTGTATATGGCTAAACTTAATTAGATTTTGCTTTTAAAACAGGTTACAGCTTCAGAAACTGTGGAAATGCTCAGGGTTTGTCTATTTGAAGATTTAAAGAAGTAAATGGGCAGTATTTAGGCATACAGGCTTCTAAGGATTCAATTAACATTATATTTCTTTCAGATTTGATGGATAGGTCTCTTTTTCTGAAGAATACCTGTAAAAATTCGGAAATTCGCTGTGGAAAAGGGTTTCTAGGGTTTTGAAAGCTTTCAAAAACGTCTTTTGGCCTTTATACGTAGTCTGGAGGCTCATCAGTGATTGTAGCAGTGGATTTGGATGAATTCTGTTTGTTTTGAGGCAAAACAGAGGCGGCAATGTGATTTTCTCGTTCTGGAGAGGTTTTAAGCGCAGAAAATGGTAATAGAGGCTTGAAATGAATGCATTTCGGGTGTTTTATAAGAAGTTCTAGTGAATAGTAATTGCATTAAACACAATTCATTTCAAATTATGGGTGGTTTAGGCGCGAGGAGGATATTACTGCCAGTGGTTTTCGCAACAACGAAAGGTTGTAAATGGTTTTCGTTGGATCGATGCGATCCAACAAAATTGTGACGTGTGGAGGAGAGATAAAGGTTCAAAACAACCTTTATCACAAGTTTCAATTTGGTTATTGGTTGCGCAATCTAATTTGCGATGGGAGATTTGCACCGTCAGATTTGACGAAATGGAGCGAATGGTTGAGATTTAACGATGAAGCTGCGGGGTAATGGGCGTGGGGCCCGAGATTATTTATGCAGCGAGAGTGAATTATATATTAAAACATAGTTTTAATATATAGTTTATATATGAAATATGATTGGTGGGCTAAGGTTATACATAACAAATGGAATTTGTATAAGTGTAATGTTTAGCATTGGGCGGGTTAATATAAAAAGGGATAGTTTAAACCTATGGGAGCGGAGATAAATATCACGTGGGGAATTAAACATAGGTTTAAAATTTAAAATATGGGTGGAATAATAATAAAAGGAATTAAATATAATACGGGATAGGAAAGGTTAATAAGGAGCTAATACATAAGTTATTGTGTTAATAAAAATAAGCTAAATTTAATTTAAAACATAATGAAGGGATAATTGTTTAAAAGTCCCAATAGAATATCTTTATATATAAACTTAGGATAAAATGTTTTTATGGGTTTTTGGGTATTTTTGGGGTAAAAAGGGGAATTAGTCATGGGTTTTTACTTTACGTAAGTATAATGAGTTTTACACTTAGGAAAAGGGATTTTTGTGAGTGAAACTAAGTGATGATGGGAAAAGAGATTTTTGTGAGTGAAACTAAATGATGATGGGAAAAGGGAAAATGAAGGGGAAATCATCAAAATGTAAGGGATGAAGTATTTTTACAAGGGAAATGACTATTTGAAAGAAGTTAGTGAATGAATTGACCAGGTTCTGCTTTATCCATGATTGTAAAAACTGCTTCTGCCTACCCTTATGCTACCCTAACATTTTTTCTTCATTTTAATTGGGTGCATTTGAGCTTGCAAACCCTTGTTCTTTTTTCTTTTAAAACAGGTAACTAACTAATTCTATCCTTATTTCTTCTAAGGGCTCAGATTAAGTTGTTGAGTTCCTTATTTATTCTCTACCTAACTACTGATCTGCCAAGATTAAACTGTTTGGCAAGATCTTTCTCTATCCATCAGCATGAAATTTAAAACATGAAAAATTCAAGATTAAGCTATTTGACTCATCATGGACTATGGCATTTTGAACAAGCTGCACATAATCATTTATTTTTACTGTAAAAAGTAACTAGTAGTGGTATTTTGACTTGCATCACTTTCATGTCTTATTCTTATCCCTTTTTTGTTTGGGGTCCATTTTTTCTGTTCTTTTTGATATTTTTCTTTTAAGTCCTTTGATTTTTCTTTTAGGACTTTTACCCTCTTTACATTTTTTATTTTCTAATATGGGAAAACAATTTGCAAAAAGCAAAGTATGTACATATTACAAGATTAATTAAAGTCAATTAAAAAATTATGAATCCTATTATTATAGGACCCTAACATATTGCTTGATTGGATTTTTTCCTAGGTGAGGTCGAGCTCACTCTATATGTAGTGATCTTGTTCCTTGAAATAGGCCGACTTGTGCCATGGTGTAGGCCGACTTGTCATTCTGGAAACATCTTCATCTCTTTTGAAGGCCGACATGAGGGAGAGCTCGTGACAAGTTCTTGGAGGGTTTTTGACACAAATGACTTCTCCTTCTACAACGTGTAACATGCTTAATTGGGTCTTCAATGCATGACATTGACTCAATAGAATTTATGACTTAATGACCAAACCTAATAGCTCTCAATGGGAGCTTCAACTAAAAATAAAATTCCTTGAGCATGAAACCATGACTCAAGCATTACAAAAATAATTTTATTTTTCTTCTTTACATCAATTACATAAAATCATGATTGAACATGTCATTATGAAGACCAAACCTAGTTACACTTTTCAACAAGGGTAAATTGGGCAGGGTGATGCCTAATTAGGCCTACGGCTAGCATTAAGAGGCTAAAAGAGTTTGACGCAAAGGGAGGGAGGCCCAAATTACTAGCTTGGAGGAGGACATTGGGCCTAGGAGGCCCTTGAAATTTTCAAAACCCTCCCTAGAAATTTTTTCTTGCTTAAGATCTTCAGTTTCACTGCATAATTCTTCAACTGTTGGCCCTGCAAAAACATTGGAGACTAGATCTTACCCTCAAGGGCCTAGATCTAGCTCTAGTCCAATAAATCCTTTTTGATAACCACCTGCACAAATGAATTTACAAGTGCCCAAAACCTCAATATATACAAAAAATTAAAAAAATCCCAAAACCCTAAACCCCAGCTGCAAACCAGGGTTAGAAAAGAAAAATATTTACAAAAGAAATTATTATACAAATATATTTACAAAATATACAAGTGTACAATGCTTGAAAAGATTTCTAAGGAATAATTTTTAAATAAAATTTCGTTGATAGCTAGATGTATTTCAAAAAATAAATGCTCAACCAGAGCCTTAGCGAAGTTAGAAAATCACATAAAATATTCAGAAACTAAGCATGGTTAGCCTGTGCCCACAGTTTGTGAACTTGGAGCCCAAGGGCCGGGGAACTTGCAAACTCTATATATTTTCTTAAGTAGAAACCATTAGAATACACAATGAATTGGACCACCTAAGATAAGCCCAAAACTAGAATGTTCCTATCATCTACGATGAAATAATGATTAATTATTATCTGAAACACAATATAGGAATGCGCATACCGAACACGTATCACAAATCAATGAGACAAAGACAGCATGAACTGCACCCCAAAGTCTTTTATTATGATGATCAAAACGTCCCTAGCAGAACCGTGGCTTTACACCAGCGTTTACAAATTACATCAGACTCTGCTCATCAAAAGATGAAAAGGAGAAGCAAAAGGCCTTCTATTTATAGATAAATTCCTCCAAGTGGAAAATAACGGCTAGTTGGTGTAATGTCCCTTCCTAAATATTTTGCTAAGGAGAATCATAAATTTTCCAATTTTGTCGTTTTGGCCTAAAGTAATTTTTGGAGAACAACTTAGTAAAAGAGGGTCAAAATATTTTCCTTGGTGAAATGTGGGGGCTAGTTTCCCACAAAACACACACCCTTGGTGGAGGAAATTCGAATTTCTTAGGAGGGGGCTCAAATTGTTGATGGAGGGACCCGCATGAGAAAAGGGATCAACAAGTATAAATAAGAGGAAGGCGACACCATTTGGGGCTTTTTGTTCATTTGAATTCTAAGTGTTGCTCTCACTGTTTAGCTGAGTTACATAGTGCTGTTGAGCACAAGAGTTTCCCAAGGAGGAAGCTCAACCTTTTCTTCAGTGGACTACGAGTGCCACCCTAGGGAGGCAAATTTTACTCATCTTTGGTAGCTGGGAGGATACTACGCAGTAGCACGAATTTCTAGTATCAGTGAGATGTAGGAAAGGGTGCTACGCAGGGCTTGGAGAGGTATTGTGTTGGAGGGAAGAAATTTGCTGTTGCTGAGCTATTTTCTCATACAAAGATTTGTCGGAAGAAGGAAATTTCCAGGAGCAGAGGTGCCTTTCTCAACAGAACTAATTGGTGTGGTTGGGTTTGTGTCATTTTTCCCCAGGACTGTGCAGGTGGTTGTGGAGCTGATTGTGGGGAGGCTTGGTGAGTGGGATTGAGGATCTCAGGTTGTTTGGGATTTGATTGGAGGGGATTGGAGGAGAGTTCCTAGCCTTTTGAGGAGCAGAAAATGCTCCATCTATCACAAGTGACATTTTCCAGCAGTAGAGGAGGGCTAAGCATTTTGGGGTCAATTTTGGAGTGTCAAAACTAGGGCAAATCCTTTATGGGTTTGAGGCAAGGATCTGAGAGATAATTTGACAGAATTTCTGGGTAGATATGAGGGGTCAAATAGGGGTGCCAAGAAAACTAGCTACGCATTTCTCCAAGGGCCAGTGCAGACATTTGGTGGGGGAGTTTCTGCATCTTTTGGCAGCTGATTTTCATCCACTTGGGGCTTATAGCTTGCTCTCAGCAAGCCCAAGTGCACTCATTCCAATCCATATTTCCCTCACATATATAATGAAATTTGGCCCATTTTGGCGTATTTCTGGCCCATTTTTGGTTATCTGATTTGTGCAAGTTTTTTATTGTATTGAATGTGTTGTAAATGTTGATTATCACTGTTAATTTTCCATCAGGAATATTACAGTTGGCTTGATCCCCGTCAAAATAATCTCGAAAGTCTTTAAATCTTTGATGATCTTTTAAGCTCCACCGTCGAAAATAATTATATTTGAGGAATTTTCGAATTTTTCATTAAAACCATTTTTTATTAGCTCAAAATAATTACTTTGAGCTAATTTCCTCAAAAAATTGACTTCGACTTAACCACCGAGGTCCAAGGGTCCAAATTTTCGTGAAATTTCCAATATTCCCTTGGTGGGGCCCTCCAAAAATTAATTTTTTTTAGACCCACAATTTTTTCCACTTGGGGAATTTAATTTCTCTAAGATTTAAAATTTTGACTCTAAATTAATTAATTTTCTGGTTTAGGATTTTATTTTATTTTTTGTCAAAAAAATTAATTAATTGACTCTTGAGGGGATTAATTATTTAAGAAAAAATCTTTCGGAAACTCACATTGACAACTTAGGGTCGACGCGTTTCGAACCCCTACTGAGGTTCATCATCAAGACAAAGTTGGAGAGCAAGATCAACATATCAGATATTTATAGTAGAGATGCAACGGTAAAATTTTTTAACAGTCACCAAGTAAAATATTATAAAATTAAAAATGGAACGTTATAGGATTCTAGAATTAATTAAAATAAACAATTTATTATTTAATGGATTAATAATCTATTTTTCTAACTATTCTTAATCTATTTATTAATTTTTTTATTTATAAATGATCTAATATTAATCACTATTATTATTTAATAAAAATAGCTCATCATAACTCTTATTTTAATATAATAAGAAAATTCAACGATAATCAAAATTAAATTAATAAATAAAAGAGATGAGAGATGAATTAATTATTATTATAAAAAAGAAAAAAAGAAAGATAAAAAAAGGGAAGATAAACATAATATTCAAATTAGAAATAATAATAAAATCAAAGATAAAAATAAAATAAAAATGCAAATAAAAAATAAAATAAAATCTAAAATTATAATCAAATTAGATAATAACATGGAGAACACGGAAAGATAAATTTCTAGAAAAAATATAACTAGGACAAGAGAAGTAAACCAAGGAGGGGAAAAACAAAGGGGGGATTAGAAACAAAGGGAAGGGACCCATGAAACCTTGATCTTCCATCCATCGTCCCTTATTAAGAGTATTAATTCTCCTCTCAATTTCGATGGCTTTCCTTAATTTAAGGTGATGGAAAATTGCGAGGACCTTGGAATCCTCTAAACAAATAGGGTGTTTAGTCTTTTCAGCGTGTTCCGCTAAAGCAGAGGAGCGAGTCCTACAATGTCTAAGGTCAACCGCGTGCTCTTGAATCCTTTGATATATGGAATGACCAGTGTCTCCAATGTAGGGGGTTCCACATGGCCATGGAATCAAATAAACACCTTTCATGTTTTTAGGGTCAACAGGGTCTTTAATGGATCTTAGAGAGCCACAAATGGTTTTTAAGGGTCTAAAGATGGAAACGACCTTGTGCCTACTAAGAATCCGAGCAATCTCGTCCGTAGTCCCTTGGATAAAATGGAAGTTGGACACTAGAGGCCATTTCAACCGCCTCTTTCTTAGTCCTAGGACCCTGACTAGCTTTTAAAAAATCCTTGATACTTTGGAACCTATTATAACCATTCTTCTTAAAAACACTAAGGAGATGGATTTTCTCATCCACAAGATGGTCTTCATCAGAAACCCTTAAAGCCCGAGTTGCTAGTGTGTTGAGAACACATAGCTTTTGGGTTGGACAGTGATGGGATTTCACATGTAAATATTGTTCAGAGTGGGTATTCTTACGAAAGACCTGGTGAGAGAAAAGACCATCATCTTTTTTCGAGATAAGCACATCAAGGAAGGGTAAGCTTCCGTCAACTTCGGATTCCATGGTAAATTTGATGGAATAGGATTGATTGTTGAGATGCTAAAAAAGCAAGTCTAATTTCTCCTAGCCATGGGGCCATAAGATGAAAGTATCATCAATAAATATTTTCCATACTTTCGGTTTAAATTGAGCAAAAGCTAAAGCTTTAGATTCAAAATCCTCCATAAACAGGTTTGCAACAATGGGAATCTGAATCTACCATGAAATCCGAAGTTGATGGAAGCTTACCCTTCCTTGATGTGCTTATCTCGAAAAAAGATGATGGTTTTTTCTCTCACCAGGTCTTTCGTAACAAAACCCATACTATTTACATGCGAAATCCCATCACTATCCAGTCCAAAAGCTAGGTGTTCTCAACACACTAGCAGCTCGGGCTTTAAGGGTTTTTTATGAAGGCCATCTTGTGGATGAGAAAATCCATCTCCTTAGTGTTTTTAAGAAGAATGGTTATAATAGGTTCCAAGGTATCAGTGCTTTTTTAAAAGCTAGCCGGGGTCCTAGGACTAAGAAAGAGGCGGTTGAAATGGCCTCTAGTGTCCAACTTCCCTTTATCCAAGGGACTACAGACAAGATTGCTCGGATTCTTAGTAGGCACAAGGTCGTTTCCACCTTTAGACCCTTAAAAACCATTCGTGGCTCTTTAAGATCCGTTAAAGGCCCCGTGGACCCTAAAAACATGAAGGGTGTTTATTTGATTCCATGTTCCTATGGAACCCCCTACATTGGAGAGACTGGTTGTTCCATATATCAGAGGATTCAAGAGCACGTGGCTGACCTTAGACATTGTAGGGCTCACTCCTCTGCTTTAGCGAAACATGCTGAAAAGACTAAACACCATATCTGTTTAGAGGATTCCAAGGTCCTCACTAGGGTTGATCATTTTCATTACTGTAAATTAAGAGAAGCCATCGAAATTAAGAGAAGAATTAATACTCTTAATAGGGATGATGGATGGAAGATCATCCGTTCATGGGTCCATTCCCTTTGTTCCTAATCCCCCTTTTGTTTTTTCCCCTTGGTTTCCTTCTTTTGTCCTGGTTACATTTTTTCTAGAAATTTATTTTTCTGTGTTCTCCATGTTATAACTTATTATCTAATTTGATTTTAATTTTAAATTTTATTTTATTTCTTATTTGGATTTTAATTTGATTTTATTATTATTTCTAATTTGAATATTATGATTATCTTCCCTTTTTTTATATAATAATAATTAATTCATCTCTTATCTCTTCTATTTATTAATTTAATTTTGATTTTTGTTGAATTTTCTTATTATGTTAAAATAAGAGTTATGATGAGGTATTTTTATTAAATAATAATAGTGATTAATAGTAGATAATTTAAAAATAAAAATAATTTTATAAATAGATTAAGAACAGTTAGAAAAATAGATCATTAATCCATTAAATAATAAATTGTTTATTTTAATTAATTATAGAATCCTATAACGTTCCATTTTTATAATATTTAACTTGGTGACTGTTAAATTTTTTTACCGTTGCATCTCTACTATAAATATTTGATCTATTGATCTTGCTCTCCAACTTTGTCCCAATGATGAACTTCAGTAGGGGTTCGAAAAGCATCAAACCTAAGTTGTTAATGTGATTTTTCCGGAAGATTTTTTTTTAATCATGAATCATAGAAGCCTCCAATCTGGGATTAATTATTTTTCCACCCTCAAATATTTTAGCCATGGTGTCTAAGTATGAGAGACCATGCACTAAAATATTTTTTACATAAGATTTTACAAAATCAACACTCAAAGGGGGAATACCCATTCGCTATAGACCCTCAAATAATTACCCAATTCTGCGACACAATATGATCCAGTAGACCAAGTGATTTGTATTAAAATAATTTAGCCAATTAGCTTAAATTATTCCCAAATCACTTTTACAAAAGACTCGACTAAAACATTAAGAATCACCTAAGACTTCAACGATAAATTCCACCCTTGCTTTGGGGTGAGGTTGGAGGGAAAAACTCTGCCGATCACCCGTGTTTAGAAACACAAGTGAATCAGTGAGACGAAAAACCTCCTAGGATGAAATTCGTCGCCAAAATCATAGGCTTACCTAGGTTGCTACATAATTAATGGTCGTACTAGCATCATTTACATTACAAACTTGTAGAATGGGTTTAAAATAACACATAACAGACTGTTGGCTGATGATTCTGACTTTGAAAAAATTCCTTGAAGTCCTCAGACTGCACTTCCTTGGAATGTTGAAAAAATGGGTGCAACAGTCCTCATAGACTCAATGATGGAATCCCACCCCTCGTAAACCTCTCCTAGGATGGGATGGTTTGTGTTTGAAAATCACAACAAAGCAATGATAGGGTCAATGATCTTAACAGTAAGATCTACCCTCTCCCACCAACCATCATCTAACATTGTATCCTTGACTTTTTTTGAGGTTGCTTGATCCATCTTTGTCCAAAAAGACAAAGACTAAAATAACGATGGCCCAAATAGTGGCCTTGACCTCCTTCAACCTAATCATGATGAATGCGGAGGCAAACCACATATTTGCAATCTTCAACAATGATAACAGTATGTGCTCTTTGTAGATTGTGAGGGCATTGGTATGATTTTGTACAAAATCGTGGATATGGTGTGCAACCTCAATAAGATTTCTGATTCGCGCCACATCAGAAGCAATTGATTTAAGTGCTAAATTCAAAGAATGTTCAATGGACAGTGGAAGGTGTCCAAAATATTTGTGGACATTTAGCTTCCACAATCATGCCAACAACCTTGCAAATAGGTGCATTGTCTGTAATGATTTGCACACAAGCATCAACCTCTACATCTTCAATAACTTTAATGAACAACTCACCCATATATTGTGCATCCTCGTATTTTCTAAGATTATCCAATGCTTTCAAGAAGACCGATCCATTCAAGGAAGACACCATGAAGTTGATGAGTAGCTGGTGTGCTGCATTTGTCCATTCATATGAAACTATACTGACCCTAGATGATTGTCGTGCTGATTTAATAGGCTCAAGCATTTTATCCACCTCCTTCTTTGCATTAACCAACAATGTGGTTCTAAGCTTCTTTGAACTAGGAGGCACAAACCCTACTAGAGCCCCTTGAGCTAGAGATCGACTCATCTCAATCAATAAAGGTGAAAATGCAACATAAACGAGATGAAGTTGAGATAGGAAAAAAAATCCAATGGTAAGATCAATCTCCTCTCGCCTCTCTTGCGAAAATATCTTGTCCATTGGACCGATTTTCCTCCTTTCTATTTCTTGAACTGCACTCCCACTGGAACTCCCAAATAGATAATTTGTTTTCCTTGGGAATGGAAGAGGATTTTCGTTCATGGTTTTATTAGATGATGCGGCCACCATTGCCCACCAACATTGGCCTCTTTTTCTAGTTCTTTTTGTTTGGATGTATTCACTTCTGGACATGCTCCACGTCCACAGGATGTGCCCAACAAATGCCCTTTCACTCAGACGTAGGTGCTCTTGAATTGATGGTTGCAAAAACTGCATGTCCAAAGAACATTGCCTTGTCCCTTTAACTTGCTCCCTAGCATTTGATGTCTTGTAACATACTTCCACAAGGGATATTTTTGTTCTTGAGCTTGCGGTCTTGCTAAAAGTGTGAAGCCTTAATTTTAGAAAATTAACAAAGTTTAACAAAATTGTTTTGTTGCTCAGAATCTAGACAATGAAATTCTTAAAGAAGAATTTATCAATTAATAACACAGATGCATACCTAACTACCGCATTTGAAGTTGATCACGAGCTATCGTAGCTCCAAATTTACTTCCGTGACGAAAATGACCAAAACCCCCTGCCATACTAGGCACAATCTCGGAACCCAACTCCAAAATACTTCAAAATTGAAGCACTCTGGCCCCCGTGCCCAAAACTTCAAGAACAATTACTCAAATCTCCAATTTTGATTAAATTCTCCTCTGAACCGCACTTCATTCCCATCTAGCAGACCCTTCCCCCTTCTGCATTCCTCCTGTGCCTTTCTTATTTAGAATTTCCCCACCTCCCTCCAAACGGTGAATCCTATTCGCGGTTCCTCTAGCGAAGGGATAAGGTGATAAGCGTTAGTCTTAGGTTGAACATGCATTTGCCACTTGGGTCAAAGGTTGACAACAAGCTTCTTTTATATCTTATTTGTATTCTTTGTTAAACTCTTTGTCACTTTATATTATGCTCCTCTTTATTGCAGAGTATATATAATAGTTTCTTTTTAGTTAGTTTAGTTTGTATTTTTATAATTTCTTCTTTTAGATTATTTTAATATATATTATAATTACTTTATATATTTTGGGTATTGTATCTCCTTTGTTATTTTATATAATATGTATTATATTCAATGATTTTTTTTCCTATATATATATTATATTCCCTTTTATTTGTATAATACATTGTCTTTCCTTTTTAGTTTGTATAGTTACATATATTAAGGTGGTGGTACATACATCAAGTACCTCACTCAATATACTAAGTTAAGTATTCACTTAGAATTTTCGATTAATTCGTTTATCTTTTACTAGGCAATTACATAATAAGTTGATATGCAGTACATTCGATGCATGCATATGTAGCTATCATATGCATGCTTCTTACGCATACTAATATCTCTATGTTCCTTTTAGTTTGAAATGGGTCTTTACAAAAATAATGTTTCTCTCAACATTTGAAGCTATTGTTGTAGCCTAACTTCCAACAGATGGATCACTGGCAAACCCTAATGAAATTGGAGGGGGGACATTATCAGTGGAGGCATTCCTCCCCTTTTTTTATCCCTTTTCTAGTTTCCCTTGATTGAGCCATGATCGCTATGATATGAAGAAAAATAAACTGCTGTAAGCAAAAATACACTGCTGTCGCAAAAATAAAAAATTTTAGAAGGAAAATTGACTTCCCTGCTCTTTGAATCTCCTCTAAAACTCATTTCTTGTTGATTTTTGGGTAGCATCGGATGTGCTCTAGCTCCAAAATTTTGTGGAGGGGCTAGAACACATGAGATCTCCAAAACCCATAAATCGTTTGGAGAAATTCCGACCGGAGTGCATTTTATTCAAATAATTAATTACTTTTAATAGAGCCTAAGTTAAAACTTAAGAAGTTAAAATAATTAAAGTGAATTAATGTAATGTGGGTGAGAAACTTCTAAGTGATGAGGATCAAGTCTGTTTTAATCTTAGCCGTTGATTGAAGATTTGATAACGACCGTTGATCTCTCAACAAGAAAAGTATAAAGGAAGGCTTGAGGGTCAGTTGGAGGACACACACAGAGAGCGACACTTGAGCTAAATCAAAAATGTAGGGCGCTATTTGCTAAGAATTTCGGAGTGAGCTTCTAGTGCAGAGAGGGGTAGTTTGATAGTGGGACTTTTTCCAAGGCCGAGAATACATTGCAGAGAGGCAACACAACACCATGGAGAGACAACACAACACCTGGGAGGGTGACGCAGAGCCTAAGAGAGGTGACGCAGTCACTAAAGAGGCAGCGCTGGGGTTTTTGTGAGGTAGATGGGCATCAGTTTAGTAGTTCGATTTCTGAGCCGAGAAGGCTCACGAGGAGGGTGATGCAACTCCTAGAGGGGGTGACGCAGTCTCAGTGCAGAGTTGAGAGCAGCTGTTGCTGTGCAGCACCGGGGACAACGCAGTCACCTGTGGGGTTTGATCATTCTGTTGCTGGATCAGCGAAAATATCTGTCTCCGGATAGTGGTACTTATGCTGGGATTTTTTCTCTGTTGGGTGAGTCGGATTTGGCACCCTAGTTGTATTTAGAAATCTGCTTAATAGAAAACCCTCATATTTGCTGCATCATTTTCCCACATTGGGTTTTTCCGGGGACGTTTAGTCCAAAAATAAGTGTGTCCTTTGTGTGATTGTCTCATCTTATTTTTCAGTACTTGATCTGTATATTGGTGTAGGCTACAGTGTATTTGCATTAATGTTTACTGAAGAATTCTATAAATAACTTGTTAATTGAAGAACACAAGTAGGAAATGCAAATCAGTTAATTGTAGTAGGATTTTTGGTTGTTAGATTCAGAAATTTTCACATGGTATCAGAGAAATTGTAGATCAAGGAGGACTGAAACCATCAATGAAAGGATGGAGGAAATCTGCCGCGGGAAAGCAGCTGTCTTGAGAGACAACACAGTTTTGGGCCAGAGAGACAGAGGAAGGGTGACGTAATCACCAAGGAAGGCTCACACAGACCCTACGTCAGCCTGCTAGGGTGACGTTGTAGCTACAGAAGGCATTGCAGTGATTGTTGGGCCAATGCAAATGCTATTGAGTCTCATTTTTCCGGTCACCGTGGCTGGAGGTGCAGTACAGTTTCTATTTGGAGTTGCTGATGGGACGCTGATTTTGTTGGTGCAGAATAGTGTCTAGTGGGGTAGAAGTAAAGTAGAGGGAATCAGTTCCTCAGAAGATTTCTTGCCAAGAAGTCTAGATCCAATGCTGAGAAGCAACAAAGAGAGATTAGAGAGGTGTGTTTCGACATTTGTTGGCAGAAGGATTTCCGTGAAGGAAATAGAGATTTAGAGGGAGCTTGTTCCTTAGAGGATTTCTAGCGCCAAAGAAATCCAGATCCGAGTTTTGCTGGGGTAGCATCGAAAGAGGGAAAAGGGAACTTGTTCAACATTCATTTGAGCAGAGATGGCCGCGAGTGGACTGAGGGATTAGGACAGGTTGGATGGAGCATCCAACTTTGTCATCTGGAAGGCCAGGATCCTGGTAGTTTTGGATGAACATCGCATCAAGGATTATGCCTTGGGTGCGGTTGATGTTCTGGTTGATGCTGATCCTCTCAAGAAGTATGAGGAGGCTCAAGTGAAAGCAAAGCGCATGATCATGGATGGAGTCAAGGATCATGTGATCCCACATATTGCTGAGAAGAACACAACAAGGGACATGTGGGTGGCCTTGACCTCATTGTATGAGTGATCTTCTGTCCAACAGAAGATGTTGCTTGAGAGTCAGCTGAGATTGTTTCAGATGCAGAAGGGAGAAGTAATTGATCCCTTCCTTATCAGATTGTGAAGGATCTGAGATCAGCTAGCTTCCTTAGGGGCTACACTAGAAGTTGAATTTATGGTCAGGATTGTCCTAAATGCAGTCATTGAAGACTAGGAAATTTTTGTCCAAAGCATTTTGTGTAGGGCTTCTCTTCCTAGCTGGGAGGAGATGTGGGTAGCTCTTCAACGGGAAGAGATAAGACAGTGGACCAAGGCGGAAAGCAACAGTAAAGGGATCAAAGTCAAGGATGAAGAGAAGGATGTGGCTCTTGCATCAAAAGGACAACAAGGGCAATAGAGACAGAAGAAAAAGGACATCTCGAAAGTTAGATGCTTCAGATGTGGGGAAATGGGACATTTCGCCACGCAGTGTCCTCTGAAGAAGAAGGGAAAATATGAGAAGCCTAACTCGAAGGTTGCTCCAACATATAGGCTGATAAGGAGGATGACGATGACTGTGCCATGAGTGGTCATGCACCTCTAGAGAAGAGGTGGGGCGATATGGAGCTATAGTTGGAGCTACAGAGAGAACAGGGTAGGATCCTTGAGGAGCCCAAACTCTTGGATCACATACGGCTACGGGAGCCCTTAATGACATTAGCAGAGTGACGGGAGTCAGTAGGTGTGAGGGGTAATGGAGTGATAGTGGCAGAGCTAGAGTGCCAAAGTTTGGAGCAACGCAGTGGAGTGTTGCAGCAGTGCAAGAGGCACACAACAAATACAACAACAATGCAGTAGCATCAAAGGGTCAGCGTAGATTAGCAATAGAGGAAGCTTCAACATCGAGGTGCATCCAGACTGACTAGTATGTCAAGTTTTTGAATATCTTTCAGTTGCTTAACTCTCAGCAACTGAGTTGCAGTGCAACAGTTAGCAGTGGCAGTGCTATGGGCAACATGATGCAACATATTGAGAGGGAGCTGCAGTACAAATGCAACAGTGACAATGGCAGTGTCATGGGCAACAATACAGATTGCAACAATGCCGTGGATGAGGGGCAGTAGGCCGAGCATCAACAACGCAGAGGACCGATGCTGTGGATCAGGATGATGCTTCTCGTGAGAAGTATTGCTAGAGCACATTCCTTGCTAAGAGGGAGTGTTGATTTTTGGGTAGCATCGGATGTGCTCTAGCTCCAAAATTTTGTGGAGGGGCTAGAACACATGAGACCTCCAAGACTCAGAAATCATTTGGAGAAATTCTGCCCACAGTGCATTTTATTCAAATAATTAATTATTTTTAATAGAACCTAAGTTAAAACTTAGGAAATTAAAATAACTGAAGTGAATTAATGTAAATGTGGGTGAGAAGCTTCTAAGTGACGAGGATCAAGTTTATTTTAATCTTAGCCGTTGATTAAAGATTTGATGACGACCGTTGATCTCTTAACATAAAAGTATAAAGGAAGGCATGAGGGTCAGTTGGAGGACACACACAGAGAGCAACACTTGAGCTAAGTCGAAATTTAGGGGCGCGGTTTGCTGAGAATTTCGGAGTGAGCTTCTAGTGCAAAGAGGGGCAGTTCGACAGTGGGACTTCTATCCAAGGCTAAGAATACATTGCAGAGAGGCAACACAACACCATGGAGAGACATCGCAACACCTGGGAGGGTGACGCAGAGCTTGAGAGAGGTGACGCAGTCACTGAAGAGGCAATGCTGGGGTTTCTGTGACGTAAATCAGGCATCATTTTAGCAGTTCGATTTATGAGATGGGAAGGCTCACGAGGACGGTGATGCAGCTCCTAGAGGGGGTGATGCAGTCTCAGTGCAGAGCTGGGAGCAGCTGTTGTTGCGCAGCAATCGGGACAACCCAGTCACCTGTGGGGTTTGATCATTCTATTGCTGGATCAACCAAAATATCTGTCTCCGGATAGAGGTACTTCCGCTGGGATTTTTTCTCTGTTGGGTGAGCCGAATTTGGCACCCTAGTTGTATTCAGAAATCTGTTTAATAACAAAACCCTCATATCTGCTGCACTGGTTTTCCTGCATTAGGTTTTTCTGGGGACATTTAGTCCAAAAATAAGTGTCCTTTGTGTGATTGTCTCATCTTATTTTTCAGTGCTTGATCTGTATATTGGTGTAGGCTACAGTGTATTTGCGTTAATGTTTATTGAAGAATTATGTAAATAACTCGTTAATTGAAGAACACAAGTAGGAAATGCAAATCAGTTAACTGCAGTAGGATTTTTGGTTGTTAGATTAAATTTTTTTCACATATCTCTCCCATGGTTGCCATCCAAACACTTCCACAACTCCAAAACAATGAATGAATGAGTGAAAAATCAGCCCAAAAGCAATTTATCAAGCGAGTAGAGAGCTTTTTTGAGGGACATGTGTCACAAAATTGGGACATGAAATTAGCATGTGCCCGACACGAGTTTGACTCGTGTCTTGCACCCAAGACACAAGTCACGTGTTCTGTGCCCAGGACACAAGTCAAACTTGTGTCAGGCACATGTCATAGTGGTGTCGTGTCTAACATGAAGGATTCGTGACACTAAGGGAGAGCGAGTGGGGGAACGTATCATGTTATTTAGTAAAGGGCATTGTAAATTTAAGAAACTTGTATTTTTTAACACATTTTATTGTTTAATTTAGGAGTAAGTCTCACTAAGCGTTTTGCACACGTTTAAGCAATTTGCAATCTCATTGAGAACAATTTCATTTCTGATTTCAAGTCCAGAATATTGATCATTCATCATAAACTTAAGTCAGAATAATGAACTAAGCTATATTACTCATCACTCATTACAACAATTAAGCTTAATTAATTATAGGGAAGCCCCTAGGTTAGGAACCTCGTTATTCCAAACTTAGACAGGTTAAGCCACTTACGTGATAGTGGGGGCTTGCATAAGTTGCCTTCAGATTTTCACACTTGTGATTAAGAAATTTTCGCCAAGTGAGAATTTTAGCAGTAACACACTCCATGTTTTTGATTTCTTGGTGCTTTTACTATGGTCTTTGACATCCAAGGACACTGCGACTGTTGGGTCTTGACTTGCAACTGAATTAAATCAAAACAATCAACATTGATTGTGAGGAAGAAAATGTTATGAAGAAGAAAGATGAATTGCAGAGGAGAAAGATGTTGTGAAGGAGAAAATTTAAAAATGATTTTATATCCATTTGAGGTAGTGGTGATTGCTAGTGGATGAGCAATATGAGTGATTTTCAGTAGCTTGCAGAGACCGAGAAGTTGAAATTTAGCATCATGGACTTATTGAAGATCAACATTTTTTGGAAACGAACTCCTAGATACAAGGTGTGGTATTTAAAGTAGTGAAGCGAACATCGTGATTTTTTCGCCAAAACGATAAAATCTCGATTTTTTTGAAAAAATCGCGATTCGACTAGAAAAAATCGTGGGCCCGTCCAGTGACCCAATAAGTTCAAAAATCATTTTTTCGGTCATTTTTGCAGATAGAGGACAAGAAAGAGAGCTAAGGAGGAGGAGAAGTAATCTACAAGGGCAAGAGAGGAGAAAAGTGAAGGAATTTAGCAACCCAAGCCAACAAAGTTCAAGTTTGGACCAAGTTTCTTCAACAAAACATTTTTTCCAGGTATGGGCATCAAATTTAACCATTTTTTTGTTTTTTTCTTGTTCTTCCATGGGTTTCTATTACCCATGTATTTTCCATCATTTTTGTTTGCATTTGGTTGTGGTTTTTTTTTTTTTTTTGAGTGGAGAGGGTTTAATTTGGTAAAAAATGCAAAAAGTTGGTTGTTAGAATTTTTTTTTTTTTTTTTTTCATTTCTTCTTGTGCTCCTAGTTTCTTTCCATTATTTTTGCTTGGGTTTGAATGTGTAATTTTTCCCATTATTGTTGCATTGAGTTGAGGGGTTCTTTTTGTGAAAAAAGTCAAAATGTTGTATGTAAAATTGTAAATTTTTTATTTTATTTTTTAACTTGCAACTCTTCTTGTGCCCTAGGTTCAAATTTCAAAGTTCAAACTTCATCTTACAGTAAAACTTAAGAGTTCAACAAATTTACAAACATGCCAAAGAAATTGGACCCTATGTGGAAATTTGGTGAACCTGATGGGTTTGACAGATCAAATTTGACTTGCAAGTTATGTGGGCACCATATGACGGGGGGGTATACAGATTGAAGTACCACCTTGCACAAGTTCCTGGACATGAGGTAGGGCCTTGCACAAATACCAATCCAGAAATAATCCGAAGAGCCCTCAAATCATTGGAAGGAATAGAAACAACTAAACTTAGCAAGAAAGCTCCGACAAGTCAAATAGCAGGGTGTGGAGGTGACCGTGAGAGTGGTAGTGGTTCTTCACCATCAACATTTTCTACAACCAACTCCTTACCTGCCTCATCATATTTCGTTCCTAGAACCATACCTGGTGCACAACCATCTATCTCCTCAATTATTAAAGAAAGGGAGAAGGAAGAAGCTGACAAGTTGTTGGGCAAGCTTTTTCTTTGTAGTGATATTCCTTTCAGTATTGCCAGGAACAATCCCTTTTACCAGGCTGCGATTGATGCTATCACTGTTGTTGGCCCAGGATACAAAGCCCTTTCAGATGATGACTATAGAGGGCACATTCGTCAAAATGAAAAGGTTGACTGCATCAGAGATTGAAGGAGTTAAAAACATCATGGGAAGTCACAGGATGCACTGTGATGTCAAAAGGTTGGACTAATCAAAAGGGTAAAACCCTTATTAACTTCTTGGTCAGCTGTCCCAAGGGGACAATGTTTTTGAAATCTGTCGATGCATCTGCACATGTCAAAGATGCATGATTATTATGTGATTTATTGGATGTGTTCATTCTGGAGGTGGGTCCACAAAATTTTGTCTAAGTGATAATAGATAATGCTGCAAATTATGTTGCTGTTGGAAAAATGCTTATGGAGAGGCATCCTAGCATATTTTAGACACCTTGTGCTGCACACTGCATTGATTTGATGTTGGAGGACATAGAAAAAATTCCTTTTGTCAAAGATATTGTTGAATCATCAAAGAGCATTACAAAATTTATATATAATCATGCATATGTGCTTCATTTGATGAGAACATTCACCAACAAGGAGTTGGTGCACCCTGCCATTACACGGTTTGACACCAATTTCATATCTCTTGAATCCCTCCTGAATTCTATGTGGGATTTGAAGAGAATATTTTTTTCAGAGGAGTGGCGTGCTTTGACATTTAGCCGCAAACCAGAGGGAGAGGCCATATGCAGGTTGGTTTCATATCAGGAAAGCTTCTGGGCGGGAGTGTAGGAGGTGTGCAACATTATTAAACTTTTCGTAAAGGTTCTTAGATTAGTTGATGGAGATAAACCCACAATGGACTACTTGTATGAGGCCATGGATAGGGCCAAAGAACCCATTCGGAGATACTATGAAGATAAGGGGGATGAGGGGTTTTAGAAACTTCTTCTTCTATGGGAAGTGATTGATGAGCGATGGAACAACACACTCCATCGTCCTATTCATGCTGCAGGGATCTTCCTAAACTCCAAATTCGCTTACTCCTGTGGTTTCTTATTTGATGGCGAGGTCATGTATGGATTTTTCACTTGTGTTCAGAAGATGGTGCCATCTCCATTAAAATGTGTAGATATCTCCAAAGAAATGGAGATATACAAAATGGCAGGTGGCATATTGAGCTTTGACATGGCTGTCCAGGATAGGAATACTAAAATGCCAGGTAAGATTTAGTTTGTTTCAAAAATCATTCTCTTCAAGTTCATAACTTCATACTTTGTTTCAACTTTCGCTTTTCAAATTTTCATTATTTTAATTTTTTTTTATGTTTATAACTTTATAAGTTTATCTTATTTGTTGTAGATGCATGGTGGAGGAGCTACGGTGGCAGAATACCAAAACTCTAAAAGCTTGCCATTAGAATACTCGGCCAAACATGTAGCTCTTTAGGATGTGAGTGCAACTGGAGTGTATTTGAAAAAAAACACATAAAAAAACACAACAGTTTAAAAAATTAAAGTATTCCAACTGATTTTTTGAATTCATTAAATAAATTATTTTATAATTATTAATTTATTATTTAAAATATATATTATATAATTTATTAATTAATGACCCTTGTACAGGTTGGAGTCCCAGCGCCTCAGTGAGATGGTCTGCGTCTACTACAATCTTAGATTGTGGGTGAGACAACTTGAGAGGACACCTGATATGGAGGCCATCTCTTTAGATGCGATTGACACCACTGCTGCATGGAGGGTTGAGGCCGAGAGGCGTATCATGAAGTCAACCCCTGATTGGATAGAGCAGGAGGTAGTGGAGGGGGAGGAGGAGGATGAGTAGCAGGAAGAGCAGGAGGAGGAGGTGACACCACCTACCCCTGTCACCGGTAGAGGACGTGTTCTACCTCCTTTAGCTCGTGGTGCTTCATGTTCTAGAGCACAACAAAGTCCATTGCCAGCCCCACCAACTTCTTCATCTAGAGGGAAAGTTGTTACATTTTCTCGCAAGAGGGGCAAAGGAAATCAGTAGTATAGGTTATTTGGTGCATTTCTTTGTATATGACATTATGGCTCATGATATGAGATACATTATTATATTTTTTGTTGATATTTTGAGGTTGAGTTGGAACTCGAGACTTAGTATTCAGGACATGATTCACTGTTATGTGTGATGTAGCACTAGACATGATATTACGCATCTTGTATATTAGTTTTTTTGTCATATTTATGTGTCATTGCATCTATTTTATGTTGTGGATGCTTTAGATATTAAAAAAATTGAAAAAAATGAATATTTTTGTATGTGCTGATTTTTCCCGATTTTTATTATTTTTTCCAATTTTTCCCCTCGCTGATTTAATCCCGTTTGCGATGTTCACAACACTGATTTAAAGCATGGTTGTCTAAAAAGCAACGTGGACCGTTACTCAAACAATAGGCGTTATACATTTTTGCCTCTCTGAGAACCATGCTACTCAACTGATTGGCATACATACGTTCTACGTAAATTCTCTATTACCAATTGATAAAGTTCTGACAAAGAAGAAAAGGATACTAAAGCTCCTGTCCTCTAGTGATCCATAGAAACCATTGGATATAATGAACGCTAATCACACCTTGCAAACAAGATCTATCTATATCTCCTCCATTTGCATTGATTAAAGATGGGTATTTATAGGATTTGAAAGCAACAGGGGATAAATATGAAACTGACTTACCAACTGAGCAATTATAATTCTAGCCTTAAGGCTGCAATCACATAGGAGTCAAATGACAACCTGTCCTAATCATGGCTCCCTCCAATCAAGTTCCACTGTGAAGGTATGGATATGCAAAAGATAATGTGGTAGTGTGGCAGAGTGTCTTGCAACTTTGCTTTGTGTTAGGGTTCAATCCTTGTCAAATTGGGATTTGCATAAACATTTTTTCCAAGTAATATCATGAAGAAAATTTTATAGTGTATGGTCTCAAACTGTTTCTTTCATCTTGTTCTTATATCTCCGTGTACTACAGCTGTTCACTTTCTGCTGCATGTGTTCACATCTTATTCTTAAGAGACATTTTTTCGCTAGGGTTTCCTTTGGACCTGTTTGAATCCTAATGGCAATTGCACTATGTATTTGTGATTTACATGGTGAACCTTGTAGATTTGCCCTTTCCTTTTTAGTAGCTGTCTTGTATTGCTTCAATGCTGTTCTGGAGTTTTCTATTATGGATTAATAATGCTGACACTGCTAAGACATGTTGTTTGTCTGAGCTTGGCCTGTTAGGAAGTTTTGAAAAATCTCTTAAAATGGTTAACGTCAGAAAACTTGAACTTGTTTCAATATCCCAGGAAGAAAATTTAACAGCAGCTTCCATTCATGTGGTCATAATGCAGGTTAGTGGTACAAAGTTCTATTACCTAAAAAATGAGGCTGTTTTGTTGGAGATGGGGCTCATTAACTGGGCACTGTCAGAACTTGTAACAAGAGGATACACACCTTTGAGCACCCCTGATATTGTACGGTCATCTGTTTTGGAAAAGTGTGGCTTTCAACCTCGGGCACTGAATACACAGGTTTATAGTCCTCTATGATTGAAATCTAATTGTGAAGAAAGTCTCTATCTTCTACTTTTAAATTGACTCAATAAGGCTTGTTCTTGATTTGTACTTTGTAAGCTGCAGGCTATCGTTAGTCAAATGTATGAGAAGATAGGTCTGTTTGTTAGCAATGAAGCCTTTTAAAAAATTGAAGCATCATGGGTTTTACATTTTTACTGAGCAGGTGTACTCTATAGAGGGAACAGACCAGTGTTTAGCAGGTACAGCAGAGATTCCAGTGGGAGGAATGTACATGGATCAGATTATTGATGATTCCCTTTTGCCATTGAAGTTTGTTGCGTTTTCACATTGCTTCCGCACAGAAGCTGGTGCTGCAGGCTATGCAACAAGGTCCAGCATTTCTGAAACAAAGATTGTTCTATTTTGAAATTATCGATAAACTGATGAAGAGTGATTTTACACTTGCTTTTTCACTGTTGGAACACAATTTTTATAAGAAAAAACTTCTATTTAAATCGGTTTAGCAAGTACATCCCGGGAAGAGCTAAGTCTTTCCCTATAACCACAGAGGCTCCATTAGCTACTAAGCCTTGTAGATGGTTGGCAATGAAAATATTTACATTACAAAATGATAAAATAATTTATAGCAGAAGTAGAGACCAAAACTACAGAATTTGGTCAAATTCACTACATTCCAAAGTATCCACTTGACCAGATTTCTTCAGTGCTTGGAAGGAAAGTGGAAATATTTCTGAGTTTTATAACCATAGAGGCTGCATATGCTACTCAGATCTCATAGATGCTTTGGGATGAAAATGTTTACATTAAAAAATACCGCAAGAATTTATAACAGTAGTAGAGACCAAAACTGCAGAATTTGGTAAGGTTCACTTGACTTTCCAGAGTATTAACTTATCTATATTTCTGTTGTATTTGGAAGGAATCTAGGATTTTGTCAAGCAGCTTCATAAGACCCTTCCTGATGACTTTCATTTGATGCCTGGGACTCCTGTAGGCTGCTATCCATCACTTTGGATGTGTCATCAACCTTGTCAATTTTGGCTGCAATCCTGCTCAAACATGCATGTCTATCCCTGATTACAGCGTTGTGATTTGCTAGCATCAAGCTATAATTGTGATGTTCTTTGGGCAAGTCAGATGAGTCAGCACTGGGTTTCAACGATATTATGCAGAAACCAATTATTCAAGTCATGCAAGTCCCTGCCCAAACCAACCAAAGCAGATTTAACTTCATCATTAAGAAAAGTATGCTTCCTAGCTCTTGACTGGACAGGATATTCCCAACCATCTTTGGATTTACCAAAAGGTAATGCAACAGATTTTGCATCGGAGCTTCTCTAGCTGACCAGCTTTAAGTTTACATTCAACAGATTTATGTCCAAATTCATTGCATGAATAACAGTGGCCTTGGAATTGATTTATGTACCTGGTGAAAGTTGTCCTTTCCATTTGTTCGCTTGAGGTAGTCTTCTCATTTGCTGCATCTTTTGCTGGTTAAATTTGATTTGCTTTGTCTCACCCATTTGCTTGCTTGAGAGGGTCTTCTCATTTGCTGCATCTTTTGCTGGTTAAAGTTCATATGCCTTATCTTACTATGTGCTGCAATATGTTCTGGTTTATGACAAGAGAAACACGTGATATTTTTCATAGGAGGAAAGAGCCTCCTTTGAGATCTTCCGAACTTGTTCAATTCATCTTCAGGAACAATTGAGCGTTTTGCAACTGCTTACTTCTTCCTCTCATTCTTTGTCTCTTGATGTTGCTACTTGTTTCTGTTTGTTTCTTTACATATCAAGTTCTTGCTGGCTTCTGCTTTTGTGGATCCTTTTTGAGTTGCTTCATCATCCCTTTCAATGTTTGCCTTCTTTGAGTTCTTCATGGAGGCAATCTCATCTTCGAGCTGCTTACACAACTTGCTCCTTTATTCTATCAGTGTCCTAGCTGAAATAGTCTCAAATTGATGAGAGTTATCATTTTCCTTTATTACAACTTTCACAAAAGTAATATTTTTCTTATCCTCTGCCTTCAACTTGTTGGATTCTCCTTCATATCCTATCCCAGCCTTTACAAGAGGAGATCTTTGTGCATTCAATATCCTGTCCAATTGTTCAACACCTTCTAACTGCTGAATGTTCATTGTTAAATCAGTTTAAGCCTTTTCAAATTTCTTCCTCAGACTCACCACCTCTTCTTCCAATCTTCCACATTCCTGACTTTTCTCTCTTATTTGCTGCAACAGAATGTCTTCTACTTTCCTTGCTTCTTCTAGTTCAATCTTCAACTTAATAAAATCTTCAGAGTTTGGTTCATCTTCAAGATCATCCATACGTGTTAGTGCAAATTTTGAGATTCCATCATCATCTGGGGATTCATCTGAGCTTTCAGATGCACTGCTATCTTGTTGGGCAAAAACGTTTTTTCTCTTAAATTTCTTCCCTTTCTGCATATTATAGAAGCGTCTTTTCTCTTTCCCTTTACACGGATTCTCTGTTATATTATTGGGACATTTTGAAGCATAGTGCCCCACTCTTTCACAATTAAAACGAAGATAGAGGAGGAGGAGTTTGCTATGAAGGTACATGCTTATGCTCATGTACCTTCTAGGAAGGTACATGCTCATTCATAGCTAATGCAAAAGCAATGAATGCACTCTTGAGCGGTCTGAGTGAGTCAGAATTTATCAAAGTAATGAACAGTAAGACTGCCAAAGAAATCTGGGATACATTAGAAAATATTCATGAGGGAGATACAAAGGTGAAGATGGCCAAACTGCAAGCACATAGAACTCAGTTTGAAAAATTAAAAATGAATGAAGATGAAGATATAGCAGCATTCTTCTTAAGAGTTGCAGAAGTTGTGAATATCATGATAGGCCTAGGAGAAGAAATTAAATAAAGTGTTGTAGTTTAGAAAATGTTGAGATCTCTACCATCCAGGTTTAATCCTAAGGTTTCTGCCATAGAAAAAATAGCAGATTGGGAAACCTTAACCAGAAACCAATTATTTGGGAACCTAACAACATATGAGATGAGACTTCCTAAAGGGAAGTCAAACACAAGGGAGGCTGCCTTTAAGGTAGACAAGTGCATAGAAGAAAGGAAGGTACATGCTCATGCTCTAAAGAAGAAGAAGCCAAATTTGTCAGAAGGTACATGCTCATGCTCTAAAGAAGAAGAAGCCAAATTTTGAAGCATGATCCTTAGGCCGAGCAACGAAGATAGAGGAGGAGGAGTTTGCTATGATTATTCATACACCTCCAAGATGGAGATGGGCTGATTTGAGTTGTAGACCCAAAGATCTACAAGTTGGGCATGATCCTTGAGGAGTCCCTCTCGGATCATCACCTTGCTACGGGCGCCCAAATCAAAAGTAGCAGGATGGACTAGTGCCAATTGGTGCAGAGGAGTGCTGCAGTGACAACGCAGTGGTTAACAACGCAAAGAAGTGTTGCAGCAATGCAGAGGGATGTAGTGCAGAGCAGCAACAACGCAACAACTCCAGAGAGGCAACACAGAGGCTAACAACAGTCAGATCTTCATCACCGAGATGCAATATACTTGTCCAATTTTGGATGTTTTTCAGTTGCAGAAAGCAAGTCTGTTGCAGTGCGTAGCAGTTGGCAGTGACAGAGTTGGCAGCAACACTGATGCAAAATTTAGAGGGAGTTGCAATACAGATGCAGTGTTGATAGTGGCAGTGTCAGCTATAGTACAAATGCAACGTTTGCACAGAGTTGATGGGCAGCAGTGTCAGACATCAGCAGCGCAAGGGAGATGCTTTAGGGTCAGAATAGTATGGAGCAAGGGATATTGTTAGAGCACATTCCTTGCTAAGAGGGGGTGTTGATTTGGGGTAGCATCAGATGTGCTCTAAGTCTCAAATTTTGTGGAGATGCTTAGACACATGTTTTCTAGATAACCCATAAATCGTTTGGTGAAATTCCACTCGGATTGTATTCTATAGAAATAATTAATTATTTTTAAAGGGACCTTAAGTCTAAACTTAGGAAAATAAAATAATTAAAGTGAATTAATAGAACGTGAGTGAGAATGATCTAGAACAAATGGATCAAGTCAAAAGTTAATCTTAGATGTTGAAGTTTCAACGAGAAGACTATAAGATTGGCTTGAAGGGTCATTTGGAAAACACATTTTTTGGAGACACAAGATAAAGATCAGAGATCGATTTCTTTAGTGAGCATTGCTCAGGAAGAAAATTTAATCGAGAGATCTTTTGCAGTGAGGGGCAATAATTCCGGTTGGAAGGAATCTTGAGTCAGAGAGTACATAGTAGCAGAGGCAGAGAGAGCCACAACATCAATGCACAACCAGTGACGCAGTGTCTATGCAGTCACTGCAAAGAGCCAGAGGGGAAGTCGTTTTCTTGCCGATGTGACAACGTTAGGCCAGTGCCAGATCCTGGAGAGATTTTTTGGAGGCCAGAAGGCCTCAGTTTCGAGCCAACAGTGAGACTAGCGTAGAGGCAGAAGGACCACCGTAGTTGTGACGTAGAGACTGCGCAGAGGCAATGTAGGGCATTCCAGTTTTGGTGCTGATCAGTGTCGGGTTCCCGTGGAGGAGTGAGGTTTGTCTCACAAGATCTCTTTTATCAGTTTCTCTGTATGATTTGACGATGTGTCAATCATAGATTTGTACTCATAATATTTATTGCATAATATATAAACCCTCAGATTTGCTGCACCGGTTTTCCCGCATTGGGTTTTTCCGGGGATATTAGTAAAAAAAACTGCATCGAATGGTTGTGTGATCTATGTTTGTTCAAATTTGTTTCCGCACTTGTAATTCTTTCATAGTTTATTTGTGTAGGTTGTGGTGAATGGATTTTGATATTTGTTTGTAGAACACAATAAATAATTTGTTTAGTAAACAACAAATAGAAGACTTTCCATCAGTTGCTGCAGTAGGATTCTTGAGTGGACGAAATTTTCACATGGTATCAGAGTTTGTTTAACCTGAGTGCAGGTGAGACAAAGAACAGAGCCAATAGATTTAGCGTTGGTGAAGCTGGGATCAAAGAGCTGCATAAGACGCAGATTGATCTCCAAGTTGATTGCGCAGTCCAAGCCAAGAGAGCTAGACCAATAGGAAAATCTCTCTCTGAGTGAACTGACAGAGAGGTAGGATTGTTCCAGGTTGCTGTTTTTTCGAGGTAGAGGGAGCAGCACAATAGATCTACGCAGATCAACAGTTGGAGGGACGAATTGACTACGTAATAGTGATTGTTGGTGCAGAGCCTCAAGAAGTGTAGCCGAAACACAGTTTTGGGGATTTATGACCTCAGTGAGTTTTCTTGTCCAAGAAACTCAGATTCCCTGTGCATAAGCAGTAGATTTTGTGGCTTGCTCCATTAGGAGTGCGTAAAGCCAGTTGCACAGATGGTGAGAGGCAGCAGATTAGACAACATTTGGGTGAGATGGCCACCAGCGGATTGCGTCACCAGGACTGGTTGGATAGTGCCTCTAACTTTGTAATCCCGAAGTCAAGGATTTCCTTCCTTCTAGATGAGCATGACCTCAAGCACTTTATTGACAGGGCTCAGGCTGAACCGGTGGATGTAACACCATTAAGGGCCTTCAAGAAGAATGTGGCAAAGGCCAAGCACTTGATCCTCGACTGAGTGAAGGATCATATTGTTTCACACAGTGAAGGATCATATTGTTTCACACATCTCTAGCAAAGGGACAACTAAGGAGATGTGGGATGCGTTGGAAATGCTATATCAGGGGTCTTCCGAGTAGTGGAACATGTTTCTTGAGGAGAAAATGTAGACCACCAGGATGTAGAAAGGAGGGCGCATTGATCCATTCCTGTCTAGACTTCAGGAAAACCGAGATCATCTGGCAGCCGTGGGGTTAGCTTCTCAGGCCACAAAGATGGTTAGACTTGCCTTAACTTCCGTGTCCAAAGACTATCAAGTCTTTGTCCAGAGCATCCTGGGCAGAGAGAATTTGATGGGCTGGGAAGCGATGTGGGCAGCTCTTCAACAAGAAGAGATGAGGAGAGATTTACTCAAGTGTCAACTTGAGAGCAACAGTAGTAGTTGTTCGAAGGTCAAGAAGGAGGAGGATGAGAATGCAACTCTTCCATCAAAGGGACAGCAAGAGCAGCGCAGGAGGAAGAGGGATCTATCAAAGATCAAATGCTTCCGGTGTGGTGAGATGGGACATTACGCCACATAGTGTCCTCTTAGAAAGAAGGACAAAGATGAGAAGCATGATCCTCAGGCCGGAGCATAGAAGATAGAGGAGAAGTTTGATATGATTATTCATATACCTCCAGGAGGGAGGTGGGCTGATTTGGAGTTGTAGACCCAATGATCTACAAGGTGGGTAGGATCCTTGAGGAGTCCACCTCTTGGATCATCACCTTGCTACGGGAGCCCAAATCAGAAGTAGTAGGATGGACTAGTGCCAATTGGTGCAGAGGAGTGTTGAAGTGACAACGCAGTGGTTAGCAGCGCAGAGAAGTGTTGCAGTAGTGCAGAGGGGCAAAGTGCAGAGCAACAACTCCAGAGAGGCAGCACAGAGGCTAGCCGTAGTCAGATCTTCATCACCGAGATGCAGTATACTTGTCCAATTTTGGATGTTTTTCAATTGTAGAAAGCAATTGTGCTACAGTGCGGTAGCAATTGGCAGTGGCAGAGTCAGCAGCAGCACGGATGCAGAATTCAGAGGGAGTTGCAATACGGATGCAGTGTTGACAGTGGTAGTGTCAGCAATAGTACAAATGCAACGTTTGCGTAGAGTTGATGGGCATCAGTGTCAGACATCAGTAGCGCAGAGGGAGATGCTTCAGGGTCAGAACAGTATCCATCAAGGCATATTGTTAGAACACATTCCTCGCTAAGAGAGAGTGTTGATTTGGGGTAGCATCAGATGTGCTCTAAGGCTCAAATTTTGTGGAGATGCTTAGAGACATGTATTCTAGATAACCCAGAAATTGTTTGGTGAAATTCCACTCGGATTGTATTCTATAGAAATAATTAATTATTTTTAAAGGGACCCTAAGTCTGAACCTAGGAAAATAAAATAATTAAAGTGAATTAATAGAATGTGAGTGAGAATGATCTAGAACAAATGGATCAAGTCAAAAGTTAATCTTAGCCATTGATTAGAGATCTAATTTGGGCGGTTGAAGTCTCAACGAGAAGACTATAAGATTGGCTTGAAAGGTCATTTGGAAAACACATTTTTTGGAGACACAAGGCAGATATCAGAGATCAATTTCTTTAGTGAGCAGTGCTCAGGAAGAAAATTTAATCGAGAGATCTTTTGCAGCGAGGGGCAATAATTCTGGTTGGAAGGAATCCTGAGCCGGAGAGTACATAGCAGCAGAGGAAGAGAGAGCCACAACATTAGCGCAAAGCTAGTGACGCAGTGCCTATGCAGTCATTGCGCAGAGCCAGAGGGGAAGTCGTTTTTCTGCTAAGGAGACAACGTTAGGCTAGTGCCAGATCTCAGAGAGATTTTTGAGAGGATAGAGGGCCTCAGTTTACAGCCAACAGTGGGACCAACGCAGAGGCAGAAGGACAGCCGTAGTTGTGATGCAAAGACTGCGTGGATGATGCAGTCACTGTGCAGAGGCAATGCAAAGCAGTCCAGTTTTGGTGCTGATTAGTGTCGGGGTCTCGTGGAGGAGTGAGGTTTGTCTCACAAGATCTCTTCTATCAGTTTCTCTGTATGATTTGACGATGTGTCAAATTATAGATTTGTACTCATAATATTTACTGCATAATATATAAACCCTCGGATCTGCTGCACCGGTTTATCCACATTGGGTTTTTCCGAGGACATTATTCCAAAAATAACTGTGTCGAATGGTTTTGTGATCTATATTTGTTCACATTTGTTTCCGCACTTGTAATTCTTCCGTAGTTTATTTGTGTAGGATGTAGTGAATGGATTTCAATATTTTCTTGTAGAACATAGTAAATAATTTGTTAAGAAAACAACAAATAAAAGACTTTCCATCAGTTGCTGCAGTAGGATTCCTCAGTTGACGGAATTTTCACAGTCAACAACAGTACAGTGCAACAACAGTGTAGTGATTGATGGGTAGCATGTCAGACATCATCAATGCAAATGGAGATGCTTCAGAGTCAGAGCAGTGTGGAGCAGGGCATATTTGTTAGAGCACATTCCTCGCTAAAAGGGAGTGTTGATTTTTGGTAGCATCAGATGTGCTCTAAGTCTCAAATGTTTTGGAGAGGCTTAGACACATACATTACAAATAACCCAGAAATCATTTTGGGAAATTCCACCCAGAAATAGTTTTATAAGAAAAATTAATTATTTTAATGAGGACCCTAAGTCTACCTTAGGAAATTAAAATAATTAATCAATATCAATGTAAACTGTGGGTGAAACTTCTAGAAAAATAAGATCAAGTCTAATACTAAGTTGCAAGAAACAGAGAAACAGAAACGAGTTTTCGAAACGGGGTATGGTACGAAACGTGAGCTCCCCAAATTTTAGAAACGGGGAAACACGATATATATATTAGAATTTAGGACATTTAAGAAATTTTATGTGAAATCATAAAACATACATGATAAATTATAATATAGAAGCATCTAGAAGCATCCAAAAGACACTTTCAAGTTTCAACAATTAAAAAAATAATAACACACAAGAAAACCAAAAAAAAAAAACAAGTTAAATCAACGGAAACACGGTCGTACTGCCTGGAAACGCGTTTCTGGCCGTATTGGGCACGTTTCCTCAACAAGAAATGACCCAGTACGGTCGGAAACGCGTTTCCAGGCCATACGGTACAACTAAATGCGTCTCTGTTTCGCTTCTGCGTTGAAGCGAGGGCTGGACCCACGTTTCCTGCAACATAGGTCTAATATAATCTTAGCCGTTGATTGGAGATCTAATATCGATCGTTGATTTGTCAATGAGAAGGCTATAAAGGAAGGCTTGATGGTCATATACACCGAGAGGTTCTAGAGATCGATTTTTTCTAAAGTGAGCAGTGCTTAAGATGAAAATTAGATCCAAGTAATTTTTCAACACAGTTGAAGGGCAAAGACAATTTTGGCAGGAGGATCTTCTCTGGGCCAACGATCAGCAACAGAGAGGCAGAGGAAGATGAAGAGTAGGCTGCACAGAGCCCAGAGTGAGTGACGCAACACCCAGAAGGGGTGACACAGGGCCACGCAGGCCCCACATAGAGGCATCACAGTTCTTCAACAGAAAGTCCAATTTCAACTGGGGAAATCCAAATTTGAGCCAGGAGGGCTGGATCGATTTTCCAGAAGGGCTAAAAGATTACGCATAAGGGGTGACACAGTTCCAGATCTGACCCCATGCAGGCCTAAGCAGAGGCAATGCAGAGGGAGCTGGGGTTTTGTTATTTCAGCTACCGGATCAACCGGGACTTGCAGAGTGAGGTATACTCACTATATTTTTCTCTATAACTGAATCATCTGTGGGACATTCAGAGTTGTATCTAGAATAACTGCTGCTTAATAATAAAACCCTTAGATCTGCTGCACCGGTTTTCCCACTTTGGGTTTTTCAGGGGACGTTTGTCCAAAAATAACGGTGTCCCGTGTTTGCATTATTCTTTCTTGCTGAGTTTCTGTTTTCAAAAATATTTTAATGGGTGAAGGCTGCTTCAGTAACTACTTCGATATTTTAAGAAGTAATATTTAAATAACTTGTTAAATCTGATTTGAAAGTAGGAGAAGTAGTTCAGCTTGTTGCAGTAGGAATTTTCACAGATGCTTGACCTCGGTTGATTGTAGGCTTGATGTTCTTCCCTTAGGCATTGGAAGTCTCTTGCTACTTTGGTAGATGCTCTTTGTTGAGGCCTCATGGAGGAGCCACTTGTTTAGAGAGCGCCTTACAAAGATGTGCAACATTGTGCATCATGGAAGGAGAGAGTCTTTCTATTAATCATCATTTTGGATCTTTCTCTTTGTATTTGTCTTCTTGGAGAAGTTTGCTAGGATTTATGATTTCATGAGGAAACCCTAGGAGAAGCTATGGAAAAGAAAGAGGACATCTTGGTTAGGAATTTTTTCTTGTTACTAGGGTTTTCTCGTAAGGATATGTTGGAGATGATGACTAAACTTATTCATTCTCTCACTTCTATTCACTCTTGTGATGAGATGTGACTGAGAGAAGACAATGCACACTTCCTCTCAATCTCTCTCTCTCTTAAGTCTTCACTTGTACTCTCTCTCTCTTTACGTGCTAGGGTTTCTTGGAGCGTCTTGGAGTTCTAGGGTTAGGGTTTATCCCTTAGAAATTGGATATTAGCATTTTGAGGGAAAACCTCAGGGTGAATTTGTGAAGGAAGAAGAGAAGAAGACTTTTTTGCTTGGAGATTGTGTTGGAGAGATTCTTTCACTTGGATCTTCTCAGTTAAGCTAGGTGTTGGGTCACCAAATTGTCAACTTTTTCACCATTATAAACAACCATTTTTAGTCATTTTATCACACTTCTTTTCCCATCTATTACCCGTCTTGCTCTTTTTCTTCGTGAATGTGCCACATTAAGCTTATGAATGTTAAAGTAGTTACTTATCATTATTTTCCTTTATTTTTGATGAATTAGAAAGGATTATATTTGGTTTTACTGATGATGGTTTGCTTAGTGTTGTTCTTGTGGCTCCTATGCAGTTATTGTAACCAGTCTCTATGGTTGGCATATCTGCATAGCTCCAGGAGAAATTCTACAACATGGGTTTTGTTCCTAAGAAAGTTGACATGCATTTATGTTACCTAAATCATACCTAGGTCAACTCCATTAAGCTCCAACTCATGACTATAGCTCAGACAACTAGTACCAAGCAAAATTGAGTAAAGAACTTCAAGCTCAGTTTATGGAGAAGATGAATCTAGAAAATCCACGACATCAGTTTTTTTCATAACATTCCCAATTGGGTGACACGAGTGGTTTCTCCAAAAAGTTTGTGGATTGGGAGATACACGCGATTCTTTCAAGAAGACCTTTCTTGTTGCGGCCATTGGCTAACAACAATCCAAACAAAGTGACCAGTTAGCAAATGAAACAACTCCGACCTATCCCTAGATGGTTTCATGATAGATCAACCTAATGTAATCAGATCTTGGGTTGTTTTCCAAATAAGATCTTCTAAAAACAAGGGAACATAATATCTTGTAAATCTATCCATAACATTGACAGTCCAGGTTTGGGGGAATTGGTTCCAATTCGTCCCCATGTCTCTTTGTATAAAATGTATGGACTGAGGGTAGGTTACGGGGGGAGGCATCATCATTTTCAGACCGCATTTTTTTATTTCCATTTCCAAAGCTAATGCAATGTTTTATGAGTTCGTGGTTTGTTCATGTTTTGTTATGCTAACCTGTGAGCTGTGATTTACCAGCTCCTTGCTAAGGAGGAAGGGCCCTCCTCTTTAGCAGGGATCACTACATTGTAGAGGTAGATTCTTGCTGATACATTGTCGTTATTGTTGGCTAAACTAGCTTGCAGAGTATTTAATATAGATTGCTCATGTGTCAATGTAATTACTCCTTGATGGATCCTTACCAATCTTGTGCTGCTACTGTTCAATTGCTGCTACAACTTTATGAATTGCTGTTGGAAAAAAATGTTAGTTGGTTACTGTTACATCTGTTACAATGTGTTACACAATCAATGAATGGTTTGATTCCGATTGGCTTGATGGTTGTGTGGTAGTGAATTGAGTGGTTTGTGCAATTGATTTCAAGGAGTGCTATTTCCTTTTCCTACAAGAGTGATCTCGAGTAAATGGGTGTCATTTTACTCTACAAATGATTTCATTTCCAACATTGTGTGCAAAGTGTTATTTTTGTGCAAGTGACGGTTTGGCAGTGATGTTTTTGTTGAATTATTTTTCATTCCTACAAGAGTGAAGAGTGACAAGAAGTTTTGGTTTGATTCAGTGCCAAGTTCTTGTAGAAGAAAGCTTAGCATTCAGAATTAGCCAATGCCAGTTAGCAATTGCTACCTGCATATTCTGCATGTGATAACCTTGAAATAAGTAGACTTACCTTGGTTGATAATTTATGTATGAGCAATTGATTTTTTTATTAAGACAATTAATTTTCCGAACACTAGGTTTTGGGGATATTCATTCTATAAATGCAACAAATGTCAAATTTTAATAAATAATCAGATCACCATCATAGAATTGAAATACCTCCTCTACGGAACACGTAATGTCATTATGCATAAAATCACAATAGTATAATTTTCCAATAATTAGCATCACAAAGGGCATTACCTCATAAAAATCACCAATTCAACAAAAAAATCCAATATGGTAGAAAAGGAAATAGGGAGCCTTCAAGTTGATATGAGCATATTAGCAGGAAAATATGACAAATACATAATATTTGAAGTGATAATTTTTTAGCGATAAATATTGTACTGTGAGAATTGGCTGCAAAGCTGTCAAAAATTTATGGTTTAAAATTTTCTAAAATTCGAAATAAAATGCATAGTTTCATATCTATGAGATTTATACTGTCATGCATCTTTTCTTTACTGAATTGTAATTGTATTCATACTCAAATCTTGCTACTTGGGGAGGTATCCATATGTGATTTGTGCCAGATTTGGCTGGTAAAGAGTGTCTCTTATCCATTACAAGGTCAAAAAAGAGCAAAAGAGACAAAAACCTAAAAAAAAACAACTTAAAATCTCAAAATTTATCAACAAAAGAGACAAAAACCTAAAAATAAAGACAACTTAAAATCTCAAAATTTATCCCCATCACCTTATTTCACACCAAGCTTGCTAAATTTTGAGCTGTACTTGATCTCCATAGTGCACTTTCAGGGTTTGGGAGCAGATTCAAAGAGGACTTTCTTCTTGTAGAGTGTTTGCATCTGGATCCAAATTCCAATTATATCTTAACTTCCAGTATTCCTGTCCCGGGAGAGAATATTAATAATGAAGAAATCCATATCGATATGATGACATCAATTTATTTGATATATGTAGAGTGATTGATAATGTCAGATATAGAGTGAAGAGACACTCATTTTGTATATATTTGTTACGTATGGTGTCCTTATAATAGAAAGTCGAAATTTTCAGTTATATATCCAAACTGATGAGCTGTATTTTCTTTGTTTTGTGGTATTTATTTTTATAACGTGTTTTCCATCTTATATATCCCAAATTTTCAAAAAAATGCCATATCCATATCGGAATCCCTATCTTGGTAATGATTATCTTGTAGCACAAAGCATAAGCTTGATCTGAGTAGCCTTTTCTTGTTTTGGAATATTTTCCAATTTCGCTGTATGGGTCAGAGATTATGATGTACAGTTTGAGTGGGCTGAATGGTTAAGAAAATGTGTTTCCTTCTAAGAGGTCACATGTTAAAATCTTGAAGGGGGTAGAACATGTAAACCTCCATAGCAGTCAAATCACTGCACGGTGGGGGTTCCTTGTCCTACAAACAAAGGGGACTTATACACCAATTTGGTGTCTGGCTTGGCTGTGACCTTTAAATAAGATGATTATTATTATTACTACTACTACTAATTCAACTTTGTATATATTTATGCCAGAACCCCACTCATAAAGAGTTCTTGTAATTTCTTCATTTAAATGAAGTGAGATTGTGAAAATACATTTATGTTGTCAGCACTATTTCTTATTGGAAATCACATTTGCATTTGGTACTTGTTTATAGCTTACTCTTTTGTTTCTCTGCAATTTGAAAGGCTGATGGTCCAACTGTCATGTTATAAAAGAATGCCATAATGTTCCGTGAGAACCACTTCCTTTTCTCATGTTAGACCAATAAACATGCATCTGCAGTTTCCTGTTAGTCTTCTCTAAATTTATATATTGTGTTCTAGTTCAGTTGTCAGTTTATTAAAGAATGCCAGAGATTTCACTGAGAGCCACTTCTTTGGTCATGTGGTCAACCAGTGAACCTACAACATTTGCAGTTTCCTGTTAATCATCTCTGAATTATATACCGTGTTTTAGAGTTGATATTTATATTATTCTGATGCCAGTTGGTCACAAATAGAACCAATTTGAACAAAGAACATGCAGATGGAAAAGAGATGCTAAAATTACATAAAACATCCTATCTTTACAAGTCAAGGATCATATGTGTATGTAGGTCTGATATCTTCTGTCGCGAAAAAGGTTGGAACTTGAACCTATAGTCCCTGTCTCCAGAAAGGAATTGAATATTTCTTCCTGAACCTATAGTCTTTATAAAGGAATTGAGTATTTCTTCTCGAACCTTTACAACTATAGATCCCTACCTCTCCATAATACTTTGGACACAGCAATGGAATCTAACTTAGGGGTAACATTCGAACATGCCTATGCCACATGTTAACAGTTTTGTCAGCAAGTGAGGCAGAGAACCTGCGAGTAATTGTGACATTAAACCATTGTCACCAACTTGTGCTATGGCTGTATATTGCTCAATTGTGCAAACTGCTGGTAATGGTTTTGCAGTATAGACAGTTTAGCTCTTTCAACTTTCAAGTGGGTCTAAAAGTAAATCCATTTTGGATTTCTATTCTATGGAAATGACTTCATGACATGGTTTGCTAAGCAGGGGCCTGTACCGTGTTCATCAATTTAGCAAGGTTGAGATGTTCGTAATATGCCGTCCAGAGGATAGTGATTCGTTTCATGAGGAGCTCATTAGCATTGAAGAATCCCTCTTTTCCTCACTTGGACTACACTACAAGTGAGACTGTTCTTTTGGGTTTACTTAATATTGTGTATCATAACTTTATCCTTTTCATGTCATATAAGTGTTTGTTGTAATTCATGCCACTGCAGGACTCTAGACATGCCTTCTGAAGACCTAGGCGCACCTGCATATCGCAAGTATGATGTGGAGGCATGGATGCCAGGTTTAGGACGGTATGGAGAGGTAAGTCCTTTTCTTGAATTGGTAAAAAATGGATGTAGCTTGTAGATTTTGACAAGAACATATTCCCATGTTAGTGTCTATATAAAAATTATGTTAAATTTCTTTTATACAGATATCTAGCTCATCAAACTGTACTGATTACCAAAGTCGTCGACTCAATATTCGATACCGGCCTGCAATTGAAGAATCAAATCCTTCAGCAGTTGACAAGCCTAAAAAACGAAAAGGACAACTAAAGTTTGTGCACACATTAAATGCAACAGCTTGTGCTGTGCCTAGAATGATCATATCCATACTTGAAAACTTTCAGCAGAAAGATGGATCAATAATTATTCCAGAAGTATTGCAACCATTTATGGGTGGTGTTAAGGTCATTTCTCCAAAGTCAAAACAATAAAACGTGCATTTCACTAAATGGAAAATGTTCAGGGTTATTTTTGAGATTTTACGGTTTCTTTGAATATATGTAATTGAAGCTTCTGACTTGGGGTTCATTTTTATATTGGAAATGTTTCTGGTATGGAAGCCTATGGAAACTCTCCGGGAACTTCTGGGAAATGTTTCCTAGAAGTTTCCTAAATGGAAATATTTGGAAACTGTTTCCTAGACGTTTCTTGACAGATTCAAGTTTGCCATTTCTGCTCTTAAGATAAGTCATTTAAAAAAAAATTACATGTGTTGGCCCCAAGGCATAGAAACTAAAAAGGAAAGTAATAATCATTAAAACAATAAAGAGAGAGCGGTTCAGTAAATGAAAAATTGAGTTCCTACCCATGCATCTATATGTAGACTACATATATAAAGATTATCTCCCTACTCATATATTTATATATAGATATGCTGTATGCCCCTTTTCAAGAAATTTTGAAAGTGCTGCTTCTGAAACCCCATATCGTTTCCAAAACTAACTACTTCCCTGCGCTAGGTGATGTCGGTTTGGATCAGTGTGCTAAAGCATAACTATCAAATTAGTTAACAATGTGTACAAATATTGGTATGTCATATGGCATTGTCATAGGATCAACTTCCATTTTCCTATGTTCGAAACACCCTGCTGTTGTAGCTAGATAATGCATTCATGGATTGTACCAATGATGTCGCAGATTCTATTTGTCACGTGAAAGGTATTTCCCATATAAAGCGTAGTGTTATATCAATATGCTATCTCACAGACGCTAGATTTATCCTTGGGGAATTAGGGACAGATGTTACCTGAATTTTGACCCAACAATCATTTTGAATCATTTTGACTTTTTATTGGGTGTTTTTTTTAAAAATTGCTATACCATGGTGAATCGGTAACTCATTGGAGTAATCTGGATGAGGCCCAAAATAAAACCTAACGGTTACTACTATATATCCAACAGCCCGTAAGCCAGATATACTAGGAATTTATGACTTAGCAAGAGCTGAGACTCTACAGGGAGCCTACTCCTTAAACCTTATCACAATGGGTCAAAGATGTTCTCCGTGGGATTTGAAACTGGGTGGAAGGGATAACATCCAATTATGCCAACCACTTGGTCGTCCCATGAGAAGACAAGTTTTATGAACACCAATGAGTTGCAAGTTTATGTAGAGAATGGAGGATGCCTAAATTTAATTGAAGACAATAGCCTTTACATCTATGTTACACAGGGACGTGCACCCCCTAAAAAAACCCAATTACTTGCTGTTCTGGTGTTTCACAGACCAAGGAATTCCCAGGGAACTTTCTGAATTGGTTGGGGATGGTTGGGCCATACCTGATCCATTCCGAACGTATCTTGGGGATGTTTAGGGTTTGGCCCAATATCCCTTGAAAATATTGGAGATCCCAGGTTGTCTCTCAAGCTAGGTAGTGATTACACCCTAAAAATAAAAAATAAATAAATTTAAGTCTAATCTCCTGGGAGCACCTTCGATGATTACATTTCTTTGATCATTTGTCGTTTATAATGTATGGACAAAATGTTCAAGGCCAAAATTCAGGTTTATGATGGTAGTCAATGATGGACTAGGGTTTATTACAAAGCATGGATTCATTGACTAGGGTTTACAAAGGGTTTACAAAGCATGGATGTGCAAAATTTGTGGCTACTGTTTTACATGAAGCTGCTAAAGATTATATCACTTTTTTGATTCCTTGACTTTATTAATCCCTTGGGTTTATTGATCCATTGGGTTTATAATATACATTAATCGCTTGAGTTTTTAATATCAATACCTTAACATCAATTTTTTGGATTTATCAATCTCTTGGGCTTATAATATTAATAATCCATTGGTTTTATAATTTTAATCCTTTGGGTCCATTAATCCTTGTATTTATAATATTAATCTCTTGGGTTTATTAATCCCGTGGGATTATAATATTAATAATCTCTTTGATTTTTAATATTGGCTTAGAGTTTATAATATTAATGCCTCAGGTTTATTAATCTATTTGGTTAATTTTTTATAATAATATTGGGTTTTTATTTTTAATATATATATATATATATATATATATATAGTCTTTATATAGTTAATATTATCAATATACTCCAACTATATATAAATAATATTGACAATAATAATAATAAATATATAATAATTATTGACCATAAAATATAACTATTAATATAATATAATATTAATATATAATATAATGTTAATATAATAACCATAAATATATAAGTATGCAATAATATGGTACTTATTATTTATACAATTTTTAATAATTAGAAATAGTTAGTATTTAGCAATATACACGTAATAATTATTAATGTGGTTGATATATGCCTATCAGTGTATAGCAATCACATTTACTATTGTGGTTGTATATGTGCTTCATAGACATCTATCGGCGTATATCAACCACATTGGTAAATGTGGTTGTGCTAGTATGTATTATAATCTAGAATTCTAAGTATTGGTTGTAATTATCTAGGGGTCTTATAAGAACTCCAACAAAAGAAAATGCACCGCGTAAAGAACCTATGCGTAAAGATATGGTTGAAGAAGATGTATTCCAGTTTGATGAAAATAGGGACAATGGTGAAAATAAGAGTAGTGGCAGTGCAACGAACATGTGTAGTCCACGTGCAAGTGTTATTAAATGCGTCGTGCTACTCATAATCCTTGCGCCGCTGCGAAATCAACTTTGTTGCACACATCACTCCAAAGTTTCCTTGCACTGGCTATTAGCCTTCCATGCACTGCAACACAATCATACTAAACCCCGTTGCGCAAGAACACTGAAAACCACTACACCACAATGCACGGGGAAAGCATATGATTGAAATGATTCAAATTTCACATGCCATGAAACAAATTGGTAGGGGTGCAAGGAATGTGAAAGGTCTTGATTGGTTCACCAACCCAACCCTCAAACAAGAACTGTGGCTATTTGGAAACATATTGTAAAATGATTATAAGTGAATAAGGCCTCATACTATCCATACATTGAAATTATTGATCTTGTATTACTTGAGAGAGAACATGAAGAGGGAATTGATCACATAAACCTTTATCAATTTGAAGCATAAATAATTCACAAAATTTGCAATGCAGTTGCTTACTGTAAGTCTTGGAATATTGTTGTTTGGCCTTGGAGGCTCAGAGATATTTTTAGAAAATAATTTTGTTTAAAAACTTCTTAGTGTGATAGAAATTCAATTTCATTGGGCTCATTAATGGACAATGTAGAAGTTTTGAAGGAAGACTTAAGATATGAGAGTAAATGTGTATGCTTCCAACAACACATAGTATGTGGAAATAATTTGCAATAAAAAAGCAGAGCTTCACTAGGCATTACAAAGATCACTAGGGTTTTGTTGCATGGCATTTGGGTGGATTATTGTAACGTCTTTGTTGTCTCTGAAAACTTGGATGCTATATATTTTCTCAAATCAAATGAAGAATTCCCAAAGAATATTTCAAAGTGTTATGTACAAGTAGCAGGGACGATTGTTGGATTGTTCATTTAGTAGGATGGGAAAGAAAATATATATGATATGTATATTACCATGATTATTACATCATAATGCTGTTTCCAGTGGATTGTACTAAACAAGGAAAATGGTGCAATCAATCCCTTGAATAGGAAGGGGACCCAATGATTGAAACTAAGGAGACAACATCAATTGGGAATATCTTGTGCTTGTTTCGACAAGGAAATTTCTATGCCAGATGTAGCTGGGTCGGCTATGGAAGGTTTGTAATGTTTCTCTATATGGTGCCTTAAAAATACATTAGATATAGAATTAATCTATTCTAATTTAGAGATTAAATGTGTTCTCAACTTTCCAAAGAGGCACTCAGGGCCATTATCTGCTCCAAAAGTTGTTGTCTCATTTAGCTGGGCATCTTGAAATGCTTGATATGACCAGAATTTTGCATGTATTAACCCTAGAAGGAAATCCATATTTTTTTTTTATGAAATTTCACTTAGTAACAATAACTGTATGTAAATTTCTGTTGAAGGATGGGACGTTGTAAGTCCAGATGGCATCATGGATGTTGCATTATTTTTGTTTTCTTTCTAAGTTGGACTAAATTCTATTTATGTAACATAATGTACAAGGAGAGTCTGGCCTATGGAATCGCTGAACTAGCCAATTCCAGAGGCATTATATGTCAAAAAAGAAAAATAGTGACTGCCCCAGATGGGGAAACCAGTCATAATACCGCTGCCCGCAGAGGGGAAACCAGCTTCAGACAAAAAATAGTTGTGTTGTGAAAGTTTTCAAGAAAGACAGTTTAACATAGAAAATTTGCATAACTGTGAAAAAGGACCTCTCGATGCTAGGTGTCATTTTGTTGAGGCGGTGGTTCCTCCACAACGAGGCACCTGTAGTCTTCGGAGGAGTCATCTGCATGCGTCGTTTGATGAGTCACTGGTTCAGGAGTGGTGGTGGTGCGAACTGTGCTTGCATTGCCTTTGAAACCTTCTTCTCCCGACCATTCTAAGCTGCTACTTCCACTGCTACCGCTTCCACTGCTGCCATTTCCTTTGCTGCTGGAGGAGAGGGCACCTGGTTTGATAGGTAGGGCTTTTGACTTACGCGAGAGCGGAAGAGGCACATAGGCTATGAGGGTTTTTCTCTGTCTTTTCCTGGAGCTTTGGCCTGCTTCGAAGGAAGCCTCTTCCTTGAAGCTGATGGTGATGGTGGCAGTAAGGCGGGGACGGTCCAAAGCACATGTATAGTGGAATTGGGCAGAATTCTCCTCAGGAAGAAGAGGCCGCGTCTCCAAATGAAGGGTCTGCATAGGTGGAGAAGGTTTGCCCCATCCTCTGACACGTTGAGCCGAATTCCCGTCAGGAGAAACAGAGCAAGGCGACCGAGAGGCTTGACCTCTGCCTCTGCCGCTACGAGTGGAGGGATAATGGGAAAAAAACTCATCATGAGGTGGCGAAGGAGACTCAGAACAGAGGGCCATAGGGGGACGAGATGCAAGTCCGCGCCCAGTGCCTCGGCGGCAACACATTCTGTGTCGTCTGGGCATGTTGGAACCGTCGAAAGCGTTTGAAATACAAGTGAGTGGAGGTGGCGAAGCAGAGTGAGTGGAACACTGGGAGTTCTGAGACCAAGGAGCAGAGTTGAAACTGCAGTAAAGGTTGTGGGTGAAATGGAGACTAGGACCAAGCATAAGGCAGTAGTAAAGGCTGCACTGCCTCCCTGTGTGCGTTTGAGAGCTCGGCTCTAAGACCACAGAGGGGCAAATGCAGCAGGAGGGAGATGGCGGATTGATACATCATAGAGGCATTATGAGGATGTTGGAGCAACATTGGCGATCGGGCATATTAATGGCGGAATGTTGCAAACAGTTGGCTGTTTTAAATGCCATCGGCTTGAGCCCATGCATGACCAAGTGGCATGGCCATGTGTCACGTGCTGGGCTCACCGTCTGCCTTCCCAATTTATTCACCTGCATCCGGGAATCATGGATGTTGCATTGTGGTTAATATGATTATGATATAATTTGGAAGTTTAATTGAAGGAGGCTTCAACTATTGCAATACAACGACAAGATGGAAACATTTTTTAGAGTGAACATGGGCATATTTTCTTCACAAGGGTATCCAATACTTCGCAAACAACATCTTGGTGAATTTTCCATTAATATTGTAGAGAAAGGAAAAGTTGGAGCTTTTAACATGCTTTCCATGCACCATACCTTCTCCTTAGCTCCCTTTATTGTAAGAATCTTAGATGGAGTTCCTGGAACCATTCCAATCCACAACTATAGTCAATCGCTTCCTAGATTACCAAAAAATTAACCTATTGCAAGGGATGAGGATTGAGTCAAGACTGAAGAATTTATGGCTTCTATTGACAGTCATTGGAAAGAAAAAGACAAAGACCTTGATTTAAGTATCAATGCTTGGGAGCATATTTTTGATTATGAAAAATTTAATGCAATGCTCGATGGAGTGACTATGGATACAGTCGTGGAAATATTGAGGGAGATGGTTGTTCCTTTTATGGATAGGAAATTTGGCATAATAGCCACACATGAGGAGGGATATTCTTTAAGGAATAAGAAAGTTAAGTCTATAGACTCCCCAAAGATATTTTTAGTTAAATGCTTGAAAGAGAAAGAAAAGGAGAATAATTTGGAAGTGCTCTATGATTTTAGAGGAGTGATGCAAAGATTCGGAAGGGATTTGGCTTTTAAAGTATGAAGCAGAAATAATAGAGGTAGGTTTGCAATATATACCTGCTTGTATACTCACTGATAGATGGGATCTGATGGCCTCTATCTTTCTTAATCTTCCACAAAAAATCTTGAAGAGTAGACATTTTGTTGGTGGTTCTGAGCATTTTATTTCGAGAAAGGGCTTGAAGAGAGTGCTAAGAAATTCTCATAGTGGCGTTTCTTCAAATTCAAGGCTCACCACGAGTCCGTTGTTTTTGGATGAGGAGGTTTGTAGTTAGTTCTTTATCAATGGAAGCAATGATGCTTTTGCTGGTCAAGAGAAACATGCTAGCATTCTTCGAAACTTAGACAAAAGGTTAAGACTGGTTGAGGGGCATGCTTTAACAAGGACAACATGGAGATGCATACAATATTATGTCACTATCATAGAAACCCATATATATTTTCATGGTCACATTATGATTGATTGGTTTCATGAGCAAGGTTTTTATTATAGGTCAAAAGATTTCTTCTTGATGTCTTTTAGGGATTTGTCATCTTGTCATAAATGTACTAATTAAGAGTCATGTATATGAAGAGTTTAGTCAAAGAAGTATGCTCAAGACCTTGTCATATAAGCCTTGAAGACATGGCTCAAAATGTGGCACAAGATCAACGTTGAAATGCCTCCTCTAGTCGGCCTATGTGCAATGTACAAGTCGGCTTACAATCACATCTATTGACTTTCAGGTCGGCTAATATAGGGGTTGACCACTATATATACCCCTCTGTACTGCGTAGAAAAGACAGGAATAGAATCTCAAACTTCTGTGATTTTCGGTCAAGGTCTCAGTGATAAGATTGCTGTAAATTCATGAATAATTATGTGATGAAATGCAAAGGGAAGGACAGAGATACTAGTGCGGAATTAGAAATGGATCAACAAAGTATTCAAGAGTGAATCTATCTGCAATAAGTGTGAGTTTAAGACTGCGTAAAAGGAAGACAAAAAAGCAAAGGAATAAGGCTGCCACATAGACAAGGTTTGGGAATAGTATCTCAGACTACATCACCATAAGTCAAGAAGTAACAGAAGTGCATAATACAATAAGTCTGCTCGACAAAGAAGAAGTAAGTAGAATCATATATTTCATAGAGAAATGACATCATTATAGTATGGACTAAGGTAGGACATGTGTACATTAAAGACCAGCCAACAAGATCAAGTGCATATGCAAGGTGTGCACAATATTGTCCAATTCAAGTTGTTGATATCTCAGTAAGGATCACACAAAGCCAAAGAAGGGAAATACAGTGAGAAAGACCGAGCTCTCTAGTCCTGGTGTAGGACAGTGCAGAAAAGAAGGATCTACCCAAGGAGTCAATGAAGAAGCAGTGACAAGGACTTGGAGGCATACAAGGGTCAAGGGTCTTTGTCATGGTCATGGTACTTGTCATCTGAAAGTGTATAAGAATAATTTCTGGTGGGTCCTCTCCAAGAGGGAGAGGTTTTGGCCCTGGCTCGAAGAGCCTAAATTTGTGTCTCCTGTGTTTTGGTAATTGACTTGATGAAAGACGTAATAAGCTAAGAAGAGAAGACATAAGTAAGAGACGTAAGCTCACAAGTAATTATCAAGAAGAGAATTTGAATTAAACTTAGCCCTACCAAATTCTCAACATGGTATCAAAGCTAAGGTGCTGAAGACAAGGGCTACTTAGCAAGGAGACACTCCAGGAAGCAAGAATCAAAGTCAAGGTCAAAGTTTGCATTGAAAAGTCAAATCAGTTGCAAGGAAGATTCTCAAGCTATTTCAAGAAGACCTTCAATCTCATTCAAAGAATCCACTCATCAAGGAGATAATCTTTTCCATCAAATATTTATGACATTGAAGACATTGTTGGAAGACACATCATCAAGCACTATCTAACTTTATGAAATACCTTTAAAGAAATATACCTTAGAGAATTGATTCTAAGAGGGAGTTCCTAACTTCATCTTCATCATCATTAAGGAAGCTACTAGAAGGAGGAAGTCACTCTATTCAAGTAAGTATCTATGACCTCATCTAAATTTGTCAAATGACTTTTTGCAAAGAGAACAACAAATTGGTTGGGTCATCAAACTTTAGTGCATGGAAGAAGAGGACATATTTGAATCTAATCGAAGACGAAGTTATGGGCTACATCAAAGGATCTACAATTCAACCCTCAAAAGAAGATGCAGTTCATGCCAAATACATGAAAGGAGAAATCAGAGCCCAGAGGATTATCATAGAATCCATTAAGGACTCACTCATACCCTATGTATCAAAACTAGAAACTGCGATAGAAATATATGAGAAATTGGTGGAGCTATTCTCTCTGAGTATTGCACGAGAAGCAATCTCTCTTTGACAAGAAATGTACAAGATGAAATTTTCAAGAGAGGAAAGAATCACTTCATATTTTTTGAGGATTTTTGAAATTATAGACTAACTACAGGAGCTGGGAGAAGTATTGCCTGATAGTGAGATGGCTACAGTGGTACTGAATGCTCTACCGAAAGAATGGGGAAAATTCACTTCAAGCTTATATGGGAAGAAAGAAGCGACACCATTCCATGATCCATGGTCTTTATGTAAAATAGAGGAAACAAGATTGAAAGCTTAAGCTGATACAGGATCAAGTGAAGGGAATCAAGCCTTTGCAGCGATGTCCAGGAAGGAAGGAAGATTCAGAAAATTTGGTCCTCAGAATAAAAGAAGAAATATGGAAAAAGTACGATGGTTTGGATGTAATGAACTTGGGAATTATAAAAGGGATTGTCCTAAATCTAGGAAGGACAAGAGGAAAAAGGAAGAAGCACATGGCATAGATGAAAGGGAAGAACCTGATGTAAAGAAACCTAAGAAAGAAGAAGCGAAAGATCTCTATTATGATTGAGGTCATATTTCTCTTTAAGTGATTTTTGTTGGTTGTAAAATAGTATGATAGGAGGCAATGTATTTTATAACATCATGATAGAAGCATGGAAGAAGCACTTGAAGAAGTAGCTCTTCAGAACCTCACTGATAACAACATTGATGGAAGATGGTCATCTGGATCAAGGGTCATCATTCAATAATCAAGATGGAAACATGTGCTGGCATTTTTCTAATGGAGTCCTCTCTGGATTCACTGACTAGAAGGAACGAAAAAGGTTTCATCAGGAATTCTATCTTGTAGAATTCGGGGATTATAACATGATGACATATTGATGAAGCAGGTCAAGGGAATGAAGTTCTTTATTCCAGTAAAATTGGTGTAGGATGACTCTAAAGGAAAAGGATGAGGTACATATATCTATATGCTAACACTGGATGATGTGAAGTCATGTCATGTGGTTGCAGGTGATGGACTTATATCTTTAGAAGTATGATCAAAGGAAGGAGTATCTCTTCTAGTGCACATGTTGCTACTAACAAATGAAATCAAATATGTCCTCATATGGAATATCAGGTGGTTATATGCAAACAAGGAACTAGATACTGGAAATTCCTGGGAATGAGACTGTGTGGAAAAAGAAAGGAAGAGATCACGAAGGGAAACCATGTGAAGAGGCAGTTATCATCCGAAGGCAAGAAGATGTGACTAGGAGATCTCCTGGGAAGATATGTGGACTCTGATAGAAGTATGGTAAACAAGAAGAGCCTTAACAAGACATATCTTTAGGAGATGTGTCAATCTGAATAGAGGAGGTCGATTCCTACAGGAAGATGTCATGGTGAAAGATCATTACTGAGGTAACTTTTGATTTAAAATTTCTTATGCATATGTTTATGTAGAGAAGTTTATGCAAGGCTACCAATCATGTGGAAAGATGTCAGATCCTTGGGAGATGGTTCGAAGCAAAGCAACATGGCATAAAGGTGGAGCAGATGAGAAAGACTGATGAATCACTTTCTGGTGGATGACACGGCGCATTGATGAAAGTGATAGATGATCTATGCCCTATGAAGCCAAAAGTTGAAGATTCCTCAATATCGATATCCATGACATCAAGGGGAGGAATTCCTTATGAGAAGTTGGGTGTCTCACCATTGCTGCTATAGGTCCCTGGTTAAGAGGGAGCCTGGTGGTAAGTTTCTTACTTGGAAGAAACTTGAAGTATGTCATTCCTCATTTTAAAGGAAGTGACGAATATGATTCTGTAAATTCATGTGTCATGCACTAAACCAGGATTAGCAGCCATAAGTCTTAGTGAAGGCCATGAGGAGAGAATGGATAGACATATCATTTTGGGCTTCACTTGGAAGACAAAATGGCGGATTGGGTAATCATCTAGCATCCGATGCTCTTTAAGAATGAGATAGGGCATTCAAGATAAGAGTAGTCGGGGACCAATAATCTTTGAGGGCTGGCTACTCAAGAGAAGAATAGTCCAAGAAGGTCATACTCTGTGAACACCCGGGTGGAGTATGTACCTTGGAGAGACAAGACTGGTGTCTATAAGCCATGTGTCTAACCAACATTGTAGCTCATTGTCTCATTGAGAGATGGGGTTGTTAGTCAAGACCTTGCACTAGGACAATGCTGGTTGTTATGATGCTATACATATGTGATTACCAATACGATTCTTTTTATGAGATTCTTTAGATTGAAAGTGACCATGTACCATTATGAATACCTCCCTAGTTAAGAGGGAGTGTTGGAAAATGTAACTAGGTTCGGTCTTCATATTGACTATTAATTATGTATATATGTAATGAAGAAGACAAAGATAATAAAATGTATTTTTGTTATGCTTGCTTCGTGGGTTTCAGGAGCAAGGTTTTTATTATAGGTAAAAAGACTTCTTCTAGATGTCTTTTAGGGATTTGTCATCTTGTCATAAATGTACTAATTAAGAGTCATGTATATGAAGAGTCTACTCAAAGAAGTATGCTCAAGACCTTGTCATATAAGCCTTGAAGACATGGCTCAGAATGTGGCTCAAGATCAATGTTGAAATGCCTCCTCAAGTTGTCCTATATGCAGTATACAAGTCTGCTTATTATAAACAGACATGTCGGCTCAATGAATAGTCACATCTATTGACTGTCAGGTCGGCTAATATAGGGGCTGACCACTATATATAACTCTGTGTACTGCGCAGAAAAGACAGGAATAAAATCTCAGACTTCTGTGATTTTCGGTCAAGGTCTCAGTGATAAGATTGCGGTAAATTCGGGAATAATTTTGTGATGAAATGTGAAGGGAAAGACAAAGATACAAGAGCGGAATTAGAAGTGGATTAGTGAAGTATTGAAGAGCGAATCTATCTGCAATAAGTGTGAGTTTAGGACCGCGTAAAAGGAAGACAGAAAAGCAAAGGAATAAGGCTGTCACATATATAAGGTTTGGGAATAAGTATCTCGGACTACATCATTGTAAGCCAAGAAGTAACAAAAGTACGTAATACAATAAGTTTGCTCAACAAAGAAGAATTAAGTAGAATCTTATATGTCATAGAGAAAGGACATCATTATAGTATCGACTGAGATAGGACGTCTGTAAATTAAAGACCATCCAACAAGATCAAGTGGAGATGCAGGGTGTGCACAGGATTGTCCAAGTCGAGATGTTGATATCTCAGTAAGGATTACACACAGCCAAAGAAGGGAAATACAATGAGAGAGACTGAGCTCTCTAGTCCTGGGGCATAGAGGTGCAGGACGGTGCAGAAAAGAAGGATTAGCCCAAGGAGTCAATGAAGAAGCAGTGATAAGGTCTTGGAGGGATACAAGGGTCAAGGGTCTATGTCATGGTCATGGTACTTGTCATCTGAAAGTCTATAAGAAGAATTTCTGGTGGGTTTTCCTGTCCAAGAGGGAGACGTTTTGGCCTTGGCTCGAAGAGCCTAAATTTGTGTCTCCTGTGTTTTGGTTATTGACTTGATGAAAGACACAATAAGCTAAGAAGAGAAGACACAAGTAAAAGAAGTAAGATCACAAGTAATTATCAAGAAGAGAATTTGAATTAAACCTAGCCCTACCAAATTCTCAACACACTGTAAGCTGCAATTGAACTAACACTTTACTAAGTTATCTCCTCTGAACTTGGTCAATGGTTCATTTCACTTGAACCTTCTTTTATAAGCATTCCTTTGTACTTTTCTTCCTTTAATGCAAACAACTCCAATATCTCTTCAAATTTTGTTGATCATACTTTTGACTTGAATTATAATTCTTTGACTCAAGACTTCTAATTTAGCAATGCTCTTTACATTAATGGACTTATCCTTTCATTTGGAAACTCTTTCATTTATAAAATCTCAACCCTCCCATAACTCTCTTCCCATTTACAATGACACTTGAATTTGATTTTGGCCATGGACTTGAATACATTTGGACTTTCGAATATGGATCACCTAATTACAATAAATATTTTAGGAATATTGCTTCTGTGATCCATAAATTGTGAAAAAATCTTTTAGTAAAAATCACATCCAAATAAATTTGGTGGACGCGTTTCGAACCAATGATGAACCACACTGGCTGGTTTGGATGTGATTTTTACCGAAAGATTTTTTTTACAATAAATATTATTAATCAAAGATGAATACTTTTAATATCCCACTCCACTTTTATATTCCAAGAAAATGCCTTTCTTGAAATTTTCTTTTTATAAATCACTTTTACCATATACAAATTGTCTAGCTAATTTCACCTCCCTTTTTGAGTTGTAAACTAATGCGTTGAAAATTGAAATGAATGAACTTAAAAAAACGATGATCTCAGGGTGGAGTCTTTTACGAGGATTTCTCGCCATAACTTTCCGGAAATTGATGTCATGAAGGCTTGTTTCCGGCTACCATTGGAATTAGCGCGCTTGCTATTTATACTTTGTCAGCCTTGTGTCTAAATGTAGACAAAGTTGCGGGGTTCATTGTGCAAATTAACACGCAGACTTTTGATCTAGTGGTTTCAACCGAGGCTTTTCAGATAAATACGTCGCTAGTGATATGCGCACGCTTTCATTCTGCTCGAAACTGTAAAACCCTAAGAATTTATGGTTCGATGGATATTCTGCATTCTTTGTTATCCCTTACAATCACAATTGCCTCAGGGAAAATGTTAAATTGTCGCATAACAACACAGTACATGGTAAGAAGAAATTTTGGCACCGTGCTTCCTTTCTCCAACAATCATGTTACCATGAATTCGTCAGCAACTTTGCCAACAAATTCTCACAAATTCTTCCATGCAGTCTCCTTAGAGGCTCCACAAATGCAATACCTACATATCTACTCTACAACAATTCATCACACTGTTGCAGGTCATTACGACCCTCTCAATTGCTGCGCTAATATCAACAACACATAGGCACGTTTAACCAAAATTTGATGGAGCAACTAACCATAGGGCCTTACACACACACATCAAATTGAATTGGAATCCACCAAAAAAGGAGTGCACATAAAGAAATAAAATATTTGGATTATAAGATTATAATATTTGGATTTAATATTTGGTTTTATTATATTGAGTTTAATATTAGTGTTTGTAATAGTGAGTTTAATAGGTATATTTATAGTATTAATTTTTTGGACTTATTAAATATTTGAATTTAGAATATAGTATTTAGTATAAAATTATATAAGAATATTGACAAATGTGGTTATGTATATGTTTAATATATATTAATCAACATATATGAACCAGGTTGTTGTAAGGTTTATAATATTTGGTGCTTTAACATTTGCACTTTATAAGATGATAGTTTTTAATATTTGGGTATAATATTAGGGTTTATATTATTTGCGTTTATAATATTGTTAGATTTAAGATTTTTGTGATCCATAAAGTAGATAAATGTCTTTCGGATTAATCACATTATTATCACATTATTATGAATTGGTCGACATTTCAAACCATTTAATGTGGCTCATCCTCAACACTTGGTGAAAAAACTTAATCGATCATAACTTAATTTAGCCATTAAAAGCTAGCTGTTGTTTCGTTAGTTAATTAATTAGTTATTGAAAATTATTAATAATTAAACTCACTGTTAAAAAATAACTGTTATTTAGCTAGTTAATTAATTATTAAAAATTATTATAATATTATAATATTTACATAAATTTAATAATTAGAATAGTTGTATATTTATATATTTATTAAAATATTTATATTTATTAAAACATTTTAAATAGTTTAATTGTTTATTAATTTTTAATAATTTTTTTATTAAAACTATCCTTAACTTTTTTATTAATAATTTTTACTAACTAAATAACAACTTTTAATAACTAATTAATTAACTAACGAAATAACAACTAGTTTTTAACTGCTAAATCTGGGATATGATGCATCCTTACTATTTTTTTTTTTGATAATCGATTAAGTTTTTTTAACCTTGTCATAAGGATGAACCAAATTAGATGGTTGGAAAAGTCGACTAATTCATAATAATGTGATTAATCTGAAAGATATTTATCTACTTTATAATATTGTGTTTAATAATAAAATTTATAATATTGGGTTTAATATTAGAGTTTATAATAAGTATAATAATAATCCAATTTTAAGGTCATGGCCAAGCCAGCCACCAAATTGGTGTATGGGACCCCCTTGTTTGTGGGACAAGTGACCCACCTCAGCGCAACGATTTGACTACTAAGTCTATGAAGGCATACATACTTTACCCCCCTCTGATTTGAACGTGTGACCTCTTAGGAGGAAACAAATGCTCTTAACTTTTAGGCCCACTCAAGTTGTATATTGAGTTTTATATATATATGGTTTAAAATATTTGGGTTTAATCTTATGATTTATATTATGGTTTAATATGTAGAGTAATAGTACAAGTTTTAATATATGGGGTTTATAATTAGGGTTTAATATTTGGGTTTAGTATTATGGTTTATAATATTGCATTTAATATATAGGGTTTATACCATTGAGGATTATAATATTTGGGTTTATAATATCGAGTTTAATGTAGTGGTTTAAAATATTGATAAATGTGGTCTGCGTTATATTGGGTTTAATATTTGTAAACCCAAACAACCAACCACAATGTTATAACCACAAACACAACCACAACCAATGTTATAATATTGGTAAATATGGTTGTGATGGTAGGTTAAATTATAGTTGTGCTACTGAGGTTATAATAGTGGGTTTAATATTAGTATTTATAATATTGGGTTTATAGTCCTTTGGGTACATAATATTAATCCATGATATGTATAATAATATAATAAGATTTATAATATTAATATTAGATTTTATATATTAATTTTAGGGTTTCTAATATTAATCCTAGGGTTTATGATCCTTGGGGCAAATAATATTAATCATAAGTTTTAATATTAATTATTTAGGTTTATAATCTATTGAGTTTATAATATTAATAATACGGTTTATATTTTTAGGATTTAATATTAATTGTAGGGTTTATAATATTAATATCATGGGTATATAACATTAATCCCTTGGATTTATAATATTAATGATCCCTTGGGTTTATAATATTAATAATCCTTCGAGTTTATTAATCCCCTGACTTTATAATATTAATATCTTGAGTTTATTAATTGCTTGGGTTTATAACATTGATCTTTTGGGTTTATTAATCTCCTCGGTTTATAATATTAATAATTCCTTGGATTTATTGATCCCTTGGGTTTATAATATTAATCTCAGGAGTTTTTAATATTAGTGCCTTGAGTTTATAATATTAATCCCTTAGGATTAAAATATTAATAATCCCTTGGGTTTATAGTATTAATCCCAATGGTTTATAATATTAATCCCTTAGTTTTATAATGTTAATGCCTTGGGTTTATCAATACTTTGGTTTTATAATATTAATCCATTAGTTTTATTAATTCCTTGGGTTTTTAGGTCTATAATATAGTGTAGATTATAATATAGTATCTATAATAATATAATATAGTATATTATAATATTTCCGAACATATGGTTAATAGTATTATAAACCTAAGGGTTCACAATATTAATATTTTTCAAATAATTTTCTCGAAAATCACATCATAATTTCTAGAGTCCACCTGTTTCAAATGGAGTAGTCTTTAGTGCAACTTTTTGGACTTTCCGGTGTCAGAATCTGGTGAAAAAATTGAGGTAAAATCTTGTTTTATGTTATTTAAACTAGTTTTTTTACTGTATATATAGATTCAACACTCTAAAAAACCCCTAGGACACTTTGATTGTGCAAATTACCAATCAGATTTCTGTTTTCAATAAATTCTTGCCAGATTTTAAAGAAATTAGATCGGAAAAATCCACCACAAAAGCCTTCAAAAAGTCGCACTAAAGACAACTCCCTTTCAAACTACTTAGTGTAGTTTAAAATACTGTCTAATATTAATATTAATATAGTGTAGTTTAGGATATCTATGGTTAACAATAATAATATAGTATAGTTTGTAATATAGTGGGTTTAATATTAATATGTATAGTATTGGGTTTATAGTCTCTTGGATTTAATAATCCCTTGGTTTTATTACCCCATTGAGTTTATAATATTAATCCTAAAAGTTTATAATATTAATGGCTTGGGATTATAATATTGATCCCTTGATTTTATTAATCCCTTGGGTTTATTGATCCATTGGGTTTATAACATTAATCGCTTGAGTTTTTAATATTAATGCCCTAGTTTATAACATCAATCTTTTGGATTTATCAATCTCTTGGGCTTATAATATTAATAATCCATTGGTTTTATAATATTAATCCTTTGGGTCCATTAATCCTTGCATTTATAATATTAATCTCTTGGATTTATTAATCCCGCGGGATTATTATATTAATAATCTCTTTGGATTTTAATATTAGCTTAGAGTTTATAATATTAATGCCTTAAATTTATTAATCTATTTGGTTAATTTTTTTATAATAATATTGGGTTTTTATTTTTAATATATATTTATTTTTTTAGTTTAATATTATACTCTAACTATATATATAAATAATATTGACAATAATCTTAATAAGTATATAATAATTATTGACCATAACATAATAGAAAAATAAGTATTATTATTAATAATCAAATCCTCCCCGGATGCGGGTGCATTGTAGTAATAGTTCGGGCCACTTGGGCGCCATGTGGCAGGGCAACTGTCAGCTGCATGTGCCCGCACATGGCCGCCCGCCTGCTGTTAAATGCTGGAGCATGCCGACCATTATTCCTCACTCTGCTAACTTTCTCGAGACGTCCTTCTGCTGCAGAGCTTTAACTTCGCCTCGTCCTGCTGCCATGACTATTAATTTAGCCCACCGCACTCCTCAAGCTTCCATTCGGCTCTCCAACCAGCTCTCAATATTCACCTCTTGCATTTCCTTTCAGCCCTCGGCTCTTGGCCTTGCTCACTCCAAGTGCAGCTATCCTTTGACGGATTCTTGTGGTAGGAGCTCCTCTCCTGTTCCAAAGGAAGCTCCCTCCCTGTCTTGCGCTTATGTTCCCTCACCAGCTATGCCTAGGCGCCACAGAATGCGTTGTCGGCGTGCAGGTGGGCGTGGCCTCCCCTCTAAACCTCCTTTGTCGATGGCCTTGGGTAGGGATTTGAATCTCTCTATGGGTTGGGAAGAGCCAAGCAGGCTCGACCTTGTCAACCTCTCTGCTCATTTATCTCTTCACCTTCCTGTCTCTCCCCCTGAATCCTCGGGCTTTCGACCTAAGAAACTCTCGTGCAAGTCTACTCTCCCTTATGAGTTGGCCTTCATTCCATGCAAGATGAAAGCCCTGCCGGTGCAGAGCGCCTCCAGCAGCAACTATTGCACTAGCAGCGGCTTAGGTTCTAGCGGAGATATAGGTTCTAGCAGAGACGAGGGTGGCAAGGATGAAGACGCCAATGCAATTGCGGTCACCTCCAACCAGCTTGTTGCCCAGGTGTCTCCTTCGCCTATGACTTCTGCCCACGCGCCGAGCAAGGAGGAAAATGAGTCTTTTTATGTTTGCAGGATTGAAGAAGAAGAACCCAACCCTCCAAAGAAGAATGGAGGGCCATCTTAATTCCAATTGCTGGGTGCCCTCCTCTCACTCCAGTTTTTACTTAGCGTTTTCTAGTTCAATTTTGCTTTGGAACCTTTCTTTGTTATGCTTTAGTTTCAAAATTGTTTACGCTGGTTTCCCAACCTAGGCAGCTCTTAAATATTTGCTACTTGTGGATTTGTTTCCCCAACTGGGGCAGTCCTTATTTTTGTATCAAACTCTTGACATATCCCTTCGGAATTGGCTGGCCAAATTCGGAGGATGAGCTAGGTAATACTTTGCTATGTATGATATAATAGAAGTAGACAAATTTAGAAAAGAATAATAATTAATTTCTATTATGTTATATGTTAATTATAATATTGTTTGAAATATACCTATTAATATAATATAATATAATATTAATATATAATATAACCATAAATATATTAGTATACAATAATATGGTGGTTATTATTTATACAATTTTTAATAATTAGAAATAGTTAGTGTTTAGAAATATACACGTAATAATTATTAATGTGGTTGATATATGTCTATTGGTGTATATCAATAACATTTACTAATGTGATTGTAGATGTACTTCATATACACCTATATAACTATATCAACCACATTGGTAAATGTGGTTGTGCTAGTATGTAATATAATCCAGAATTCTGAGTATTGGTTCTAATTATCCTTGGGTCTTATAAGAACTCCAACAAAAGAAAATGCACTGCGTAAATAACCTATGGGTAAAGATATGGTTGAAGAAGATGTATTCTAGTTTGATGACAATAGGGACAATGGTGAAAATAAGAGTAGTGGCAGTGCAACGAACATTTTTAGTCCACGTGCAAGTGTTATAAAATGCGTCGTGCTACTCATAATCCTTGCGCCATTGCGAAATCCACTTTGTTGCACACATCACTCAAAAGTTTCCTTGCATTGGCTATTAGCCTTCCATGCATTGCAACACAATCATGCTTAGCCCCATTGCGCCAGAATACTGAAAACCACTACGCCACAATGCACGGGGAAAGCATATGATCAAAACGATTCAAATTTCACATGCCATGAAACAAATTGGTAGGGATGCAAGGAATGTGAAACGTCTTGATTGGTTCACCAACCCAACCCTCAAACAAGAATTGTGGCTATTTGGAAACATGTTGTAAAAGGATTATAAGTGAATAAGGCCTCATACTATCCATACGTTGAAATTATTGATCCTTTATTACCTGAGAGAGAACATGAAGAGGGAATTGATCACATAAACCTTTATCAATTTGAAGCATAAATAATTCACAAAATTTGCAATGGATTTTCTTACTGTAAGTCCCACAATATTGTTGTTTGGCCCTGGAGGCTCAGAGATATTTTTTGAAAATCATTTTGATTCAAAACTTCTTATTCATTAGGGGAATTTAGAGGTAAAAAATGAGCCTCCTAAGGAAAATGTACAATCAAATTTCACTTTATGAGAACCAATCACATTTTAGGGGATGACATCATCTCCCATGGTTGAGGTGGCATTGCTTGAGTTAAATGTACTTACTTGTCACATTATCAATGGTGGATAAAAACTCATGGTTAACCATGGTAATATTATAAGTACTTTTAAAGTCACAAAGTAAAGTACTCATAATAAATGCCATTTCATTTTTTTTGAATAAAATATTATTATTGTCATTTCATATTTTTTGAAAAAAACAATGCATATCTCTATACAATATTCATGTCTCTACACACTTTTCATATATCATATTAATTTTTATATTATATATTATTTCTTCTTATGTTATAAATCAAATCAATTCAATATGTAATATAAAATTATTACATAAAATAATATATTACATTTATTTTATTATATTATTTGATTTTTATATAGTATATTAATTACATGTTATTATATAATTTAATTTTATAATTTAAATAATATAATTTTAATTAATGGTATGTTGTACAACTAAGAATTTATGAATTTATATTTATAATTTATTTTAAGTTATTTAAGTACAACGTACAAATGCATTAGTTGTTCAATGATAATGACTTTTTCTTGAAAAACTCATTTTTATTTATAGTCACATCAATACAATTTTTTATGTTAATTTTATTTTGGTACAACTTTTCAATTGAATTTAACCATAGTTACATGGATTTTGGTGCAAAAAGTGTATTGTAAATTCATAAATATTATTTTATTAGTTTAGCTATTATTTTATTATTTCCTTAAGAGGCCCATTATAGATCTCAAATTTCCCCTAATGTTGATAGAAATTCAACGTCATTGGGTTCATTAATGGACGATGTAGAAGTTTCGAAGGAAGACTTAAAATATGAGAGTAAATGTGTATGATTCCAACAACACATAGTATATGGAAATATTTTCCAATAAAAAACAGAGCTTCACTAGGCATTTCAAAGATCACTAGGTTTTTGTTGCATGGCATTTGGGTGGATTATTAGAATGTCCTTGTTGTGTTTGTTCTCAAATCAAATGAAGAATTTTTAAGGAATATTTCAAAGTTCTATTTACAAGCAGTAGGGATGATTGTTGGATTGTTCATTTAGTAGGATATGAAAGAAAATATATATGGTATTTATAGTACCGTGATTATTACATCATAATGCAGTTTCCAGTGGATTGTACTCAACGAGGAAAATGGTGCAATCAATCCCTTGAATAGGAAGTGAACCCAACGATTGAATTTAAGGAGACAACATCAATTGGGAATATCTTGTGCTTGTTTCCACAAGGATATTTCTATGCTAGATGTAGTTGGGTCAGCTATGCCAAGGTTTGTATTGTTTCTCTATATGGTGCCTTGAAAATACATCAGATATAGAATTAATCTATTCTAATTTAGAGATTAAATGTGTTCTCAACTTTCCAAAGAGGCACTCAGGGACATTCTTTGCTCCAAACGTTGTTGTCTCATTTAGTTGGGCATCTTGAAATGCTTTATATGAACGGACTTTTGCATGTATTAACCCTAGAAGGAAACCCATATTTTTTTTTCTTGAAATTTCACTTAGTAGCAATAACTGTATGTAATTTTCTATTGAAGGATGGGACGCTGTAAGTCCAGATAGCATCATGGATGTTTCATTGTGGTTTAATATGATTATGATATAGTTTGGAAGTTTAATTCAAGGAGGCTTCAACTATTGCAATACAATGACAAGGTGGAAACATTTTTTAGAGTGAACATGGGCATATTTTCTTCACAAGAGTATGCAATACTCCAAAAACAACATCTTGGTGAATTTTCCATTAATATTGCAGAGAGAGGAAACGTTGGAGCTTTTAACATGCTTTCCAAGCACCATAACTTCTCCTTATCTCCCTTTATCTTAATAATATTAGATGTAGTTCCTAGAACCATTACAATGCACAACTATAGTCAATCACTTCCTAGATTACCAAAAAATTAACCTACTGCAAGGGATGAGGATTGAGTCGAGAATGAATAATTTATGGCTTCTACTGACAACCATTGGAAAGAAAAAGACAAAGACCTTGATTTAAGTATCAATGTTTGGGAACATAATTTTTATTATGAAAAAATTAATGCAATGCTCGATGGAGTGACTATGGATATAGTCGTGGAAAGATTGAGGGAGATGGTTGTTCCTTTTATGGATAGGAAATATGGAATAATATACACACATGAGGAAGGATATTCTTTAAGGAATAAGAAAGTTAAGTCTACAAACTCTTCAAATATATTTTTAGTTAAATGGTTGAAAGAGAAAGAAAAGGAGAATAATTTGGAAGTGTGCTCTGTGATTTTAGAGGAGGGATGTAAAGATTCAGAAGAGATCTGGCTTTTAAAGTATGAAGTGGAAATAATAAAGGTAGGTTTTCACTATATACATGCTCATATACTCACTGATAGACGAGGTATGATGGCCTCTATATTTCCTAATCTTGCACAAAAAATCTTGAAGAGTAGACATTTTGTTGGTGGTTCTAAGGATTTTATTCCGAGAAAGGGCTTGGAAAGAGTGCTAAGAAATTCTCATAGTGGCATTTCTTCAAATTCAAGGCTCACCATGAGTCCGTTGTTCTTGAATGATGAGGTTTATAGTTAGTTATTTATCAATGTAAGCAATGATGACTTTTCTGGTCAAGATAAACATGCTAGCATTCTTGGAAACTTAGACAAAAGGTTAAGACTGGTTGAGGGGCATGCTTTAACAAGGAAAAAATGGAGAGGCATACAATATTTTGTCACTATCATAGAAACCCATATATAGTTTCATGGTCACATTATGATTGATTTGTGGAGGGGGGGCACAGTAGAAGTGGATATTGACTATGTAATTATGGATTTATGTAATGAAGAAGACCAAGATATTTTTGCTATGCTTGCTTCATGGGTTTCATGAGCAAGGTTTTTATTTTAGGTCAAAAGACTTCTTCTTGATGTCTTTTAGGGATTTGTCATCTTGTCATAAATGTACCAATTAAGAGTCATGTATATGAAGAGTCTAGTCAAAGAAGTTTTCTCAAGACCTTATCATATAAGCCTTGAAGACATGGCTAAGAATGTGGCTCAAGATCAACGTTGAAATGCCTCCTCAAGTCGGCCTATGTGTAATGTACATTTCGGCTTACAATCAATAGATAGGTCGACTCAATGAAAAATCATATCTATTGACTTTCAGGCCGGCTAATATAGGGGTTGACCACTATATATACCCCTGTGTAATGCATAGAAAAGACAGGAATATAATCTCAGACTTTTGTGATTTTTGGTCAAGGTATCAGTGATAAGATTGCGGTAAATTCAGGAATAATTATGTGATGAAATGAAAATGGAAGGACAGAGATACAAGTGCGGAATTAGAAGTGGATCAACGAAGTATTCAAGAGTGAATCTGCCTGCAATAAGTATGATTTAAGTAATTTGTAGAAGGAAGACATAAAAGCAAAGGAATAAGGCTGCCATTATACAAGGTTTTGGAATAATTATCTCATACTACATCACCGTAAGCCAAGAAGTAACAGGAGTGTGTAATACAATAATTCTACTCAGCAAATAAGAGTTAAGTAGAATCATATCTTTCATAGAGAAATGACATAATTATAATATGGACTAAGATAGGACGTGTGTACATTAAAGACCAGCCAACAAGTTCAAGTGGAGATGTAAGGTGTGCATAGGACTTTCCAAGTCAAGATGTTGATATCTTAGTATATCACATACAACCAAAGAAGGGAAATACAGTGAGAGAGATCGAACTCTCTAGTCCTGGTGTAGGAGGGTGCAAAAAAGAAGGATCAACTGAAGGAGTCAATGAAGAAGCAGTGACAATGTCTTGGAGGCATACAAGGGTTAACGGTCTATGTCATGGTCATGGTACTTGTCATCTAAAAGTCTATAAGAATAATTTCTGGTGGGTTTTCCTCTCCAAGAGGGAGAGGTTTTTGCCCTGGCTCGAAGAGCCTAAATTTGTGTCTCTTCTATTTTGGTAATTGACTTGATGAAAGACATAATAAGCTAAGAAGAGAAGACATAAGTAAATGAAGTAAGCTCATAATTAATTATCAAGAAGAGATTTTGAATTAAACCTAGCCCTACCAAATTATAACCATGGCATCAGAGCGAAGGTGCTAAAGACAAGGGCTACTTAGCAAGGAGACACTCAAGGAAGCAAGAATCAAAGTCAAGGTCAAATTTTGCGTTGAAAAGTCGAATCCGTTTGCAGGGAAGATTCTCAAGCCATTTCAAGAAGACCTTCAATCTCATTCAAAGGATCCACTCATCAAGGAGATAATATTTTCCATAAAATATTTATGACATTGAAGACATTGTTGGAAGACACATCATCAAGCATCATCCAATTTTATGCAATAACTTTGAAGACATATACATTGGAGAATTTAATCTAAGAGGGAGTTCCTAACTTCATCTTCATCATCATCAAGGAAGCTGATAGAAGGAAGAAGTCACTTTATTCAATTAAGTATCTATGACCTCATCTAAATCTGTCAAAATGGCTTATTGCAAAGAGAAACAAATTGGTTGGGTCATCAAACTTTAGTGCATGGAAGAAGAGAACATATTTGAATTTAATCAAAGACAGAGTTATGGGATACATCAAAGGATATACAATTCAACCCTAAAAAGAAGATGCTCTAGCTCATGCCAAATACATGAAAGGAGAAATCAGAGCCCAGAGGATTCTCATAGAATCCATTAAGGACCCACTCATACCCTATGTATAAAAACTAGAAACTGCGAAAGAAATATATGAGAAACTGGTGGAGCTATTCTCTATGAGTACTCCAGGGGAAGCAATCTATATGAGACAAGAACTATAAAAGGTAAAAATTTCAAGAGAGGAAGGAATCACTTCATATTTTATGAGGATTTATGAAATTAGAGACCAACTGCAGGAATTGAGAGAATTATTGTCTAATAATGAGATGACTACAATGGTACTGAATGCTCTACCGGAAGAATGGGGAAACTTCACTTCAAGCTTATATGGGAAGAAAGAAGCAACACCATTCCAGGATCTATGTTCTCTGTGTAAAATATAGGAAACAATTTTTAAAGACAAAGCTGATATAGGATCGAGTGAAGGGAATCAATCCTTTGTAGCCATGTCCAGGAATAAAGGAAGATTCAAAAAATTTGGTCCTTGGAATAAAAGAAGAAATATGGACAAAATACGATGCTTTGGATGTAATGAAATTAGGCATTATAAAAGGGTTTGTCCTAAATCTGGGAAGGAAAAGAGGAAAAAGGAAGAAGCCCGTGTCACAGATGAAAGAGAAGAACCCGATGCAAAGAAATCTAAGAAGAAGAAGCAAAAGATCTCTATTATGATTGAGATCATATTTCTCTTTAAGTGATTTATGTTTGTTGTAAAATAGTATGATAGAAAGCAGTTTATATTACTAAAATCATGATAGAAGCATGGAAGGAGCACTTGAAGAAGTAGCACCCGGGAACCTCATTGATAACAACATTGATGGAAGATAGGCATCTGGATCAAGGGTCATCATTCCATAATCAATATAGAAACATGTGATGACATTTTTCTAATGAATTCCTCTCTGGATTCATTGACTAGAAGGAAAGAAAAAGGTTTCATCGAGAATTCTATATTGCAGAATTCAGGGATTAGAACATGATGACATATTGATGAAGCAAGTCAAGGGAATGAAGTTATTTATTCTAGTAAAATTGTAGCAGGATGACTCAAAAGGAAAAGCATGAGGTATATATATCTATATTTTGAATTTGGATGTTGTGAAGTCATGTCATATGGTTTCAGGTGATGGACTTCTATCTTTAGAAGTATGATCAAAGGAAGGAGTATCTCTTCTAGTGCATAGGTTGCCACTAACAGATCAATTCAAATATGTTCTCATATGGAATATGAGGTGGTTGTATGAAAACAAGGAAGTAGATACTGGAAGTTCCTAGGAATGAAGCTGTGTGGAAAAAGAAAGGAAGAGATCACGAAGGGAAACCATGTCAAGAGGCAGTTATCATTCGAAGCCAAGAAGATGTGACTAGGAGATCTCTTGGGAAGATATGTGGACTCTGATAGAAGTATGGTAAACAAAAAGACCCTTGACAATACATATCTTTAGGAGACGTGTCAATCTGAATAGAGGAGGCCGATTCCTAGAGGAAGATGTCATGGTGAAAGATCATCATTGAACTAACTTTTGATTTAAAATTTCTTATGTATATGTTTATCTAGATAAGTTTACGCAGGGTTGCCAATCATGTGGAAGGATGTAAGATCCTTGGGAGATGGTTCGAAGGAAAGAAACATGGCATAAAGGTGGAGCTGATGAGAAAGACTCATGAATCACTTTTTGGTGATGACATGACTCATGGATGAAAGTGATAGATGATCTATGCTCTATGAAGCCAAAAGTTGAAGATTCCTCAATATCGAAATCCATGACATCGAGGGGAGGAATTCGTCATGAGCAGCTGGGTGTCTCACCATTGCTGCTACAGGTCCTTGGTTAAGAGGGAGCCTAGTGGTGACTCTATTACTTAGAAGAATATTGAAGTATGTCATCCCCGATTTAAAAGGAAGTGATGAACATTTTTCTATAAATTCATGTGTCAGGCACTATATCAAGACTTAAGTCGTAAGTCTTAGTGAAGGCCATGAGGAGAGAATGGATAGACACATCATTCTAGTCTTCACCTAGAAGATAGAATGGAGGATTTGGTAATCATCTGGGATCCAATACTCTTTAAGAATGAGATAGGGAATTCAAGATAAGAGTAGTCGGGGAGTGATAATATTTGAGGGTTGGCTACCCAAGAGAAGAATAGTGCAAGAAGGTCATACTATGTGAACACCCGGGTGGAGTATGTACCTTGGAGAGAAAATAACTATGGTGTCTATAAGTCATGTGTCTCGCCAACATTGTATCCCATTGTGTCGTTGAGAGATGGGGTTGTTAGTCAAGGCCCTGCACTAGGAAAATGATGGTTGTCATGATGTTATACATATGCTATTACCAATACGATTCTTCTTATGAAAATTTTCAGATTGAAAGTGACCATGTACCATTATGAATAACTCCCTAGTTAAGAGGGAGTGTTGGAAAGTGTAACTAGGTTCGGTCTTCATATTGACTATGTAATTATGTATTTATGTAATGAAGAAGACAAATATAATAAAATGTAATTTTGTTATGCTTGCTTCATGGGTTTAATCAGCAAGGTTTTATTATAGGTCAAAATACATTTGTCATCTTGTCATAAATGTATTAATTAAGAGTAATGTATATGAACATTGAATATTCTAGTAAAAAAAGAATGCTTAAGACCTTGTCATATAAACCATGAATACATGGCTCATAATGTGGCTCAAGATAAGTGTTGAAATTGTTACTCAAGTCGGCCTATGTGCAGTGTACAAGTCGACTTACAATCGACAGACAGGTCGGCTCAATGAACAATCAGATCTATTGACTGTTAGGTCAGTTAATATAGGGGGCGACCACTATATATAACTTTGTGTACTGCGCAGAAAAGACATGAATATAATATTGGGCTTTTGTGATTTTCGGTCAAGGTCTAAGTGATAATATTGCAGTAAATTCAGGAATAATTCTGTGATTAAATGTGAAGGGAAGGACAAAGATACAAGTGCAGAATTATAAGTGGATCAATGAAGTATTCAAGAGTGAATCTATCTACAATAAGTGTGAGTTTAGAACTACGTAAATGGAAGACAGAAAATCAAAGGAATAAGGCTGTCACATATACAAGGTTTGGGAATAAGTATCTTAGACTACATCACCGTTAGCCAAGAATTAAAAGAAGTGCGTAATACAATAAGTCTTCTCACCAAATAATAATTAAGTAGAATCATATATGTCATAGAGAAAGACATCATTATAATATGGACTGAGATAAGACGTGTGTACATTAAATACCAACCAACAAGATCAAGTGGCGATGCAAGGTGTGCACAAGACTGTCCAAGTCAAGATGATGATATCTCAGTAAGGATCACACACAACCAAACAAGGAAAATACAGTGAGAGAGACAGAGTGCTCTAGTTCTACTGCATAAAGGTGTAGGACAGTGCATAAAAGAAGGATCATCCCAAGGAGTCAATGAAGAAGCAGTGACAAAGTCTTGGATGCATACAAGGGTCAAGGGTCTGTGCCATGTTCATGGTACTTGTCATCTGAAAGTATATAAGAAGAGTTTTTGGTGGGTTTCCCTCTCTAAGAGGGAGATGTTTTGGCCTTGGCTCGAAGAGCCTAAATTTGTGTCTCCTATGTTTTGGTAATTGACTTGATGAAAGACATAATAAGCTAAGAAGAGAAGATATAATTAAAAAAATTAAGCTCACAAGTAATTATTAAGAAGATAATTTGAATTAAACCTAGCCCTACCAAATTCTTAACACACTATAAGCTGCAATTGAACTAACACTTTACCAAGTTATCTCCTCTGAACTTGGTCAATGGTTCACTTCACTTGAACCTTATTTCTGAGCACTCCTTTATACCTTTCTTCCTTTGCTGCAAACAACTGCAACATCACTTTGAGTTGACTTATGATTCTTTGACTCTAGACTTCTAATTTGGCATTACTCTTTACATTAATGGCCCTAGTCCTTTCATTGGGAAACTCTTTCATTCATAAGATCTCAACCCTCACATAACTCTCTTCCCATTTACAATTACACTTGAATTTGATTTGGTCATGGACTTGAATACATTTGGACTTTCGAATATGGATCACTTAATTAAAATAAATATTAATACTTTTAATATCCCACTCCACTTTTATATTCCAAGATAATGCCTTTCTTGAAATTTTCTTTTTGTAAATCAGTTTTACCGCGTACAAATTTTTTAGTGAATTTCACCTCCTTTTTTTTTTGTAATCGAATGTGTTGAAAATTGAAATGAATGAACTAAAATAAAATGATGATCTTAGGGTTGAACCTTTTACAAGAATTTCAAAGGAGGATTTCTTGCCATGACAGAGGAAATTGAGGTTGTTATCACTCATAATTTTGTGAGTCATTACTATACAGTTCACTTCTCAAAAAGGGTAAGGTCTCCTTGAACCTTTTTGAAGTTGGCATAGGAAATTTCATTTTTTCATATTTAACCTATCCTAAGTTTCAAGACCACCCTCATTTCATCTCAAAACCACCTCCATATTGGTCACATCATTTCCCATCAGTCATCATTTGCTGACATATTCCATTTCCAAAGCTTTTGAATTCGAAAAGGTCACTTTCGCCAAGATTTCTTGTTTTCGTAGCGAATTACATAGTAAAAAGGTAGTTTTCGCTACGAAACTGCCTAATAGTTTCGTAGTGAAACTGCCACGAAATGAAATAACTACGCCGCGAAAAGAGGTTTTTCTGTCTGTCTTTTTAAATTTGGTGCAAGGTAGCAGTCAATGATTAGAAGGAGATAGGGTGAAGGTTATTCAAGTCTTTTTGGTTAATTCAAAGGTACATAACCATGTATGAGGTCATCATTACCCTTTTTGGCATATATGTGTCATGATTAAAGCATGCGATGTCACTTAAAACACAAAACCTTATCCTAAGTTGCTATTTGTCACTCAACATTCATTCTTGCATGTGAAACATCTCAATGTCACTGTTTGAGAGCTGCCTCATTACACCAAGCAGCTTGCTGTCCAATTTGGCTTTACAAGTGTCACATTTTTAAGAGGGTAGCTTGGTTATAAAAGGATATGGTCATGTACAAGAAAGCACACAAAGGAGGCTCTGTGGATAAAATAGAAGCTCATGGACCTGTTGTAGCGGCTACAACAACACCCAAAACTTTGGGTATATTTAAAATTTCGGGTCCCCCCTCTACTTGCTTAGCCGTTAAGGTTTTAACCTGGCCTGTAGACGATGACATCCTCGTAACCTGTCCCAAGCCCCTCGTGAGCCTTCTCACCATCATGACAAGATACTCTTACCGCAGCCGTGCCATGTGTGAAGGGATCGCCATGCATACATTCGAATGGAATTTTTTTTTGTGTATTTACATTAAAAGCTCTTGCACCATGGATTGTTTAGGCACTCGGTTTAGGTACTTCACCAAGCTCATAATCTAATGTTAATTATTTGGGGGCATCGCTCTCTAAAGGGTAACTGTGAACTAATTAATGTTATAATGTTTCATACAGGTCAATCCCACGGATGATATACTCATTAATGCCATCACCACACGGAGGGAAATGCACAAAAGCTAAACAACAAGGTCACAACTGTGAAACATGACACTTTCATCCACATGCCCCCTGCCCAGGTGGGGATGAGACTTAAGGCTACCATTGAAGACCATTGTGAAGGAAGATGACAAGGATACACCCACAAGTGAGAAGGAGAAGCAATTTAACATTATTTTCAGATGGAGGATGGTGTGGTGTATGTTCATTCAGATAAAGGATCAAGGAAAGAATTGTTCGTGGTTGACCGATGCAACAAAATTCTTCATTGATGCACTAGCATTGGCATATCAGAGTATTGATGTTTTCCATGGCAATTTAAGTATCTCCCCACTCTATGTCTTCAGAAGTACTTGTGCTAAAGACATTCAACACTCCGAAAAAGTAAAGAGATACTTGGAGCATTTTCCTTTGTCTTCTAGACATTAACTTTGGTGCCTTTATTCAAGTATGTCTTTATAGTGTTGAAAGCTGATGACAACGGCGAAGGTGGAGCTTTTGCATTATGCAGGCACGCCTAAGTTGGTTTGCTGACAAAATGCCCGAACTGCTGATGATGAGCTTTCGACATATAAAAAGGAACTTCCCCCCCACACGAGGAAAGGGTCAAGAATAAGACAGATTCTCGAAAAGCATAGAAGCCTTCGGTTTGCGCTGTTGGTTGTAGCTTTGCTGGGAAATTGTATGGTTATTGGAGATGGTGTGCTAACACCAACCATTTACATGTATTTTGCAGTCTCAGGATTTGAAGTTGTTTCGATGGAACACCTACATGAATATGTCAACCCCACAGACGATATACCAAAAATACTACCATCACACTCAAAGAAAGAAATTGGAACTCAAATAATTAGGGCACACTGGTTAAGGGAATTGTCAGTCACAATTAAGCCACGTCCTTCTGGATGTGCATCTTCATTCCAAAAGAAAGGCTGTTACATGAATTCATATGGCTATATATTGATTGAAAAAAGTAGTGGCTTAAATCAACAACGTACATCAGCTGCGATACAGTAGTTCTGGAAGGATCTTGAACGCAAACGTTGTCATCTCAAATTTCCACTTTCATGACATTGAGTAGAATCCTAATAAGATTAAGGGCCTATATCTCGAAAATTGATCTATCATTTTGTTTATAAATGATGCTAAGACTATTATAAAGCTGCCCTAAGGCATGATAAAGAGCTTGGCAGTACAAGCAATATTTTCGACTTCATGGTTAAAGCTTAGTTTCCTATCAGCGCCCAGATGTTTGGCTAATTATGGGTGTTACGACGTTTTGATCCCATTACTAAATCTGCAAGGAAGTTAGTCCGATGCATATTTGAGTACAACCCCACCAGTGGTATTGTGGCTCATATTCATTCATAGGAGGACATGATAGGTTTTTCTAGCTGCATGTTTGATAATAGTAATTATGTGCGGAAAGCATGGATGTTTCACTTGTGCTCTTTAAAGTTTTGCACGAAGGGTGAGCTCCCATTTGTTGTTTCCATTATACTTGCTATTATAATGCTAAGTGGAAGCCATGCAAGATGCAAGAAGATTTAGTACGAAGTAGCCCACAGCACGGACGTTGACTCTCTGCCAGATTAGAAAGAATATTTTCGGTCACGCACTTGAACACGAGCATGGTGTTACCAAGATAGAGTTTGTTCATATGAAAAGTAAGCCTCGAAGGTCGAGCATTGGGTTTGATATGTTAATAAAAGAGGAATGTTTGTCATTCAAAAAAAGTCACGACGGTTTGTAGAAAGTCCAACCATAACTCATCAGGTCGGAATATGTCATACAAACGAGGGTAATGCAAGAAAGGTTAACAAGCTCGAGTATAATAGGAGCGAAGCCATGTGCTTATGAGCGATTGCGCGTTGAGCTCAACACAATGCCAGTTGCGCTCCTAAAATCAGCCACATGGTTTAGTAATGGCCATGGCACAAACAAGAAACCGCCCATGATAGATATTGTGCGCACGCTCCCAACATAACTAAAGCATGAATGCCGCAATACCAAATCGGGTATCACACAGACATTCTCTGTGGGTGCAGTTATTAGTATTCGCAGGCGGCATACCCATAATATTATTGCCGCAGGGTGTTGAAATAATCCGGTTGCGCCACCTACCATTGAAAAAGCTCACTCCTGCCACGGCCTCGGCATGCCAAACGCAGCGCCAGTACCCGTTTTCGCAGAGTTTGTTTAGCGGTGAATATCCCTTCATTATGAGTTGCTGCCATGGCTGGAATATGTGGTGCGAATGCCAATGGTTACAGACAAATAAGTAGAACAATTTAAAGATCACAAAACATCAATCAAAGGGAGCCCGCAGCTCATACGAATCCTCGACTGTGTGAGGGCAAAATAAGTCGCAAAGTCGCAGTTAAGCACATCTGGGAGAGATCGCGACTAGTGCGACTCTCCGACTGTGCGACCTCCGCACCAGAATTGCGACTTCACACCCTCATGCACTCAAACCTCATAATGATCACATGCACTCGAGTTACAGTAGGTGGTGAGCGCCTTGAGGGGAAATATCATCGAAGGTGGATGTGTATGAGAATGAAGGGGCATGCCTCTCACAGCAAAATGGAAGCATATGCATGGTCGCAAAAGGGGTACTTCGCAGGCCTCGAGGCACAAGGTCGCAAATGTTTGCTTTCGGTCAACAAATGCGACCTATTTCCCATGCGATTGTGTGACCTCTCTGAGGTCGCAAGGTCGCAAAAGGTGTGTCCGAGAGGAACCGATGAAATTCTCCGACTATGCGACCCCAAAGTGCAACCTCTTTGAAAGGAAAACACACATGCCCATATAAACGCAAAGTCACACTCTCAAAATAGGGCGGGCACGCATTTGTATTACAGAGGGTATTGAGCTTACATAACAACAAATGATCGAAACGTTGTTACGAGAGGCCCCATAATCACACTGTTGGAAGCACACCAGGGGTGCGCACGTATACATGCACCAGCTTTGCCAAGGATGCATCCCATTTTGAAGCCATGCAAAGATCGTACAAGGTAGTAACCAAGAAGGAAACACGTGAATAGAAGCGCGCTCGATGAAAATTAGGCTCTCTCCTTACCGTGCACCGTAGGGAAGAAATAAGTCTTGGGTAAAAGGGAACAGGAGTATAATATACAAATCACATCACCTAATAAGGTGGAGACGTGGAAAAAGGACTATGCAGGAGTCCAAGCTAGTTGTTAAAATCCCCTGATTTTATTTGTCAATATGCCCCTTATGCATCTGCGTTTTTTTAATTTTTCCTCAACATGCATAAATATATCTGTGTGTGTGAGGCTAATTTAATAAGTTATACATGGCTAATTTGATATGCTTATGCGCAGGTAACATGAGGAAATTATGATGATGACCCAGACGAGGAAGTTTGTCGCTTACCTAGAAAATGCTGGTTCACGTGGTGAGAGGTAAGACTATCTCAAGAAGAAAAATGTAGAAGGGATAAAACCCCCAGGTCGCAGATTTCCTCAGGTCGCCAGGCCGCTAAGTCGCGTTCCATGCCAAACGCTCGATGACGCGACCCAGCAACCCAACGACTGGGTTGCAAGGTCGTAGAATCCAGGCAGGTCGCAGGTCACAGATTTGCTTAAGGTCGCAGGTCACAGATTTCCTCAGGTCGCAAGTCGCAGATTGCTTGAGGTCGCAAGTCACGGAGTGCTCGAGGTCGCAAGTCGCAAAATCCAGTGAGGTCGCAGGTCGCAAAATCTACTAAGTCGCAAGGCAGCCCAACGGTCAGGAAGGCAAAAGGTCAAGGAACCCCAAAGGGCAAGTTTTGTCCTATAAATATTTCCTTCGGGAGATTGTAATGGACTTTTTTCCTTGGAGACTCAAAGAGGATAACATTGTATAGAAGGACTACACATTTTGATATATGAATACAAGCATTTGAGGATTTCATTTTTGGATCTGATGTTGTTAATGTGTGAACACTATGAGTATTTCGTTTTTCAGTTTCTAACATATTTTGGATAACGAAACTGTGTCTCTAATAGCATCATTCATGCATTATAGTTTGCTAGACATGTGTTAATGGTGTTAAATTTATATCACTTTCTTCGCGAATGTTAATAACTGTGTACTGACATTTATATTATCTCCTAAACCTTTTAAGGAAGTGAAGGGTATTCTGCCATAAAGAACTATTTCTTCTATGGTTAGAATAGCGCATAAGCATGACCCTAATGATGTGCTGTTAACAACACTTCCTTTGGCCCCATGCTTTCTAACTCATCTTGCTACGCATAGTGTTATATGTTCATTTAATTCATCAATCATGTGTTTTGTATCATTTGAATAAGCGTGTTTCCGTAGGTTCACAGAGTTCTCCTGAGACCAAAGGAAAAGAAACTAAGCGGTAGCTGGACCTACACCCCGGACGGGATCCCCATTCCAAACGGTTTAGAGTCTAGTTGGGACTTTTTACTGGGGAGATCCCCTGCTGTTGGCTGGACAAATTTTCCCGTCAAAAGAATTAGCGCTAGAAGGAGGGCCAGATGACAAGCTGAGCCCTTAGAGCCTGCAGTTAATCATATATCTATAATGGCTCGTCCCCAAATCATCCTCCCGAGATGTTTGTCAGAGTTTTATAGGCCTCAATGCTCCATCCTCGATGAAATTATGTATCACTTGTCCCAGTTAAAATTTGATGGTGAAAACAGAGTTTCCGTAACCAAACATCTTTTAGATTTTTGTGAGTGCTACGAAATTGACAATGAAGGGTTGACTTGTTTGATTTTCTCCCTCACTCTCGAAGGTCGCGCTAAGCAATGGTGCCGCACATTGTCGGAAGTTTCCATCCATTTGTACGAGCAACTTGCCGGTGAAATACAAGAAGATTTTCACAGGTATGATCTTCAAAATGTATTATTAAAATTAAATGACATCAAAATGGAACCTCAGGAACCTCTAGATGAATTCTCTATCAGATTTTTTCATTATTGTATTGAGATCCCTGAAAAGGATGTTGATTGGAGATATTTAAGTGAACAATTCAGGCATGCGATTTCCGTTTCCCTTGAACAGTTCCAATTAGCAACCAAGCTTGATTCTAGTGTTTGCTATGATGACCTGCAAGTTGCTAGCTATTCAGACTTTGTTCCTAATGTTTCCTTGTCCCTCTCCCCAAGTTTAGACCACATTGAGGAGAGTATTACTATTTGTGATATTCCTATTCCTTCCCCTGAATGGCCGTGTAGTGGAGTTGTTACCTCGGAAGTTCTAAGAAATGATAGATGTGTGCCAGAAGATAAAACCTGTTGTGTCACCACCGAATCTGTCACGCACCCTGTCGAATCAAAGCCTGAAAATCATATGGGCCCAACATTTCTCCAAGATCATGAAGCCCATATCGAGCCTACTAAATGTTTCCATAGGCACAGTCCTAAATCTGATTCCTATACTGATGATGAATTGACTCTTATCCCGCGCGAAGCTGATTTCCTCACAAGGCCTGCCAGATCATTGTCATCTCTGGATGACACGGATGTGCGTGATGAAAATCTTTGTACAGTTGATACCCCAGTGGAGCCTAAAATGCCAAGTACCCAACTTGATCAAATCGATGGTTCTAGTGATCACTGTTTATCTGAAAACATATTCACTCATACTGCTGAGGACTGTCACTCATATCTCTTTTCCGACCATATGAAGACACCAGAATTCGATAATCCGCTTTGTGAAGATTCAAGTACCCATCAGGAAATCGAAGCACTTTAGCTTCTGCCGACACTTACCCCAAGTTCTTCCAATCCTGATGAGACCCCCCAAACAACTCCAACTAGGGTTACTCGGATTAGGGTTTCTGAAATGACGATTCCCAAGTACCATGCTCCTCCCAGCATAACTACGTTGAATTCACCCCACTGGCAATTCTAAAGAATCTAATACATTGGATTATCAATCTGTCTGTGCGCAAATATTTGACCGAATTGATACAAAGACCACTGACATTTTGCAACTCACCACAATTCATGATCACATCCATTCGCCTGTTGATCTCGCCAAACCATCAAAGTTGGGAAGCCCCCCGCTTGAAGGTCTGAAGTTTGTTCAAAATAGTAAGGAATTGTAGCCTCCACTAAAGGTGGATTCGGATCCTCATATCCTCGACAAAACCTAGGAGCAACTTCGAACTAGGGTTTTCAAAATTAGGGTTTCTGCTCTTGGATTCGCAAGTATCTATAATTCGCCTGGCAGACGCTTATTTTTTCCATCCTATCAGGTTAATCATCCTCAACACCATGATGAGATTTCCGGTCAATTCGACGAATCCTACCCAGTGAATATACTTGCAAATAGGCAATGGCTTACCCCCCTCCCATCGGACCTAGGGTTGTGCATGAATGGCTGTGTGTCATTCATAAATAATTTTAAGTTTCAAGAACATATTTCCGTGTATCAGGATGAGAGTGGAATTCAGCTTGCACAATCCATTCTGGCATGTTCTCTGGTAAGTATCCATGATGTTCTTTCCGTTTCACATGCTCTTCAGGTAAGTTTTATTGTCGATGCACATTTTTGGATGCTAGCTCTGATCTCGAGCATTGTTGTTCTTGCAGGATGGGAACTAATGCGGTGGCTGCACTGGAAAGCTGATTTCACATAACCCAACCGCCTCATTAGTTAAACTAGGGTTTTAGGTGTAGGCTAGCTAGGACCTATTAATAAATTTTTTTTTTTTAAATTAGGTTTAATTGCGAAATTTTTACTTTATAATTTAAAAGTGTGTCTGCTATTTTTGCTTACGATTAATATCTTAGGCATCATCATGTTACAATTGTTTTGCAATCATTTCTTTTTCATTTTTCTTGTTGCTGCATAAATAATCACTGCTTGTATTGCGCCTCTTTTCCATCTACAACTGGTTGATGTTCTGACACATGGCGTTTCATTTCATCTTGAGCCTCGTCTATTACATTGCGTCATACACTTTCTTCCTCACACCGTTTCCGCAGGTTGTTGACATAGATTTGAAAGTTTCGATATATCGCATACCACGGTGCAAGCTCGCATTGAAACCCTCATGACCTTGCTGACTTGTTTTACCTCGATTGCTGAAGCAGTAACTCCATTATTAGTGTGAGGTTGCGGTTGTTACCTCAAGAGGAAACTTCTCTCAAGACAGGTCATCGAAGTCGCATTCTCAACAAATTGCCTATGAGTCTAAATTCATTAGCTGGGGAGATACGAGCCAGTTGTTCGTGGGAAACCTAATGAGTTTGAATGGCCCATACCCATACCCTAAGCCTTGTGCCCGGCATAGTCTCGAACATCTTAATGATATGTTTTGCACGCTTCGCCTATTGTGGTAGATGGGATGTGAAGGTTTGGCACAAGGGAAAACCCAAATCAGGATATGTTTCAGTTTCTGTAAAACAAGAAACAACCTCTCTTGCTCATAAAATAAGTCGGGATCCCTCATCCGCCCATCAAAAATAAGTGCCACGAGCACATGAAAATAAGTGCTACAAGCACATGAAACAAATAAGGGTAAAGGATCGAGAAAGGCTTCCTGCGTAGAGAGGTAATGCAATGACTCCACCGGGGTACTGACCAGGCTCGCTAACAACAGAGCAACGCTTGTGATTTCTTGAAGTGACTCCACCAGGGTACTGTCCAGGCCTGCTGGCAGCGGAGCAACACCGAAAAATTACTTTAAAAATCTCGAGAATAATAAACCCACTGCCTTGCACTTCACATCATCAACAAGCTACTGGCGTCTGTGAGCTTCCGCTTTGATGTGTTCTGATTAGCGAGACCTAGCTGAGGCACAAGGACTGGGCATACCTATAAAGGCCAAAGTAATACAAAGGGTACTCACAAAACTTGTTCAATATTCCCTTGCATCACTATCTCGACTCAGACTATTGTTGTGATATTGACGGAGATGCTGGATTCTACTAGTGGTTCGCCATTTGTTGTAGCCGCTACAACAACACCCAAAATTTTGGGTTTATTTAAAATTTCGGGTCCCCCCTCTACTTGCTTAGCCATTAAAGTTTTAACCTGGCCTGTAGACAATGACATCCTTGTAACCTGTCCCAAGCCCCTCGTGAGCCTTCTCACCATCATGACGAGATAATCTTACCGCAACTGTGCCATGTGTGAAGGGATCTCCATGCATACATTCGAATGGAAACTTTTTTTTGTGTATTTACATTAAAATCTCTTGCACCATGGATTGTTTAGGCACTCGGTTTGGGTACTTCACCAAGCTCATAATCTGATGTTAATTACCTGGGGGCATCGCTCTCTAAAGGGTAACTGTGAACTAATTAATGTTATAATGTTTCATACAGGTCAATCCCACGGATGATATACTCATTAATGTCATCACCACACCGAGGGAAATGCACAGAAGCTAAACAACAAGGTCACAGCTGTGAAACATGACACTTTCATCCACATGCCCCTTGCCCAGGTGGGGATGAGACTTAAGGCTACCATTGAAGACCATTGTGAAGGCAAATGACAAGGATACACCCACAAGTGAGAAGGAGAAGCAATTTAACATTATTTTCAGATGGAGGATAGTGTGGTGTATGTTCATTCAGATAAAGGATCAAGGAAATAATTGTTCGTGGTTGACCGATGCAACAAAATTATTCACTGATGCACTAGCATTGGCATATTAGAGTATTGATGTTGTGCATGGCAATTTAAATATCTCCCCGCTCTATGTCTTCAGAAGTACTTGTGCTGAAGACATTCAACACTCCGAAAAAGTAAAGAGATACTTGGAGCATTGTCCTTTGTCTCCCGAACATTAAATTTGGTGCCTTTATTCAAGTATGTCTTTATAGTGTTGAAAGCTGGTGACAACGGCGAAGGTGGAGCTTTTGCATTATGTAGGCATGCCTAAGTTGCTCTGCTGACAAAATGCCCGAAATGATGATGAGGAACTTTCGACATATAAAAAGGAACTACCCCCCCACACGAGGAAAGGGTCAAGAATAAGATAGATTCTCGAAAAGCATAGAAGCCTTCGGTCTGCGCTGCTGGTTGTAGCTTTGCTGGGAAATTGTATGGTATTGGAGATGGTGTGCTAACACCAACCATTTACATGTATTTTTCAGTCTCAGGCTTTGAAGTTGTTGCGACGGAACACCTACATGAATATGTCAACCCCACAGACGATATACCAAAAATACTACCATCACACTCAAAGAAAGAAATTGGAACTCAAATAACCAGGGCACACTAGTTAAGGGAACTGTTAGTCACAATTAAGCCACGTCCTTCTGGATGTGCATCTTCATTCCTAAGGAAAGGCGGTTACATGAATTCATATGGCTATATATTGATTGAAACAAGTAGTGGCTTAAATCAGCAACGTACATCAGCTGCGATACGGTAGTTGTGGCAGGATCTTGAACGCAAACGTTGTCATCTCAAATTTCCACTTTCATGACATTCAACAGAATCCTAATAAGATTAAGGGCCTATATATCGAAAATCGCTCTATCATTTTTTTTAGAAATGATGCTAAGACTATTATAAAGCTGCCCGAAGGCATGATAGAGAGCTTGGCAGCACAAGCAATATTTTCGACTTCATGGTTAAAGCTTAGTCTCTTATTAGCGCCCAGATGTTTGGCTAATTACGGGTGTTACGAAGTTTTGATCCCATTACTAAATTTGCAAGGAAGTTAGTCCGATGCATATTTGAGTACAACCCCACCAGTGGTAAAAAATTATATTATGGCTCATATTCATGCATAGGAGGACATGACAGGTTTTTCTAGCTGCATGTTTGATAATAGTAATTATGTGCGGAAAGCATGGATGTTTCACTTATGCTATTTAAAGTCCCGCACGAAGGGTGAGCTCCCATTTGTTGTTTCCATTATACTTGCTATTATAATGCTAAGTGGAAACCATGCAACACGCAAGAAGATTTAGTACGAAGTAGCCCACAGCACGGACGTTGACTCTCTGCTAGATTAGAAAGAATATTTTCGGTCACGCACTTGAACACGAGCATGGTGTTACCAAGATAGAGTTTGTTCATATGAAAAATAAGCCTCGAAGGCCGAGCATTGGGTTTGATATGTTAATAATAGAGGAATGTTTGTCATTCAACACAAGTCACGACGGTTTGTAGAAAGTCCAACCATAACTCATCAGGTCAGAATATGTCATACAAACGAGGGTAATGCAAGAAAGGTTAACAGGCTCGAGTATAATAGGAGCGAAGCCACGTGCTTATGAGCGATTGCTCGTTGAGCTCAACACAAGGCCAGTTGCGCTCCTAAAATCAGCCACATGGTTTAGTAATGGCCATGGCACAAACAAGAAACCGCCCATGATAGATATTGTGCGCACGCTCCCAACATAACTAAAGCATGAATGCCGCAATACCAAATCGGGTATCACACAGACATTCTCTGTGGGTGCAGTTATTAGTATTCGCAGGCGGCATACCCATAATATTATTGCCGCAGGGTGTTGAAGTAATTCGGTTGCGCCTACCGTTGACAAAGCTCACTCCCGCCATGGCCTCGGCATGCCAAACGTAGCTCTAGTACCCATTTTCACAGAGTTTGTTTAGCGGTGCATATCCCTTTATTATGAGCTGATGCCATCACTGGAATATGTGGTGCAAATGCCAATGGTTACAGACAAATAAGTAGAATAGTTTAAAGATCACAAAACATCAATCAAAGGGAGCCCGCAACTCATACGACTCCTCAACTGTGTGAGGGAAAAATAAGTCGCAAAGTCGCAGTTAAGCGCATCCAGGAGAGATCGCGACTGGTGCGACTCTCTGACTATGTGACCTCCGCGCCAGAATTGCGACTTCACACCCTCAGGCACTCAAACCTCATAATGATCACATGCACTCGAGTTACAGTAGGTGGTGAGCGCCTTGAGGGGAAATATCATCAAAGACGGATGTGTATGAGAATGAAGGGGCAGGCCTCTCGTAGCAAAATGGAAGCATATGCATGGTCACAAAAGGGGTACTTCGCAGGCCTCGGGTTGCAAGGTCGCAGATGTTTACTTCCGATCAACAAATGCAACCTATTTCCCATGCGACTGTGCGACCTCTCTGAGGTCGCAAGGTCGCAGAAGGTGTGTTCGAGAGGAACCGATGAAATTCTCCAACTATGCGACCCCAAAGTGCAACCTCTTTGAAAGGAAAACACCCATGCCCATATAAACGCAAAGTCACACTCTCAAAATAGGGCGGGCACGCATTTGTATTATGGACGGTATTAAGCTTACATAACAGCAAATGATCGAAACGCTTCTACGAGAGGCCCCATAATCGCATTGTTGGAAGCACACCAGGGGTGCGCACGTATACATGCACCAACTTTTCCAAGGATGCATCCCATTTTGAAGCCATGCAAAGATCGTACAAGGTAGTAACCAAGAAGGAAACACGTGAATAGAAGTGCACTCGATGAAAATTAGTCTCTCTCCTTACCGTGCACTGTAGGGAAGAAATAAGTCTTGGGTAAAAGGGAACAGGAGTATAATATACAAATCACATCACCCAATAAGGCGGAGACGTGGAAACAGGACTATGTAGGTGTCCAAGCTAGTTGTTAAAATCCCCTGATTTTATTTGTCAATAGGCCCCTTATGCATCTGCGTTTATTTTATTTTATTTTTCCTCAACATGCATAAATATATTTGTGTGTGTGAGGCTAATTTAATAAGTTATACATGGCTAATATGATATGCTTACGCGTAGGTAACATGAGGAAATTATGATGATGACCCAGACGAGGAAGTTTGTCGCTTACCTAGAAAATGCTGGTTCACGTGGCGAGAGGTAAGACTATCTCAAGAAGAGAAATGTAGAAGGGATAAAACCCCTAGGTCGCAGATTTCCTCAAGTCGCTAGGTCGCTAAGTTGCGTTCCATGCCAAACGCTCGACGACGCGACCCAGTGACCCAACGACTGGGTCGCAAGGTCGCAAAATCCAGGTAGGTCGCAGGTCGAAGGTCACATATTTGTTTAAGGTTGCATGTCGCAGATTTCCTCAGGTCGCAGGTCACAGATTGCTTGAGGTCGCAGGTCGCGGATTGCTCGAGGTCGCAAGTCGCGATATCCAGTGAGGTCGCAGGTCGCAAAATCTACTAAGTCGCAAGGAAACCCAACGGTTAGGAAGGCAAAAGGTCAAGGAAGCCCAAAGGGAAAGTTTTGTCCTATAAATACTTCCTTCGAGAGATTGTAATGGACTTTTTTCCTTGGAGACTCAAAGAGGATAACATTGTATAGAAGGACTACACATTTTGATATATGAATACAAGAATTTAAGGATTTCATTTTTGGATCTGATGTTGTTAATGTGTGAACACTATGAGTATTTCGTTTTTCAGTTTTTAACATCTTTCGGATAACGAAACTGTGTCTCTAATAGCATCATTCATGCATTATAGTTTTCTAGACATGTGTTAATGGTGTTAAAGTTATATCACTTTATTCGCGAATGTTAATAACTTTGTGTACTGACATTTGTATTATCTCCTAAACCTTTTAAGGAAGTGAAGGGTATTCTGCCATAAAGAACTGTTTCTTCTTTGGTTAGAATAGCGCATAAGCATGACCCTAATGATGTGCTGTTAACAACACTTCCTTTGGCCCCATGCTTTCTAACTCATCTTGCTACGCATAGTGTTATATGTTCATTTACTTCATCAATCATGTTTTTTTTTATCATTTGAATAAGCGTGTGTTCGTAGGTTCACAGAGTTCTCCTGAGACTAAAGGAAAAGAAACTAAGTGGTAGCCGGACCTACACCCCAGACGGGATCCCCATTCCAAACGGTTTAGAGTCTAGTTGGGACTTTTTACCGGGGAGATCCCTTGCTGTTGGCCGGAAAATTTTTCTCGTCAACAGGACCTTAAGATATTCGTGGAGGACCCTAGCTTTGCTGAAGCATGCATCAGTTCATGTTGTTTAAATTTCTGCTGGAGCTAACAAGGAAATTGTTGTGTTTTTGGACTATTTGAGCAGTAAGTTTAAAGAGATTATTATGGATGAAAAAAGATGAATTTGGAAATACTGAGAGAGGTTATTTTCAAGAACAAAACAAAGAAAAATAACCTCTTTCACTTTTCTCACAGGTGCTATCAATTGGGATATACAGAGATTTCTTTGAGCCCTATTTTCAGAAAACAAAGTTTTCCTGTTTTACACGTTTTGTTCAAATGCAGATTCTGGACAGCTGGAGATGGTATTTAAAAAACAAAGAGAGGTTTTTCTTAAAAACATTCTAAGCTACAAAAATCTCCTCCACTTTTGCAAAATACATCATGGATTCAGAGATATAAGCTCTGTTATAAGACCTATTTTTCAGAAAAAACAGGAAAATTCTGCAAAGATGTTTTAAATATGTAAGGTGATGGTGATTGTGTTCCTCATTAGTTTGATGAGGTCCATAACATGCAGAGAGGTTCATGGTATGCTGAATGTCAAGTTTTAACAACTGGAGGTCACTTTTCGAAGAAAATCTTGAAATATGGAACTTCTGCACTTTTTCATAGTTTTGTAGCGTGTCCTAGGCTTAAAGACAGGAAAACGCTACGAAAATTTCTGTAGCAGCCTATTTACTTCCAAAATCACTTTTCGAAGTTTTTAAGGAAGGATTTTAATGGTGGTGAGGTGTCATGTCTTGGTTGACACCATGGAACAACAAAAGAGCAAAATTTATGGGTGCAAAAGCTATTTTCTGAATGCTACTAAAGCTCGCTATGAAACTATTCTGTTTTCATAGCGAGCTGTTTTTCAAGGTTTTGGAGCAGCTTTATGACAGTTGTGGATAGGTGGATACATCCAACAGGTCAATGGACCTTACCATCAAACATTTATTACTTGAAAATAGTGTTGTGGAGACAACTCATCAGTTAAAGCTTTCGTTGAAGATAATGTCTTGTACTCCTGAAAAATAAGGTTTCGTTCCACATGATTAGGAGGATTTTTAATATGTCAAGTAGTGATGAGCTATGTCATAGCCTATTTGAACATGTGATGCTTAGTTGTCACTGATATGTAACAATTTTAAAGACAAGGTAGATTGATGTAATAAATAGGAGTTTGAGTCCTATTAGGAAAAGTCATCTTTAGGGTGTAGTTGTCATTTTCTTATTAAAAGACATGTTTTTTTTTCTTTTCTTTGTTATATGAAGTGTCATAGGAAGAGTTCGAAGAATCTAGCCAAGAGGTAGATCACCCTTGCTGTAAGAATGTCTATTTAAGGGCATATTATCAAAGTTGTAAAGGGTTGGAGATTTTTTGCACCATACTGCTGCTTTATGTAATTTGACTTATATCAGTAATACATAAAACTTCTTCTTGACAGACCTGAGATTCTCATGGAGTTTTTAATGTCTTTATGATCTATATCTTGATGTTTACCACTTGTAGTAGATTTCATCTTTATTACTCAAAATTCATATGTTTATGCTCTGACTTCCTTTATTGATGAAATGACTGTGTTGCCCTATGTTCTTTGTGTGATTTTCCTTTGTTAAAGACTCTTATCTGCCTCAGCTTCCATGTCAACAAACCTTGCCACTGAATCTACTAATTTGTTGACTCCATAAGCCCAATGGTTGCAAGCCTATACTCTTTTCAGCCTACATACATAAAAATGAAGTTACTTTTCAAATAGAGTGAACCATCTAGTTCCATCGTTATCTAATAACATAAACCCCTTTGAGAGAGCCCTCTCAGACTAAAGAGGCTAAGCTTTAGTCAAAATATGGTTTGAAATAGTTACATAGAGTTGTCTGATTAACAGCCAATCAAGTGTAATTTTGTGATAACAGAGATCATGAAGGCTTGTTTTCAGCTACCATTGGAATTAACACACTTAATATTTATACTTTGTTAGCCTTGTGTGTAATTGTAGACACTGTTGTGGGTTTCACTGTGAAAATTAACATGCAGAATTTTGATCTAGAGGTTTCAAATGAGGCTTTTCAGAGAAATACGTCGCTAGTGATATGCGCACGCTTTCATTCTGCTAAAAACTGTAAAACCATATGAATTTATGGTTTGATGGAGATTTTTCATTCTTTGCTATCCATTAAAATAATAGATGCCTCAGATAAAATGTTAAATTGTCTCATAACAACACATCATATGGTAAGACGAAATTTTGGCAGCGTGCCTCCTTTCTCCAACAATCATGTTACCATAAATTCGTCAGCAACTTTGCCAAAAAATTCTCAAAAATTCTTTCATGCAGTCTCATTATAGGCTCCACAAATGCAATACCTACATATCTGTTAGGTCTCTGTAGTTTTCAAGATTGGAAAATACAAAGCTGCAGAGCCTACATATAAACCACTTTGGGATTCTAGGATCTAGCCCTCCTGAATCCAGAGAGGGATCTCTCTATAAGTGCAATGATTGATTTATCTTTTAAGGTTTCGGAATGTGATTTTAGGCTAGTTATGAAGAACAAGGGTTTTGCTTGGTTTTGGTTGGGCAAGGATATAATGAAGGTGAAGGAATTCTATATGAAGGGTGAAGGTGTAAATATATAGAAGAATGGTTCAGCTAATAAGATAGGCAAGGAGTAGCTTTAGTCCATTGGGCTATGGAGTCATAAGAGGATTTAATTGAAACAACAAGGTTCAAGAGTGGTCCATGGGGCAAGTCATCTATGTCAAAGGATCTCTTCAAATTGATTTTATGGAATGAAACAATAAGAAATGGAGTGAGGGAAATCAAATAGATGAAGAAACAAAGAGCAACCTAAGATCAAGTAAGTACTTTGAAACTATTCTACTTTTGGCATGCACTTAAGAAAAGACACAAAAGTAATCTAAGATCAGGTAAGTACTTTGAAACTATCCTGCTTTTGATGTAATTTCAATAGAAAACATTTAAAACACTTAGAATAACTTAAGATCAAGTAAATACTTTTAACTTAGCCTGATTTTAGCGTATTCAAAAGGAAAAAATTCATGATAAACATAAAAAGTAGTCTAAGATCATGTAAGTACTTTGAAACTAGCCTGCTTTTGACATACTCTTAGGGAAACTTTCAAACAACCTTTGGAGAAAGAGCTAGAAGACAGGGCAAACCATAAAATTTCCTAGTCCAACTCTACTTAGCATGTAATGAAAATATGATTTAAGAATAATGTTAAAGTTTAGACAATAAGACATGGGCTCACCAACATTCCTTGACTGCTTGGATTGTATTAAATCATTCTTAAATACACAAAGGAGGAAAACATAAAGATAAATCTTATCAGTGAGAGTAGGGTACTTGTAAGAGTAAATCCTAGTTCTATATTTGCTGTTCTTTATCAAAGAAAAGTGGACAGAATGGAAACATAAAGAAAAATAACAATTACAGTGAGAAACACATCACCATTGACATAGATTAGGATCCCATAAATCAGCTATTTGTATTTGATGTTCAAACCAGTTACAATTATCAAGTCCAGTAGGTTTCTACAGCTTCAAACTTCTTATCTCAACTTATGTATCTTCAATTACAAACAGGGCTACAACAACTTCAGAAAACAATTTACATGCAACAGATATCCAGAGACCAACCCCTAAACTATCTTCTACAGCAGTATTTATAGAATAATGAGGAGGTGGAGTGTAAGAAGGGTCTAAGTGTTCAATTAATGCAGAGTTTGGCTTCTCGGCATTTGAGGGGCTCAACAGAGAAGTTTTCTGATATTTTCTATGTATTAATTGGTTTTCATTAAGTATTTAGCTGCTTAGCAGATTTTGTTGACTTTAAAACTCTTTAGGCAGGCTGGCAATAACTCTGGCTGCTTTAAACAAAATATCACTGACTAAGGCAATAACTATGCCTTCTTTTGATTAATTGAAGTTATAGGTGGCACTTTGGTAGTTGAAAGGATATTTTAGCCTTTGATGTGGTAGTGGAGGCTTCCTTCGACTGAAATAACTCTCTTTTTTTTATAAACATAGTGATTTATCCCATGATCTGTGTTTAGGCTTAATTAAGCCTTGATCTTCATCTTCGAGTTTTCATTCTCTGATACACTTTGTTGTTCTTTGTTTATACAGGTGGTTGTCCATCATAGGAGGGTTTCTTCGAGGGTTGGGGATCATGATCCACTGAATTAAATATGAATTTACAACCCTGCTGGTTCCCTTTCCTCATTGATTTTAATATCAGAATCGTCACTTTGAACTCATATAGTCACCTGTCTGTGACTGTGGAAATGCATAGATCGAACACCACTAAACCCTGTAAAACACAAAAACTATTTATAAAAATCCTGCAAAATTTGGTTAAAACTGCTTTAGAGGCTTGTGAGGGTGGAGGAGCAGTGAGGAAGAATGTGGATGCAGCGGAAAAATGGAGAAAAATCCTGGCAGAACAGCTAACCAGGTGAAAAAGGAGTTTGGGCGCGACAATGAACATGAACCGTTAGATTAGGATAATCAATGGTGGAGATCGCTCGATGGAATCGCTTGGATAATAAATGGAGGCAGATGACTTGGGGTCACGATATAACGTGGGTCGTTCGATCTCAGAGATCGAAGGCCAAGATTAAAAGCGCAAATGTTATTTGAGGTGGGTAGCGGTATAGTGGAAAACCGAGAGTGGTTTTTGCGTAGCATTTGGGGGGGGGGAAGCAGTATTAGCTTTTGGAACACAATATAGGTTAGCGTTTGACACATGGATTTATAAAACAAATTTTATCGTGCAGAAGTAGTGCACTGTGGAAAGGGGCCAAAAATTACGCGATATGGATTCTGGTCCGTTGGATTGGAGGTTCCAGATCCAACGGTGCAGGTTGAGCGCGATGGATGAAGAGCTGCGGGGTAAAAAGGTACGCGAGGTCCATGGTGACGTCAACAAAATTGGCGCGTAGTGGACGGGTGCAATAGACTATCGGGTTAAGTCTCGATTGTTGGATTTCTTTGATGGAGGGTTATGATTAAGAGAAGGAGCGGATATGAAGAAATGAAGGGGAAGGGAACGAGAAGAAGGATGGAGCCTGATGGCCTTTGATATTTGTAGATCGACGGTCAGGATTTTGTTTAAAACTATTTTTGTCGAGAAACAAAAAATATAGAAAAGGTAAGGTTTGAAGGAATTTGGCAGAGAAAAATGAGGAGAAGGGAGGGCCCACCTTTTATAAAGGGTGGAAGGAAGGATCAATGGGAGCCGTTGGATCATGAGGATCGACAGCCGTGATCTGTCGATGGGGAAGAAAGAGAAGGGCGGAGTTTGAAAAGCAGAAGTATTGTGGGCAGTCAGATTTGAGAAGATTGACAGCGGAGATTGCATCGCAGAATCGCACAGGACGTGAAATGGTGCGAGGGGAGGGGAGAAAGGTGATGATGCGATTGAGTGTGGACCATCAAATCTGGCGGAATGAACGGTTGGGATTTAATCAGAGGTCGAGATGGTGGAGGATCACGTGATGTATGGGCATGATGCGATGAAGTGCGAACCATCGGATCTAGTGGAATGAATGGCTGGGATTACATCGCATCGGAGAAAAGGAAAGAGGCAAAAGCATCGGGGTCTTTGAGTTTGCGATATGCGATAAAGCGCTGGCTGTTGGATCGGTATAAGAGATCAATGGTCCGGATTAAATCGGTGGGTATGATGTCAGAAAGCCAATGAGCGGAGCGCGATTGAATCTGGGCCATTGGTTCTTATGGATTCAACAGCTGAGATTAAATTGGAGGATCAACATTGGAAGAGGAAAAGGGAAAGGATAAAGGGATTTTGCAATTGTTGATTGCGATGGAATGAATATTTGCGATGCGATGAGCACTTCGTGCTCAGTCACAGTGCGGGTTATATGTGGAAAAAGGGGCTGGGGCTTAAGGCCTTACAGAAAAATGAAGGTTTTTTAGGATTTTGAAGGGTTTTGAGGGTTCCGATAAGGGAGAAAAGGGTTTTTAAACCGTATAAAGGGATTTCAGAAGGCTTTAAAGGGGAATTTGAGGGAATGAGAGGTAACATGAAAGGGTTTATGGATGAAATGGAGAAGGAAATGGAGAAGTGTAATGATGAAAAATGGAGTTTTATAAGCAGTTTTCTCTTGGTGAATAGCAGGTTCTTTAGGATTAATAGTGAAACAGTAGTGAAGATTAAATCAGAGGGTAAAGATCATCATAAGACTTCAAGAACTCACAATTTGGGCATGAATTGTTTCTTGAAGGCTAAAAAATATTTAGCTACCATTTGATATGAAAATTTTTATAGGTGGCTAACAATGGCTCCAACTTGGGATGGCAGCTCCTTGGAGGTGCCAAGAACCACATAAATTCATCTCTGGAATGTAGATCAGTATCTTGCATTTTTGACAACCTTTTCCTGTTCTTTGATCAATTGCTTGAAAGATGAGTAGAAAATTTGATATATCAACAGAAAATTATTTCCCAAACAACTACTTACACAACCTACTTCCTAACATTTTTTTTTAGAAGGTGCATTTGGACTTGCAAATCTTTTCATCAATATTTTATTCTTTTTTGAAAACAGGAAACTAATCTATTTGTACTCTTATTTCTCCATGAACTTAGTTTAAACAGTTGAGTTCATAAATTCTCTACCTAACTACTATTTGTCAGGATTAGATTGTCTGACAGACCTTTATTTTCTAAATTCTAAAACAGAAAATTTAAAAGCAGTCAAGCCAAGATTAAGCAATTTTGACTTGGTGCAGATCCATGGCATAAAAACAAGCTGCACATAGATTTTATTTGCAAAAAGTAAAACAAAATTGTGAAGGCTTAAGATATGAAAAATCAAAAACATCCTTCATTCATTCTTCAGCTCTGGTTTTGTTCTTGTTTGAGCTTGTTTTCTTTTTCTTTCCTGGTTCAAGTTTTGAGCTTTTAGAACGAGTTTGATTTCTATCTTTGGCTCAAGATTTGATCTGATTAGAGCCATTCTTCTTTTGAAATTCATGGGTTCAGATTTTGAATTTGTTTAACCCTCTGTTTTTCTATCCTAATCCACCTTACTGATAAGCCAATATTGTGTTGTTTGGCTGATCTAATTCACTAACCTATCAGCAGTATATTGAAAAGCTAATTAGTCATGATTAGGCTGTATGACTAACTAGAAGTGTGTTTTTAGGAGTGGCATTTGAGCTTGCACACTTTTAGATTTTGTTTCTCTTTTTTGGTATGGGGCTGTACCTTTCTTGTTTTCATTCTGCCCTCTTTTCTATTTTTATTGTTTTTGTATTTTTCTTTTTCTAACTTTGAAAACAAAAATCAACAACTAACTAAATGCTCAAAACTGAGCTTTATTGACATTCCTATCTAACCTACTCTAACTTGGAATAGTTACATTTTTAACTTAAAAAATCTCTTTTCCAATACATCCAGTCAATCAGATGGTTCCATGACTGGTCTTTGCTCATCTCTTTGAGCACGTAGGATAGACAGGGGCACTCCCATGCTTTCTATTTCTTGGTAGCAACTCTGAAATTTTTTTTTGCACTTGGTGAAATACTGTTGTTTGCAACCTTTATCCCTTCTTTAGATGTCTTCAGGAAGTCAACATAGGGATCTTGAAATAATGCCTGGTTAAGAGTATCTGGAAGATGTGTTTCAACCAAGATCATCTCTTCTTTCTCCACTGGATCAAGGAAAATATTCTTCTGATGAAGATAGTCTTCCTCATCTTCATTTTCATCTGAACTGGAAAATTCATCATACACTGCAGTGTTGTCCTCTAGAAGTCCTGGTGTGTCCTGTTTTAATGCACTGAGCTCTGTGAAGAGGTTATTATATTCTTGAGCAAGGGTATGTTCACTTGCTTCCTCTTTTTCAAGGGAAGGCTCCTTGGTTTCAACCTGCTCAACAATTTCTTCATTGCTTTCCTCCTCCACCTTTGAGCTGAAAGGCTGCTGATTCCCAATCACATGGAAATTATTACTGATGGTCTGAGATGAAGTAGAGTAAAGATCCAACGAATCTTTAATCACTTCCAAGCTTTCATAACTTTCTTCATCAGTGTCATAAATAGTATGCAATGGCTCATTACTTCTTTGAAGGAACTGATCTTCATCCCATAAATCTGCTAATGATGGTCCCGCAAGGTTAACTTATGTTTGGGGAGCATCATCACTAGATAGATCAAAGTTAGGAAAATCATAAATATAAGTAATACTACCAATCAAACATACTAGGTTATCAACAGGTCCTTCTTTATTCTGATCTACAAAATAATTTTCTAAATCTGTACAACAAAGTTCTGTATGTGAATAGGCAAGAGTATTTGTTTTGCGAAAAGTTTCAGAGATTGGCTGTTTATTAATAGTCTGATCTATTTATTTTTCTGTCAAAGGGGAAGATGTTTCTATGTTCCTTTGAACAGGAGTACAACAGTTCTCTGTCTCTTGTGAAGACTAATTTTGAGGCTGGATGTCTTCTTGAGCCTCAGCTATAAGGGATGATGAATCATTATTTAGGTTTTCATAATTATCTTGAGGAATGTCCTTTATTTCTTGGTTAATTTCTTCCTCAATTGATTCATCTATATTCTTATAATTTTTCAATAGGATATTAAACTCATGAATGGCTGTTAAAAGATCTTCAGGATGCATTTCTTCCAAACCCTCATCATTGTCTATAATGTGTGGATCATAATGTATTCCACCCCATGATAACGATGTAGTGTTTCCTTTAGAGTTCTCATAAAACACATATTCAAGGTCCTTTAAAGAAAACAAACTACCATATTTCAACCATTCATACCAATCCCTACCTTTTCCTTCTAATGTTAACATGAACATTTTCATTAGGCAATCTTCATGCCATTCAACTTTCAACCTCCATACATGTATATGAAATTTGATGAGATGTAATAAAGGGTCATCAAACTTTTCACCTTGAAAAACAGGTAGGTTGTCATCCCAATTCACCTGGGGCATCTTATGTGGAAACCCAGGGATATGATCTCTACTCATTGGGGCATATCTTCGTTGTATCCTTGGAATCATGTTTGTAAATCAGGAAAGAGGTCACTGTGTTTGTTCAATCAGTTCAGGGTCTTCTACCAGTGGAGTAATTTGGTCTTGTGAGAGATGTGGAGTGTGGAGTCGCCAGGTGGATGATTTAAATGTTTTGAAGCAGGCTGCTATCCACCAACAGTATGATTGGGTTTTCTCAATGCATTCCCAAAGGAGTCTACAAAGACTTGAGGGGTAATAGGCCTACTAGAGGCCAGTGGAGTCACCGGGTGGAAATTTTTATTTTTTGAAGGTAAATTTTTTAATAGTCTACCACCATTGTTTATTATGAAACCAATCTAAGATGTTTTTGGGTTTTCTGAGTTCTTTCAGTTCTATGGGTTATGAGAGTGTCCTAAATCTGTTTCAACACTTAGCTACAGTGATGAGACAAAGAGAGTTTACTCTTATTGCTTAGCTAGCTGATTCCTTCAAGGTTTGATAAGGACCTATGAGAATCCTAAGGATTACTTAGTTTGTCACTAATTCAAATAATTCCTATCACAATCACCATTTTCTTTGATAGTGCTTGAAGAGAGCTACTTATACTGCATTGAATGCTGAGTGTTTTGTTTTAAGGATTTTACTCAAAAGTCCCCAACGGAGTCGCCAGAATGTTAGGTCTCTGTAGTTTGCAAGAATTGAAAATAAAAAGCTGTAGAGCCTACATATGAACCACTTTGGGATTCTAGGATCTAGCCCTCATGAATATAGTGAGGGATCTCTCTATAAGTGGAAAGATTGATTTATCTTTTAAGGTTTCAGAATGTGATTTTAGGCTAGTTATTAAGAATGAGGGTTTTGTTTGGTTTTGGTTGGGCAAGGATATAATGAAGGTGAAGGAAGTATATATGAAGGGTGAAGGTGTAAATAGATAGAAGAATGGTTCAACTAATAAGATAGGCAAGGAGCAACTTTAGTCCATTGGGCTATGGAGTCATAAGAGGATTTAATTGAAATAGCAATGTTCAAGAATGGTCCAACGGGCAAGTCATCTATGTCAAAGGATCTCTTCAAATTGATTTTATGGACTGAAAAAATAAGAAATGGAGTGAGGGAAATCAAACAGATGAAGAAACAAAGAGCAACCTAAGATCAAGTAAGTACTTTGAAACTATCTTGCTTTTGGCATGCACTTAAAAAAAGACACAAAAGTAATCTAAGATCAGGTAAGTACTTTCAAACTATCCTGATTTTGATGTACTTTCAATAGAAAACATTTAAAACACTTAGAATAGCTTAAGATCAAGTAAAGACTTTTAACTTAGCCTGATTTTAGCGTATTCAAAAGGAAAACATTCATGATAAACATAAAAAGTAGTCTAAGATCAAGTAAGTACTTTGAAACTAGCCTGCTTTTGACATACTCTTAGGGAAACTTTCAAACAGTCTTTGGAGAAAGAGCTAGAAGATAGGGCAAACCATAAACTTTCCTAGTCCAACTCTACTTAGCATGTAATGAAAATATGATTTAAGAACAATGTTTAAATTTTAGATAGTAAGACATGGGCTTATCAACATTCCTTGACTACTTGGACTGTATTAAATCATTCTTAGATACACAAAGGAGGAAAACATGAAGGTAAAGCTTATTAGTAAGAGTAGGGTGCTTGTAAGAGTAAATCCTAGTTCTATATTTGTTGTTCTTTATCAGAGAAAAGTGGACAGAATGGAAACATAAAGAAAAATAACAATTACAGTGAGAAACACATCACCATTGACATAGACCAGGATCCCATAAATTAGCTATTTGTATTTTATGTTCAAACCAGTTACAATCATCAAGTCCAGTAGGTTTCTACAACTTAAAACTTCTCATCTCAGCTTATGTATCTTCAATTACGAACAGGGCTACATCAGCTTCAGAAAACTATTTACATGCAATAGTTATCTAGAGACCAACCCCTAAACTATCTACTACAACAGTATTTATAGACGAATGAGGAGGTGGAGTGTAAGAAGGGTCTAAGTGTTCAATTAATTCAGAGTTTGTGCTTCTCGGCCTTTGAGGGGCTCAACAGAGAAGTTTTCTGATATTTTCTCTGTATTAATTGGTTTTCATTAAGTATTTAGCCGCTTAGCAGATTTTGTTGACTTTAAAACTCTTTAGGTAGGCTAGCAATAACTCTGGCTGCTTTAAACAAAATATCACTGACTAAGGCAATAACTTTGCCTTCTTTTGATTAATTGATGTTATAGGTGGCACTTTGGTAGTTGAAAGGATATTTTAGCCTTTGATGTGGTAGTGGAGGCTGCCTTCAACTGATATAACTCTCTGTTTTTATAAACACAGTGATTTATCACATGATCTGTGTTTAGGATTAATTAAGCCTTGATCTTCTTCTTTGGGTCTTCATTCTCTGATACACTTTGTTTTTATTTGTTTATACAGGTGGTTGTCCGTCATAGGAGGGTTTCTTCGAGGGTCGGAGATCGTGATCTACTGAATTAAATATGAATTTACAACCCTGCTGGTTCCCTTTCCTCATTTATTTTAAGATCAGAATCGTCACTTTGAACTCATATAGTCACCTGTCTGTGACTGTGGAAATACATAGATCGAACACCACTAAACCCTGCAAAACAAAAAAACTATTTATAAAAATCCTGCAGAATTTGGTTAAAACTGCTTTAAAGGCTCGTGAGGGTGGAGGAGCAGTGAGGAAGAACGTGGATGCAGTGGAAAAGGGAGGAAAATCCTGGCAAAGTAGCTAACCATGTGAAAAAGGAGTTTGGGCGTGACAGTGAACAGGAATTGTTAGATTAGGATAATCAACGACGGAGATCGCTTGATGGAATCGCTTGGAGAATAAATGGAGGCAAATGACTTGGGGTCACAATATAATGTGGGCCGTTCGATCTCAGAGATCGAAGGCCAAGATTAAAAGAGTAAATGTTATTTGAGGAGGGCAGTGGTATAGAGGAAAACCGAGAGTGGTTTTCGTGTAGCATTTGGGGGGGGAAGCGGTATTAGCTTTTGGAACGTGATATAGGTTAGCGTTTGACACGTTGATTTCTAAAACCACTTTTATCACGCAGAAGTAGCGCACTGTGGAAAGGGGCCAAAAATTATGTGATATAGATTCTGGTCTGTTGGATTGGAGGTTCTAGATCCAACGGTGCGAGTTGAGTGCGATGGATGAAGAGCTGCGGGGTAAAAAGGTACGCCAGGTCCATGGTGATGTTAGCAAAATTGGCACGTAGTGGATGGGTGCAATAGACTATCGAGTTAAGTCTCGATCGTTAGATTTCTTTGATGGAGGGTTATGATTAAGAGAAGGAGCAGATATGAAGAAATTAAGGGGAAGGGAATAGGTGGAAGGATGGAGCCTGATGGCCTTTGATCTTTGTAGATCGATGGTCAGGATTTTGTTTAAAACTATTTTTGTCGGAAAACGAAAAATATAGAAAATGTAAGGTTTGAAGGAATTTGGCGGAGAAAAACGAGGAGAAGGGAGGGCCCACCTTTTATAAAGGGCGAAAGGAAAGATTAATAGGAGCCGTCGGATCATGAGGATCGACGGCCAAGATCTGTCGATGGTAGAGAAAGAGAAGGGCAGGGTTTTAAAATCAGAAGTATTGTGGGCCATCGGATTTGAGAAGATCAACGACAGAGATTGCATCGCATAATCGCATAGGACGTGAAATGGTGCGACGGGAGGGGAGAAAGGCGATGATGCGATTGAGCGCAGACTGTCGGATCTAGCGGAATGAACGACTGGGATTTAATCAGAGGTCGGGATGGTGGAGGATCACACAATGGATGGGTGCGATTCGATGAAGTGTGAACCATCGGATCTGGTGGAATGAACGGCTGGGATTACATCGCATTAGAGAAAAGGAAAGAGGCAAAAGCGTCAGGGTCTTTGAGTTTGCGATATGCGATTAAGCGCTGGCCATTAGATCGGTATGAGAGATCAACGGTCAGGATTAAATCAACGAGTATGATGTCAGAGGGCTAATGAGCGGAGCGTGATTGAATCTGGGCCGTTGGTTCTTGTGGATTCAACAGCTGAGATTAAATCGGAGGATCGGCATCGAAAGAGGAAAAGGGAAAGGATAAAGGGATTTTGCGATTGCCGATTGTGATGAGAGCTTCGCGCTTGGTCATAGCGTGGGTTATATGTGGAAAAAGGGGTTGGGGCTTAAGGTCGAAAAGGGCTTAAGGCCTTATAGAAAAATGAAGGCTTTTTAGGATTTTGAAGGGTTTTTTGAGGGTTCCGATAAGGAAGAAAAGGGTTTTGAAACCTTATAAAGGGATTTCACAAGGCTTTAAAGGGGAATTTGAGGGAATGAGAGGTAATATGAAAGGGTTTATAGATGAAATGGAGAAGGAAATGGATAAGTGTAATGATGAAAAATGGAGTTTTATAAGTAGTTTTCTCTTGGTGAACAACAGGTTCTTTAGGATTAATAGTGAAACAGCAGTGAAGATTAACTCAGAGGGTAAAGATCATCATAAGACTTCAAGAACTCACAATTTGAGCATGAATTGTTTCTTGAAGGCTAAAAAATATTTAGCCACCATTTGATATGAAAAATTTTATAGGTGGCTAACAGCACCTATCGGAGGGTTAAATGCAAAGTTAAGCAAAATCAATGGCTTGCTAATAACAAAGAATATCACCACCATTGCAGAACCCTCTGTCTGGGCAGAAGAGTCGCCACACTGGATCATTTCTGGTATCTATGGTGATGATGGTGATGCAGGCAGAATTTGCTGGCATAAGTTGTGAGACGGTCACCTCGGATTTGACTCAGTGTGTTGGATATTTGACATCCATGAAGGGGAACCGATACCCCAGTTGCTCCGGAGGAGTGAAGAAGTTGGCAGGTCTGGCCTCCACCACCCATGCAATAGGACACTTTACAGGTGCCTGAAGAGCACCTATTCCTAATTCCCCAACGGTAATTCAGATGTCGTCTCTGGTCTCCCAGGCTCCCGCAGTGTTTATATTCCCTTCAAAATTTCTCTCCTGATCAACTGCAACACAACACATACCTTCCTGTATTACTTATAGATTCGAAAAAAATAAATGCAGCAAAAGGTATCACCTCAGAGTTGGGTAAAGGTTGATGGGCCCATGGAGGGTTCTTTGTATTCCTGAATCCCGTACCGACGATGACCTTTCTCACACAAGCAGCTCGCCTGCAGTGTCCCTCAGGATCCAACTCCAAAGAACAATAAGCCACGATACAAATGGGAAATTGTTAGCCATTTTATTTGCTGTGGGTGAAGGTTTCCTTCTCATGCCTTGCCTTGCCAACCTATTAAGAGAGTTGGGTTGTACAATTTTTATAATTTATTTAAATCCTTTCATAAAGCTGTAAAAGATAATTTCTATTTTCTAGCCTTTTGGTGCAGATCCATGTCAATTTGTAAGAGGTTTGCCATTCAACTTCCCTGAAAAATTCAGCATGTCGTTGTTGTAAATTATACATGTCAAAAAAGAAGAATAATATGAATTGAATTACAACTGTTGTGGAAAACAATCAAATTAAAAGTGAGACGAAAAAGGAAAAATGTATAAACCATCATATTACATTAAGATGTGAAATTGAAAATTTATGGCAAATAGTCCATTCATATAATATCAATATCATTATATTTATATATATCAATGTCATCACGAATGGGTAAAGTTTCACGATGAATACATACAAATTGTTGTTTTATAGTGAGTATAAATTTCTTGCACCTGTATCCATTTAGACTATTTTAAATCTTGTTGAGGAAATAGTATTAAGGAAAACAGTAATTAGGTCAATAGATTTTTTCTTTTGAATGAGGGTAATTTTTTTTATTATTATTATTGACATTTCTTCTCTCGTATTGATACGTGTGCAGAATGGTTTTTGTGTTCATAATTGTTCACCCATTTACTGTTTACCTTGTTTACTGCTTGCAAAATGTAGTATTGAATTCCCAATTACTCTTCACGACCAATTTTCACGATGGAATTACACGACCAACAGCTTCCGGAATCCATGGTCACAATGATCAGATTTCCTCTCCTATTAGGTCAGTATTTATGTGTTTTCGGTTGTTCTTTGTAGCTTTTATTTAGTGTTCTGTGCTTCTTCTTTTTCTATGCGGCGATCCAATTGAAAATTTCTGGACAGAGTCACGCAGTTGTAGCTGGAGACCAGGGAAGCCCGTACCTACTGAACTCGGGAACGAGGAAGTGGATTTTTGCAAGGAAATTGACCTCGAAGACGATCAAATAACAGGTATTTTTAACGCTTTTTTTTGCTACGGGCTTCTACTGGTTGTTTAGCGGCTATAAGTGACCTGTAAATGATTCCATTCAAATGAAATTGATGTGAGACAAGCTACTATTTTGAGTTTTTGCGTTTATGTTGCAGAGTGGTGTTATGTTCCTTGTTTTTGTCTCTATCGCAGTTAATGTCGTTGCTTTGTTGATTGTTGATTGAATCTTTGGAAATCACTGTGTTTGACCTTTTCAATCTTACTTAGTCTAAAAGAGTGGATTTTACTGAAGGCAAAACATTCATTTAATAAAAATTGTTTCAAGGTCGTGATTAGGGAAATACTAATAGGAATTCTCATTTTCTTTTGTGAGAAAGGCAGAAATTAGGAACAACAGGTGTTTTGGAGATAGAAGGAGAGAGAAAGATGAAGGGGAATAACTATAGTTATTTCTGTTTCTGGTAAATACAGTTATGTCCAAAGTGGGGATTCTGTGGATGAATTCGATTTTCAGTGTGAATAAAACAAACCTGCAAGGCAGGAATATATTTGGTTGTGGAATTCTTATACCACAGGAGGGATTTCTCTACCTGAAATCTGTTTATTATTATCTGAATTCTATATTTCTGTGTTCATTTTATTTTCTTTTATTCAATCTAGCGGTCTATGGAATGCAAGTATTGATGTTGCATATTTTTTGGTGATGAAGAGAGGCGGATTTCTCCCTTAAAACTAGGGTTTTCACCCCTGCTGCCAACATGTTGCAGACAACTTTTACCATATGGTCCATTTTGACCCTAAATCCAGCCTTGAGTAAAAAACCATGGTGTTCCAAGCCCCTGTAGCCAAGACCTCAAAACATGAAGCTCATCAACCAGAGATTATGTTTTCTGATGAAGTTATTACAAGTGTCAAAGAAAATAACTATTCCATTTCCCAGGAGTAAGGCTCTTCTCTTTGTTCAATTTTTTTTTATTGAAAAATTTATGGGGCAGTGGCTGGATCACATTGTTCTAGGGCTTTGGCTAGAAGAAAAGCTATTGCTCATGAAAGGATCCTTAAGCTTCATCCTTCATGGAGACATCTATATTTCTTTCTTGTTTGAATGAAGGAGGACATAAGCTCAATATTTAACTATGATTGCCAAGTTATTTTATTGTTTGGATATAAACATGTTTGAAGAGAGTCTTCTCGAGTTATGTGTTTTTAGAATTAGGGCATCGTGAACATCAAATGACATCTTTTGTTATGTTTAACATGAGATTAATTGTGTTTGCAAATGGCCCTGGTTATTTGATTAATCCCCAGGAATGTTTAAATTATATATGTTCCTCAATGGTGGCTCTGGGGGATTAAATGAAATTTTCAATCCTTATACTTGTCTAATACACAGCTCAAATATTATTCAATCACTTGTATGTTTCTGAAATATTAGATCTCTAATGAAGAAAATATGATCAAATTGGTAAAATTCCCAAGTTGGGATGAAATTGTTCCACTAAATTCATTAAAGGAGAGTTTCAACTCTCCAAGCCCATCGATATCACCAATCCAGGTAGGATTGTGTCGAGAGAAATGATTATTATTTCAAATCCAATGTTCTGAGAAAAATTGAACCACATAGGAATGATGTTTCCATTCAATTTGTTGTTCAAGAGATTGACATTAGTCAGGTTTTTCAAATTAATCACGTCTCTAGGAAGAAGTCCTTCAAGGGAATTATTATATAGAACAAGCATCCAAAAACCTTTAAGCATTCCAAAAGTTGGAAATATCATTCGAGATAGCTTATTTTCTACCAAATCTATTACTTGAAGCATTTTACAATGTCCCAAGCTTGGAGGAATTTCCCTATCTAAGTCATTTTGCCTTAAATCTAGAAAAGTAATATTTTTAAGCCTTTCAACAGTGATGAGCATACTACTTGTAAAATGGTTTCCAAAGAAATTTATATAAGTTATACTAGAACAGTCACCCAATTCTATAGGGATGTTACTAGATATCCGATTTTCATAGAGAAAAAGCAAGTTTAGGTCTTTCAATTTTCCAAGTTTAGGGTGAATCACACCACTTAGTAGATTGTGATACATAGAAAGAGTTTCGAGGATGCCTAGGTTCCCTCATTAAGGAGGGAGGGGTCTTGTTAAACTGTTATTATGCAAGTAAAGATAAAAAAAACTCCTCAAACTATCTAAATTGGTAGTAATTGGATTGTTCAAGGCATTATTGGAATGATCTAATTGTTCTAGGTTCAAAAATTGCATTAAAGCATGAGGAATGATACCTGAAATATTGTTTCTAGCCAAAAAAAAGTGTAGCAGAGTTTTGCTTTTAGCACATAGAGTATTTGGAATAAGATCCACTAGAGAATTTTCAGACAAAGCCAAGAATTGAATATTTGCAATTCTATCAAATGTCTCAGGAATGGTTCCTGAAATGTTATTTTCCAACAAATCTAGTGTCTGCAACTGCCAAACTCGCTCAATTATTTAGGAATTCACCATCCAAATTATTTCCTAGTAGATTCAAGTAGATCATGTTTTAAAGCCTCTGAAGCTCTGAAGGGATATGTCCGGAGAGGTTCTTTTTGGGTAAGTTCAAAATCTACAACATTCTCAATTTGCCTAATGCTGAGGGGCTTGCACCTTGGAGATCATTTATGGCCACAACTTTCAAATTCATAACTCAACAGGTATTGAGCTACTGAAAATAGTCTTCTAAATTATGAAAATTTCAACTGTAAAAGTGGGCCAAATGTTCTGGGTATAGATCCACTTAGAGAAGCATTTTACAGTGTCCCAAGCTTGGAGGAATTTCCCCATCTAAGTCATTTTTCCTTAAATCCAGGAAATTAATATTTTTAAGCCTTCCAACAGTGATTAGCATACTACTTGTAAAATGGTTTCCAAATAAATTTATCTAAGTTAGACTAAAACAGTCACCTAATTATATAGGAATGCTACAAGATAACCGATTTTCATAGAGAAAAAGCAAGTTTAGGTCTTTCAATTTTCCAAGTTTAGGGGGAATCACACCACTTAGTAGATTGTGATACAGAGAAAGAGTTTCAAGGATGCTCAGGTTCCCTCGTTCAGGAGGGAGGGGTCATGTTAAACTGTTATTATCCAAGTAAAGATCAGAAAAACTCCTCAAACTATCTAAATTAGTAGGAATTGGATTGTGAAATGCATTATTGGAAAGATCTAATTGTTCTAGGTTCGAAAAATGCATTAAATCTTGAGGAATGATACTTGAAATATTATTTCCAACCAAAAAAAGGTGTAGCATAGTTTTTCTTTTAGCACACAGAGCATTTGGAATAAGACACACTAGATAATTTTCAGACAAAGCCAAGAATTGATTGTTTTCAAGTCTGTCAAATGGCTCAGGAATGGTTCCTGAAATGTTATTTTCCGACAAGCCTAGTGTCTACAACTGCCAAACTCGCTCAATTATTTAGGAATTCGCCATCCAAATTATTTCCTAGTAGATTTAAGTAGATCATGCTACAAATACCCAAGACTGACTACTAAAAAGACCATATTAGCAGGGTCAAACAAAGAGACACGGTCAATTACATTATCATGGGATATCACATTATCACGGAAAGCATGGCCACTGGGTTTGAACTTGGATCATCATCGTGGCCTTAATATATTTTGCAGTGCTTCATTGTTTTCCCAGTCAATGGGGAGTGTTCCTTAAAACAACTTTAGTTTTGTAAATGTTTTAGGTCTATTTTTTCCAAATATTTACCTTCAATGCAAATAATCCCATTGCAACCTGTTGTACTGTACAACAACCCTCCCAATTTTAGAAAATTTTAGAATAAATTTCATTTAGAAATGGGTCTCTTTTCTTATTTAGATAGAAAAAAAAAAAAAAAAAAACAAAACCAAAAAGACAAAACAAAACAAAAAAAAACTTTGAGGAAATCCGATCATTATAAAAAGAAACAATAAAAAGATTGATTGATTAAAAAGTATATATCGCATATCGCATATCTCAAGTGCAAATAAAAAAATGTAACATTAAGTTTATTCCGACCCGATCAACTATAAAGCTTATATCGCATCGGCACAAAGTATAAGAGTTTTCATGTTAAAAAATCTGGTGCGATAAAGTAAATCGCAATCGAAAATCAGTAGAGTATTATGTTTTCATATTTTCTTGGCAAAACTCCGATGCAATGTGACTTATCGCAATCGCATTTCAAAAAAGAAACATCACGACTACTTGTTTTATAAAAGATCCGATGTGATGGACCCCACCATCATCGCAATCACATTTCGGCGAAGATCATGTACAACTCAAATCCTTTGAAAATATCTGATGCGATATGAATTTATTGTAAATCGCAAATCGGGAAAACATGAGATGTTGTTTTGTTTCTCCTTTTGAAAACTCCGTTGCGATAAATCACCAGTCTTGACTAATCTCTATTTTCACTTCACATATATCATTTATTGCCCTATCGCAATCGGAAGATTCAAAAGGACATTTTTACATTAAGAATTTAATATCGCCGATCTTCGATTGTACGAGCATCATTAATTCGAAAATAAAATGAATTATGGTAATCAATTCTATCATGAATGCGTGAATGTGCTTTCCTTTAAGCCATTCAATTTTAAATACAGAGTTAATTAATTTGGAATCGTTAATAAAATATTTTCGCATAATTGTTCTTCTGACTTCATTTCTTCCTGCTTCTTAAAGGTTTTTTCTCATTTCCAGAGCTGTAGAACATCAAACCCTCTCGGTCACTGAATTAGTGAAACGATACTAGATGAAGAAAATATCTAAGAAACTTAAGAAATCAAGAATTGTTGCTGCCTCAAAGACTGCTACCATTACCACAATGCCAAAAGAAAAGCCAGCCAAGATAAAGCTAGTTACGGATACTACGTGCCAGGGTCTCGGGAAGCTTTACTGGGAAGAAGTATACAATTTTCTTGAAAAAGAAGACCCTACAATTACAGAGGTAAAGGCAACGGTGCCAAATCAAGAATCATATTCAGATGACAATCCCCTTAAAGAACTCGCAAATTCTTTTCTTCATAGAACTGCAGCTCGGGCGAATGTATTCCCATATTATGACATAATACGATGGGTGATAGAAAAAACCACCATCACAAACAGAACATTTGTGACAGTTGGGGGAAAGATGTTTGGGTCCTTTAGAGCAGAAGACATCAAAGAAATGTACCATTTGCCAGATCCTCAAAAGACCTACAACAAAGCTTTCATAGAATATTTCACCTCAAACAATGAAATTGAATCAGACCCAATTAAAGAATGGAGACGAGCTCCAGAAAAACATAATCATGAGACCTCAGGTATGTATTATGAAGAGTCTCTCGCACCTCCATATTGCTATGTTGCTGCCCTGATGTGCAGAATTTTTGGGTATGATAATTTTGCAAGGTTTTCTATTCAAATGGTACCCCTGATTGAGGTTGTTGTTGGTTCTGTTATTATGGATTGGTTAGTTATTTTATCGGACAAAATAGCAAATAAGATTCTGGATTATAGAAGAAATAAGCATACTGGAAATGTTCCCCCATTTCATTTTTGTGCTTATATTTTAGATGCCTTGTGTTTTAATTCTGAATTTCCTATTATGGGTTGGAAATGAACCCCTCAAGATCCTATCCCTATACACATCTACCATAAGCATTTGTGGAAAGCCCATTTCAAGAACCATATTTTCCGTGGCTACATGTTTCCTATTTACCAGACTATTTTTAACCAACCACCTCCTCGGCTCTATGATAAGGCAAAATGTGACATATCCCAAATCGAAAATTGGTTCGATGAAGAGAAATTCACCTATATTAGAGTATTTGGAAGCATTGTTGAGCCTCATGTATTACCTCTCTATGTCCCTGATTAACTTTTAGCTCAAGAGATTTCTTACCAGTTGATAGAAAAAGGGATGTCCAGGTGTTTAAAGAATTCCAAAAAATTGATGTGGCCTACTTTTCCTTTCCATTGTGGAACCTATACCCGTAATGATTTTAAGCATGCTGAAAAAGAAGCCCTTAAGATAAGAAATCTTAAGCTTGCAACCGTTCCAGGCAGACAATATGATCCAAATAAAGTGGCTTTTGATTTCACAACTTTGGTCCAAATTGCTAAGTTTGAGCACGAGCCTCATGACTTTGATGATTGTTTTGTCTCAATTGAGAAATTTTCCCAAGTTTATGATCTAGCTAAATCTAAGTTTCAAGCAGAAGATATGAACAAATTTATGCAGTTCAGAACCCAAAGATTACTTAAAGTTCCCCTTGACCAGCTGAGGATTCCTTCACAAGCAAATAAAAGTATTGAAATATAACAAAAGAAAAAGGAAGATACAGCCAGAAAAATAGAGAAAGAAGTGAAAACCAGCAAAATTGATGTGTAGTCAGAGAAGGAGAATACAGGTATAAAGATTGATTTACAGTCTGAAAAATAAGATACAGGTAATAAGCCTGATGATCAACTTGAAAGAGAAAAGGCCTCACAGAAAGAGGGAAATTCTGCTGAAATGATTATTACTCCCCATTTGCTACAATAGTATGAACAATTCGCTCAAAAAATAAGAGAACAAAACAATCCTCAAGTTGATAATCTGAACAATCAACATATTGAGATCATTCTCGAAAATTCATCTGAAGCAATTGTGCTGAGAGTTGAAGACATACCTCCTCTGGATATCTTTCACATCCCTAAGCATAGGGTTGTTTTCAGAAAAAAAAGAAAGAGAAGGAGGATTGATCAAGGACCACTTGCAACTTCACAAGTTGAATTAATGAATGTTGTTTGGAAGAACACTAAAGTAAATCCTTTAGAGGATCTTACCAAACTATCACAATATGCAGGTGCCTATAGTGTAGCTACTATAGATAAAGCTACTGAAGTCACTCAATTGGTAAAACAAAAAGACTTACAGATAGCATTATTAGAAGAAATAACAACAGGTGATCAACAAAAGATATTATAGTTAGAGCAGTAGTTGGAAGAAGAAAGACTCAGAGTCAAATAATTAGAAGAACAATTGAGTATTGAAAAGATCAAGCTTTAAATAAACAACAACAATTGTCTCAAGAGGTATCCAAATTGCAGACATTGCTGCAAAATGAAAAGGTTGCTAAAGAAGAGCAAAGTAAAATATTTCAAGCGAGATTAGATAAATTCAAGGATTATCCTAAAATTGACCAATTCAAAATAGAAGCTCTCGAAACAAGTAAGTTGTTATCTCAACAGTTGGATGATCTGTGTCAAAAGATTGCACAAGTTGAAACTCTATGTGAAATGACACATCTCTCATCGATGAAGCAGTCAACACAAGAATAGAATTTGAAAATGCAGATGAAAATATTTCAGAATTTATTTCATGGCAGGACTTAGAACAGGGAAAGATTGCAAATCTTCCCAGAATTGAAGAAAAGCATAAAGAGATTTTGTTTGATGAATGGGAAACAGAGCTGATTAAAGAAGACTGTGCTACATCAAGAGCAAGAACCATAATGAACAATCTGACACAATTGGTTAATGATAGTCTATATGCAGCTAATTTAATTTCAGATTGTACTCCAGGAAAGCTGCCAAGGGTAAAAGAAATTGATACTAGGTGGAAGCAGGAATCAATCAATCAGAATCATAAAATCAGTAAAATACAAGAAATTACATGGGATGACCTATGGACATATTTGATTAAACCACACAGTCAGCAGATGGCAATCAAATGCTTTTCTAATGCCATCAATTTCATCATTTCAGAACTCTCTGATGCCACATACACCAGTCAGTTGCATTCAAGGCTGAGTCATCCAACCGAAGTTAAATATATGCTTAAAATTTGCCAGCTTAGCACATTGGGAATTGAAGAAATTCAATGAATTTGTTTTATTGGATATCGCAAGTCTATTCTCGGATCTCCGATGATCGTTTCTAGCATAAGTTGTAGTTAATTTGTTTTCTGAATTTCCTATTTAAACCCCTTTCAAGCATTTTAGAAAGGGGTCCCAAATTTGTAATATTTTGGGCTTGGACAGTACATTTATGTACTCCTTGACTATCTTGTTTTTGATAAAGGATCACATCTTGTGATTTCATGGTGAATTATTTTTGAGAGTTGCATTTCTGTACCTTGAGGATTGTTCTAAGTTAAAACGCAGGATCAAAATATCAAATTGCATCAGGAAGATATCAAATGTATCTGGTATTTCTATCGATTTCATTTTATTTTCTTTATGTGATGAAATATTCTCATTAAAATCTGCTATGGCTTATATATACTTGTTTCTCAAATATTTCTTTATCATATCATTTCTGAAGATAGAGGGATATCATCTTTCATAGTGTGTGTAAACGATATAAATTTATGAATGCGATGTGCTATTATAACTCTGTTTAATTTCTTAAACAGAGTTATCATTATATGATATTTCATCTTTATTTTAAGTAAATAATACATTTTCATGGTTATTTGTTAATTGAAACAATCTTTAAGTCGTATACATAGTTAATACCAGGGTTAGTTTTAGAATTATTTGCAAGTCATAGATTAAGTTAAACAGATTAGCTCAGTTAGTTAGTTCCATTATTCACTTGCACAAACACTCCATCACCAATCTTTTTCATTACTAGGAAACTGGTCTTATAAATCTAGTTGGAGCCACCATCCATCCCAAATGGATAAGGAGTTGTTCTAAGGTCCGGACCAGGTGATTTTCCCCCAATGTTTGAAGCAATGATTTTCGAGGCTTCAACATTTTTGGCACTAGAAGGAGGGCCTAAGCTATGAATGGAAAGTAAATCCAAATCTACAAGCCATTCCAAGAGCAACTCACCCTCATCAACTTCTTCAATTTCCTCTACATCTCAAATCTCTAGGGAAGAAATTGAGAAGAACATCAATACACCCACTACCAAAGCTTTAGATCTGTCAGACAATCAACCTCCCGAGTCCCCTGAAATACAAGCTTTAGTTCATAAACTCCAAGGGTTCTCATTATCTTTAGAAGAGTCCGAATTATCCGAAGGTAGTGTTACGTCATAATTCATATCTTCAAAACCTCTTACTAGGTCACAAAGTGAAAAACTTGGTATTCCTCCAAAGGAATTTCCTTTACCTAGTCGAGTTAAAACCATAAAAACACTGCTGGAATCAGGTAGTGATAATATTTCTTCATCACAAACTCACTCATCTACTTCCCAAACTCAAACCCAGAAGAGTACAATTATTCCAACAACTTCTAATCAAACACCAGTTGTCTCTTCAAGTCCCTCAATCGTTATCACAACAATGGCACAAAGACACTGGACTAATCTAGGAGCTGTTGAAATGCCTGCACCTTTGCATGATTTTCGAGATCATCTTGAAAAATGGCTGCCAAAATTTAGTCCTGACCTTGGTATACAAGGAGAAGAACACGTTAATAACTTTATGTTATCTGTAAATTTAAATGCAGTACAACATGAAGATGTTGTGGTTAGGTTATTCCCTTATACTTTACAAGGGGCAGTAGGATCCTGGTATTTTTCATTACCATCAGGATCTATTACAAGTTGGGATATTTTCCAAGAACATTTCTTAACCAAATTTGGAGATGATAGATCAATAGCAACTCTAATTAACAATCTCTCCAATTTGAGAGCAGAATCCAAATAACCCATTAAAGATTTTAATTCCCGACTCAACAAAATTTTGAATAAAATTCCTAAAACCTCAAAACCTAGTGAGCAAGTCCGAAGTGAATGGTATATAACAGCTTTGCCTTCAAATATAGCCATTTTTGTAGATAGAGATACTAAACCTACTTTAGCTGAAAATATGAAAGAAGCAATTGTAGTAGAACGACATATCATTGCTTTGGATAAAAGGAATGCTAATGAGGAAAGGAAATCCAAAAAGGTTAGTTTTAAGGATGATTCAAAGAAGAAAACACCTAGGGATCCATATGACATGGAAGGCTTACAGAAAGTTCTAAAGACTTTGTCCAATGAAATGATCGAAATAAAAAAAACAAGTAGCAAAAACTTCCACCAATAGATCTTTTAGGAACTTCAAAAGGAATCAGAAAACTGAATCTAAGCCACCCAATTCAATATTCAATGCAGAGTCAGATCTAGAAGAAGATGAAGAAAAATATACACCTCCATTATTATTATTATTAGAAGAAGAAGAAATAGTTGAATTACACAGGATGTGGGATTTCATTTTGCCTAACTCAGACAGTGAAAAAGAACAAGAAGCCCTGCCAGTAAGTACTAGAAGTAAATCTACAGCAGAAGCTGTTCAAACAGTCCCCAAGAAGAAAAGTTCAACTCTGAATATCAAAGATAAAACCCCTGTAAAGAAAGCTTCTCCTTTGCCTACTCAAAATCAACCATCGTCTTCTAATCCTCCTACAACAACATCTAAGACTCTGGTAGTGTCTGATTCTATGGATTGTAACATTGTTGAAGACATGAAGAAAACCAGAGCAAATATTTATTTACATGAACTTAGCAAACTCAAGCATCAACAAAAGTTGTTATTGAAAGAATTAAATGCAACATCTATTTCTCCTCTACCAAGTCATGTAGTTTCCAAAGCAGCCAAAGGATTAGGTAAGCCACCAGATAAAGTAGATGCTACTGATACTGTTCTTATTGGAGAAAAATACAATTCTCAGACAACTCCTTTTCTCTTGACTTATGAGATCTACAACAAGAATTTACATAACTGCTTGATAGATTCAAGAGCATCATCAAATATAATGCCTACTTCAGTCTGCTCAAAATTAAACATTGAACCCCAAAAATCCATAGTACATATTGTTCAATTAGATCAGACTAAAGTGCAAGTTGTGGAAGAAATTAATTCGGTCATTATTAGGTTAGCCACTGATCCCAGGATAGTCCAGAGAATTGATATTCTAATTGCAGATATTCCTGAGTTTTATGCATTAATATTAAGCAGGGATTGGTCTGCAAAGCTTAATGGTTATATCGCCATTGATTATTCTCACATGTGGCTTCCCCACAAAGGGAAACCCAATCAAATCAAGGCTGAGAGAGAAAAACACATGATGCATACTGTGACAGAATTTGAACAAGAAAATGAACCTGTGACTTTTAATAACAACATTCTCGGAGGTTATTCTACTGAATCATTCCTTGGAAATTTCACAACACCTGAATCACCTTTTTCTGTAAATACTTTTACTTCACAAATTGAAAATTTTTCACAAACTTATTCTCCAAGATGCATTAATTTTTCTGATCAATCTGTAAATAAAACTGTAGATAAGTCTTTATTTTGGTCTTTGTATTTTTATGGATCAAAATCCAATGACGGCGCAGGAGATGGATGCATTTTAGTTGATCCAGAGGGAGAAAAAACTATGCTGTCATGCAGATTAGAGTTTGAGTGTACGAATAACTCTGTTGAATATGAAGCCTTGATCCAAGGGCTTTATAAAGCAATAGGGTTGAATTTTAAATACCTGAAAGTGTATGGTGATTCCAAAATTGTTATCAGACAAGTAAGAAACACTATCCATTTTCTTTCAGATCATCTTAAACATTATGAATCCCTTGTTCAAGATCTTACCACTCAATTTCTAGCATTCAACATCTCTTCCATCCCTAGAACTCAGAATTTAGCAGCTGATTTATAAGCTAATGTCGCTTCCAAGCTTCTCCCAGCTGAGGATTATAGTCCAGATAGGTTTTCTGTTGAATTAATTTTTCGACCTTCTGTACCTGATAATGTCACCAATTAGAGAGTATTCTATCCTGATGAAGATATCTTAAATTTCTTGACTTCAGAAAAATCTTATGATGACCAAATCATTGATCAAAGTGATCATGATCTTCAAAACAAATCAAAAGACAATGAAAATCCTATTCCTAGGTCTATAGTTAAACTTGAAGATCTATATGATATCAAAGATAGATTCAAAAAAGTTACCAATGCCAAACTCCAAAGTTCTACTTTGAAGTTTGAATTAGTAAATCTTGGTACTGAGTCTAAACAACAAAATGTTAATTTAGGACTCGAGTTAACTTCAGAGGAAAGGATTGCTTTCATCAAGCTTCTGAATAAGTACAAAAATGTCTTTTCTTGGAATTATGAAGATTTGAAAACTTATGATAATTCTGTCATTCAATATACAATTCCAATGCTTTCTGATGTAAAACCAGTGTAACAGAAGTTGAGAAAAATTCATCCCAATCTAGAAAGTCAAATAAAAACATAATTGAATAAACTTTTGAAGGAGAAAATTATTTTTCCTGTAAGACATTCTAGTTGGGTCTCAAACATGGTGCTTGTCAGGAAGAAAAATGGAGATATTAGAATCTGTATTGATTTCATAAATCTAAACAAAGGCATGTCAAAAGGATAACTTCCCATTACCAACAATGGAACAAATACTTCAAAAAGTAGCTGGTTCTGAACTAATGTATTTTCTTGATGGTTTTCCAGGTTATAACCAAATATTGGTACATCCGGATGATAGGCTGAAAACTACCTTCAGAACCAAGTGGGGAACTTATGCCTACCAAAAAATGCCTTTTGGTTTGATCAATGCAGGAGCTACTTTCCAGAGAGCTATGGATATAGAATTCAAAGGGTTGATTAATAGATTAGTTGTTATCTATCTTGATGACATAACCGTCTTTTCAAAGAAAAGAGCTAATCATCTGCATGCTTTGAAACATATATTTGAACGATGTAGAAGGTTTGGCATTTCTTTGAATCCAAAGAAATCTTTCTTTGCTCTCAATGAAGGAAAGCTCTTAGGATTTGTTGTGTCTAAAGATGGCATATATATTGACCCCGATAGAGTGAAATAAATTTCTAATATTTCTTTACCACATAAAAAGAAATCCATGCAATCCTTTTTGGGAAAGATCAATTTTGTGAAGAGATTTATTCCTGATTTTTCTCAAATAGTTTTACCTTTGCAGAATATGATAAAGAAAAATTTAGTTTTCAAATGGTTGCATAAAGAAAAAGAAGCCTTCAATTCAATCAAACAAGAATCATTAATGCACCTACATTGAATACTCCTGATTTTTCTAAACATTTCATTCTGTATACTTTGGCTACTGAAACATCCTATGCTGCCGTTTTAACACAACCCAATGATCAACAAGCAGAAGCACCAATCTCTTTGTTTAGCTCTAATATGCAAGGAGCCGAAATTAATTACTCTGATGTAGAAAAACAAGCCTTTGATGTGTTTAAATCAATCAAACATTTTAGACCATTTCTCCTAAAGACACATACAAAAATAATTGTCCCATTCTCCGCGGTGAGACAATTGTTAATACAAAAGGAAGTAGGAGAAAAGAGAGCTAATTGGGTAACAACTTTACAAGAGTATGATATTGATATTAAGCTAGTCAAAATTGTTAGAGGACAAGGTTTTTACAGATTGTTAGCAGGAGCTTCCAACATACTAGAACATCAAGATTAAGATAATATTGTTCAAGTAAATCAGATAAGTATTATAGATTCTGAATTTCAATATGCTGATCTAATATTTTATTTGAAAAATGGGTATGCTCCTTCTAATCTCAGCTATAAAAACAAGTGCGACTTAAGATTAAAAGCCAAACACTTCAAAATCATTGATGATGTGTTATTTAGAAGAAATTATGATTCCATTCTATTAAGATGTCTTAAAAAACTAAAGCACACAAGGTGTTGCAGTAATTACATGATGGACCAGCAGGTGGACATTTTGGAGGAGACACTACAACCCACAAAACAATCCATGCTGGTTACTATTAGCCTACCTTGTTCAAAGATGCACATGACTATGTAAGGAAATGCGAGACTTGTCAAATTGCTAGTGGGAGACAAAGGAAACCAACCTTTCCTTTACAATCAGTAAATATTAAGCAACCATTTGAACAATGGGGACTTGATATTATTGGAGAAATTGTTCCACATTATTCCAAACAACACAGATACATCCTTACAGCAACAGATTACTTTACAAAATGGGTAGAAGAAATTCCTTTAAAGGTAGCCAATTCTGATGTAATCATTGAATTCATTGATCAGTTCATCATTACCAGGTTTGGTGTACCTAATGCCTTTGTTTTTGATAATGCATCTTATTTTTCTGGAAACAGTATAATGGAATTTGCAATCAAGAGAGGTTTCAAACTGAAATATTTGGCAAATTATTATCCACAAGGTAATGGTTTAGCTGAATCAACAAATAAAAATCTCATCAAAATCATCAAAAGAACAATTGATCAGAGTCAAAAGAATTGGCATAAATCTTTAATTTTTGCACTATGGGCTGATCGCATAACTCAAAAAGCTTCAATAGGAACTTCACCTTTTAATCTAGTCTATGGCAAAGAAGCTGTTATACCATCAAACCTAGTACTTCCATCTCTAGCCCTAGTCCAATTCATTGAAGATAATCCTTCATCATCTCTTCAATTGAGATTTGATCAAATTCTTAAGTTAGAAGAAGATAGAGAGAAAGCTAAAAGTGTTCATACCAAACATCAACAACTCATAAAATCTTCTTTTGATTCAAGTTCTACCGGATCCAAAACTTTTCAAATTGGTGATCTTGTTCTGAAATGGGACAAAGCACATGAAAATAAGGGTAAACATACCAAATTTCTAAAGATGTGGCTTGGATCATTTCAGATTGTTGAAAAGATAGGCTCATCAATGTTCATATTGCAAGATTTAACAGGAAAGAGAGAATCTCTTCCTGTGAATGGGCTTATCTTGAAAAAATTCTTTTCTTAAGAAGGTAACCCCTTCTTACCTGTACATATTCTATTATGCAAGTTTGTTTGTTTACAAATAAGGTTGTTAATAGTCTTTAATTGACTTTTTACTATTTGAAAATTTCTTTGAGAAAATATTGTAAATACTTGTTTATGTAAATAATAATTTTTAAGGAAATGATTACAATTTTGGATAGTTAAAATAAAATATTAAACTTTGAGAATTTGTTTAAAACATTTGCAAAATCTTCCAAAACCTTGAAAATATTGTAAATCATTATAAGTTTGTTAAGCAGAGAAAGGTTATCTATAAAAAGTAAAGACTTCACCAATTTTGGCACTTAAAACTCTAAAAAAATGTCATCCATTGACTCCTAAGGAGAAAATCATTCACCCCATCCATTAAGGTTGTGATTTTTTAGAATATAATTCTAAAAAATTATTTGTCTAATAATAAAAGATAAGAGGTCTCATCACGAGCCTGCTTACCATGATCATAAGAAGCAATTAAACTGACATTGCCACTACTGCATACCAAAACAGGGTAATGGCTTATAATCATAAGACAAGGGGTCTCATCACGAGACAACTTGTTCAATTTGATTACAACTAGTGAATGGCATTGTTATCAATTGGCTACCAAACCAGAACAATGGCTTTTAAATTAAAAGAAAAACAAAAAAAACACAAGATAGTATATCCTATGAATTTATTCTTTAAAGAGTCATGCTCTTAGATGGATGGGACAATGAATGATTAATGGTTAAAAGGTAACCCTGTTGAGACTATAAACATTTGCAGGCAGCAGAGGCACTACCTGTGACAATAGAGTAAATCACAAAGCTAAGAGCAGAAAGGCCCCCTACTTTATCTTTATCAACCAATCAAAGCTTGATTAAGCCAAAAAATGTTTTTATTTTTGAGGAATTAAAAAGAGATTGTAAGTGATTTTTATTTCTTTTTCAGAGTTAGATTTTATTTAAATTTTTCCAAGACAATTTTCATTGTCTTTAAAATTTTTTACTTACTAAAAATATAGTATTATTTTATTTTTTCAGAGATAACTGTTTCTTCCAGTGAATCGCCAATTGTTGTACTGTACAACAACCCTCCCCATTTTAGAAAATTTTAGAATAAATTTCATTTAAAAATGGGTCCCCTTTCTTATTTCCATAGAAAAAAAAACATTGAGGAAATCCGATCATTATAAAAAGAAACAATAAAAAGATTCATTGATTAAAAAGTATGTATTGCATATTGCATATCTCAAGTGAAAATAAACAAATGTAACATTAAGTTTATTCTGGCCCGGTCAACTATAAAGCTTATATCGCATCGACACAAAGTATAAGAGTTTTCATGTTAAAAAATCTGATGCAATAAAGTAAATCACAATCGCAAATCGGTAGAGTATTATGTTTTCATATTTTCTTTGCAAAAATCCGATGTGATGTGACTTATCACAATCGCATTTTAAAAAAGAAACATCACGACTACTTGTTTTATAAAAGATCCGATGAGATGGACCCCACCATCATCGCAATCGCATTTTGGCGAAGATCATGCACAACTCAAATCCTTTGAAAATATCTGATGCGATATGACTTTATCACAAATCGCAAATCAGGAAAACATGAGATGTTGTTTTGTTTCTCCTTTCGAAAACTCCGATGCGATAAATCATCAGTCTTCACTAATCGCTATTTGCACTTCACATATATCATTTATCACCCTATCACAATCGGAAGCTTCAAAAGGACATTTTTACATTAAGATTTTAATATCGCCTATCTCCAATTGTACGAGCATCATTAATTCAAAAATAAAACGAATTATGGTAATAAGTTCTATCATGAATGCATGAATGTGACTTTCCTTTTAGGCATTCAATTTTAAATACCGAGTTAATTAATTTGGAATCATTAATAAAATATTTTTGCATAATTGTTCTTCTGACTCTATTTCTTCCCGCTTCTTAAAGGTTTTTTATCATTTGCAGAGCTGTAGAACATCAAACCCTCGCGGTTGCCAAATTAGTGAAACAATACCAGATGAAGAAAATATCTAAGAAACTTAAGAAATCAAGAACTGTTTCCGCCTCAAAGACTGCTACCATTACCACAATGCCAAAAGAAAAGCCAGCCGAGATAAAGCTAGTTACGGATACTACGTGCCAGGGTCTCGGGAAGCTTTACTGGGAAGAAGTATACAATTTTCTTGAAAAAGAAGGCCCACAGTTACGAAGGTAAAGGCAATGGTGCCAGATGAAGAATCAGATTCAAATGACAATCCCCTTAAAGAACTCACAAATTATTTTCTTCATAGAATTGCCGCTCGGGTGAATGTATTCCCATATTATGACATAATACGATGGGTGATAAAAAACACCACCATCACAAATAGAACATTCATGACAGTTGGGGGAAATATGTTTAGGTCCTTTAGAGCAGAAGACATCAAAGCAATGTACCATCTTCCAGATCCTCAAAAGACTTACAACAAAGCTTTCATAGAAGATTTCACCTCAAACAATGAAATTGAATCAGACCCAAACAGAACATTCGTGACAGTTGGGGGAAACATGTTTGGGTCCTTTAGAGCAGAAGACATCAAAGAAATGTACCATCTTCCATATCCTCAAAAGACCTACAAAAAAGCTTTCATAGAAGATTTCACCTCAAACAATGAAATTGAATCAGACCCAATTAAAGAATGGAGACGAGCTCCATAAAAACATAAGCATGAGACCTCAGGTATGTATTCTGTAGAGTCTCTCACACCTCCGTATTGCTATGCTTCTGACCTGATGTGCAGAATTTTTGGGTATGATAATTCTGCAAGGTTTTCTATTCAAATGGTACCCCTGATTTAGGTCGTTGTTGGTTATGTTATTATGGATTGGTCAGTTATTTTATCGGAAAAAATAGCAAATAAGATTATGGATTATAGAAGAAATAAACATACTGGAAATGCTCCCCCATTTCATTTCTGTGCTTATATTTTAGATGCCTTGTGTTTTAATTCTGAATTTCCTATTCTGGGTTGGAAATGGACCCCTCAAAATCCTATCCCTATACACATCTACCATAAGCATTTGTGGAAAGCCCATTTCAAGAACCATGTATACATAATTTTCCATGGCTACATGTTGCCTATTTACTAGACCATTTTTAACCAACCCCCTCCTCGGCTCTCTGATAAGGCAAAACTTGACATATCCCAAATCGGAAATTGGTTAAGTGAAGAGAAATTCACCTATATTAGAGTATTTGGAAGCATTGTTGAGCCTCATGTCTTACCTCTATATGTCCCTGATAAACTTTTAGCTCAAGATATTTCTTACGAGTTGACAGAAAAAGGATGTCCAAGTGTTTAAATAATTCCAAAAAATTGATGTGGCTTCCTTTTCCTTTCCATTGTGGAACCTATACCCTTAATTATTTTAAGCATGCTGAAAAAGAAGTCCTTAAGATAAGAAATATTAAGCTTGAAACCGTTCCAAGAAGACAATATGATCCAAATAAAGTGGCTTTTGATTTCACAACTTTGGTCCAAATTGCTAAGTTTGAGCATGAGCCTGATGACTTTGATGATTTATTTGTCTCAATTAAGAAATTTTCTCAAGTTTATGATCTAGCTAAATCTAAGTTTCAAGTAGAATATATGAATAAATTTATGCAGTTTAGAACCCAGAGATTACTTAAAGGTCCCCTTGAACAACTAAGGATTCCTTCACAAGAAAATAAAAGTATTGAAATAGAACAAAAGAAAAAGGAAGATACAATGAGCAAAACAGAGAAAGAAGTGACAACCAACATAATTGATGTGCGAGTTAGAGAAGGAGAATACGGTAGAAAGCTTGATGTACAGATCTGAAAAAAAGAAGATATAGGTAATAAGCACGATGATCAACTTGAAAAGAGAAAAGGCCTCACAGGAAAGAGGGAAATTCTATTGAAATGATTATTACTCCCCCATTTGCTACAACAATATGAACAATTCTCTCAAGCAAATGGGAGAACAAAACAATCCTCAAGTTGATAATCTGAACAATCAGGATATTGAGATCATTCCTGGAAATCCATCTAAAGAAATTGTGCTGAGAATTGAAGACATACCTCCTCTGGATATCTTTTACAGCCCTAACCACAGGGCTATTGTCAGAAAACAAAGAAAGAGAAGGAGGATTGATCAAGGACCACTTGCAACTTCACTAGTTGAATTAATGAATGTTGTTTGGAAGAACAATGAAGTAAATCCTTTAGATGATCTTACCAAACTATCACAATATGCAAGTGCCTATAGTGCAGCTACTATAGATAAAGCTACTGAAGTCACTCAATTGGTAAAACAAAAAGACTTACAGATAGCATTATTAGAAGAAAGAACAACAAGTGATCAGCAAAATATATTACAGTTAGAGCAGTAGTTGGAACAAGAAAGACTCAGAGTCAAACAATTAGAAGAACAATTGAGTATTGAAAAGAGCAAGCTTGATCAACAAGCTTTAAATAACAACAACAATTGTCTCAAAAGGTATCCAAATTGTAGACATTGCTGCAAAATGAAAAGGTTTCCAAAGAAGAGCAAAGTAAAATATTTCAAGCGAGATTAGATAAATTCAAGGATTATCCTAAAATTGACCAATTCAAAACAGAAGCTCTGGAAAACAAGTAAGTCGTTATCTCAACGGTTGGATGATCTATGTCAAAAAAATTGCACAAAGCTGAAACTCTATGTGAAATGAAATCATCTCTCATCGATGAAGCAGTCAACACAAGAAATAGAATTTGAAAACGTAGATGAAAATATTTCGAAATTTATTTCGAGCGAGGACTCGGAAACAGGGAAAGATTTCAAATCTTCCCAGAATTGAAGAAAAGCATAAAGAGATTTTGTTCACTGAATGGGAAACACGGATGATTAAATAATATCGTGCTACATCAAGAGTAAGAACCATAATGAACAATTTGACACAATTGGTTAATGATAGTCTATATGTAGCTAATTTGATTTCAGATTGTACTCTAGGAAAGATGCCAAGGGTAAAAGAAACTGATACTAGGTGGAAGCAAGAATCAATCAATTAGAATAAAAAAATCAGGGTAACATACAAGAAATTACATGGGATGTCCTATGGACATATTTGATTAAACCACACGATAGCGAGATGGCAATAAAATGCCTTTCTAATGCCATCAATTTCATCATTTCGAACTCTCCGAGTGCCACATACACTAGTCGAGTTGCATTCAAGGTCGAGTCATCCAATCGAAGTTAAAGATATGCTTAAAATTTGTCGACTTAGCACATTGGGAATTGAAGAAATTCAATGAATCGTTTTCATTGGATATCACAAGTCTATTCTCGGATCTCACAATGATTAAGTTAAATAGATTAGCTCGGTTAGTTAGTTCCATTATTCACTTGCACAAACACCCCATCACCAATATTTTTTGATTACTAGGAAACGGGTCCTATAAATCCAGCTTGGAGCCACCATCCTAAACGGATAAGGAGTTGTTCTAAGGTCCGGGACTCGGTGGTTTTCCCCCAATGTTTGAAGCAACGATTTTCGAGGCTTCAACACAACCATGCAAAAACCCTCAATATCCCACACATATTTTGTCATTGCCAAACCTATTGTATTAGTCCGGAAATCATTAAGTTATATAACAAGGGATTTGGTAGAACTAGTGTCTACTCGCATGTATGCTTTTTCAAGGATGTTGGGAAGTTCCTAAAACTTAAATCTGGAATTATGAGCAATGTGTTGGTCATGTTTGCTCAAATGGGTAGTCCACCTAGGAATAATGGGTTTCATAATCCCACCCATATATTGGTCTATGAGAGTGCAATAGGTGACATCATAGGATGAAACAGACCACCATTGTCACTAAACCAAGCACCCATTGAAATTCATGAACTTTGTAACACTCTTGTATCTTTACACTTCAGAATTTTACCACGTTTATTCTCTAATGTGTACTATCTATATTGTAAAACAAGAAGAAATTTTTCCAGATTTAACAAGTTTCATGGTTGGATCGAGGATCCTCGGGATGCTCTTTTACTCATATTTGATAACTAATTTTGAAGCAGTAGGATCACTTTCAGACTAGGCAATTTGGATTGTAAACTTTATTATATTTTCTTATGATATTCACTAGGGAGACTCAGGGTTCAGATTAAATAGAGCACTTTTTGTTCAAGTAAAATCCTGACCCGACACTAAAGAACTAACATCCTTACTTCCAAAAATTCTTAACATAGAGCTCTTGAAGCATCAGTCTGCCCAAATATGGGTAGTTATAAAATACCTACAGTTTGCATTTGTGTTTCACATTAAAGCTAATTTGTAAATTTTAAGACCCAGAAATTGTAATGAATGAAAGATATTATGCCCTAAACCGAGTTATAAATTACTACTTTTTAGCAAACCAAGGAGGAGCCAATAAATGAACATAGGTTTGAACCCAATGGTCATCTATTATATTTTGAAGCATATTACAACATATATTAATTAATCAATTTTAATCTAGATTCCAAGTCTTTAGGTTTGCACCGATTCTTACAATGTTGCTCCGTTATATTGTGGTGAAAGTGTTAAGGCAAGAAGAGCAAGCCCCGCGAGCAAAAAATTTATAAATTTCCATATATTTTTGTCATCTTTTGCATAGAAACTCCTCGATTGATGTTAAGCACGCTAACGATCATAGAGATGCTCCCACTTAAGTAATGCATCGATAATTGTTGTATCCTATCCACTGTAAAATCTAATTCAATTGTAGGTTAAGGAATTATAGCTTTGACAGGTTCTTAAATTTTTTATTTAGAACTTTTCATTAAAGACATCATTAGGAGACAATATGGGAAAATTATAAAACGTTATTTTGAGTTGTGTATTTTGGTCACTATAGCAATATTCATGAAGAAATTCATTATTGCATTGGACTATTATTACTTGAGTTATATTGTGAGCTTCCTGGGTCACAATGTTGATTCGATCCTTTCTTCCTTGTTAAACTTGTATGTGTCTCATTTGAATTTTTATGAGGTTTTATTAGGTCAAATCAGAATTTTCGCATTTTATTTTACTTTTAAACATCCGATGTCTTACTCCATTGAAACATGTTTGGGAAAAGTTATTTTCTTTAACTATATTTAACCAATTTCGTTACATATATTTTCTCTTTGTTTCCTATCAATACTGTAATCAAATGTATTTAATGTCTACAACCAACCATATAATACCGAAAGTTTGTTAGTTTTGAAGTATGATAAAATTGCAGAACTATCAAATAACAACCCACTTGTTCACAATTCTTCTTGCCTTGGCGCTTTTTAGCACCTTGGATTTCTCTACATACATAGAACATCATTCCAATACATGAATTCATAAATACATATTTTCAAGTACGTTGATTGGGCTTAGAACCATACTAAGGAGTTGAAGGAAAAAATGTTTTTTTCCCTCTCAAAGCCATAAGCATTTCTATATCCACCATGAAGTATTTGTTATCATTTCCTTTTCCCATTGGGATAATTTCCCAATGTATTTTGTTGTTCCATGTTCCAAATATAATCCGTCAATAAAGTCTTCACTTTTTTAAAAGTATTTTTGTTATACTCGTAATGTATTCAAAGTTTTTTTCCCAAAAAAATGTCTAGAATGGCTCCTCTTTTGTATAACTACCCGAGTCATAAATTATCTCTATTTCATTATTGATGCCATATAATGGATTGATGTCACAAACACATGTTCTTAGTTAAATCACACTTTTTAACTTGTACATTATATGTCCTCCTCTCTTGAATTAATCTCATTCTTTGATTATGGTCATTGCCATGTTTGGCACAACCAGTTCATCATTCTTTTGGGCATTGCCATGTTTGGCACAATCATTTCATCATTCTTTATTAATTGTGAACATTATTCCAATGCAATTTTTATATAGAGAAGAACAAGCTTCCTCAACAAATCTGAGCAAAGGAGAAAATGAGATGCCACCAAAAGTCATTGTAATGAGAACCCCTGCCTTATGTGGAGCAGATCTTGGTTTAACATTTAAAGAAAAATACTTTTTTGTTGGTGACATATTTAAACCTATGTTTTTTCTAAGGCTAAGTAGCTATTGGCTGATAATCTAAAGATGATGCACCTCAACCTGAGAGCAGGTTATTTGAAGAAGGTAAAACTGAACCTGCTTATCATCCCAAAGTTATGGCCCAATGCATTTTATATGGACAACATTCTAATCATCGGCCACCATGATATCATTGACTAGAATTGGATGGTTTCCTGATACTCTGCATATACCTCTCTCCAAAATAAATCTTCCAGTGACAAACCCAAATTCAAAATTGAATAGGAAGGCATGTATTCATTATGATTCCTATGTTTAATATTGAAGGTATTTTTTGTAGTAAATATTGGATACCTAAGCCAAATTTTCATGGACGTTTAGTAATTTGTACTACCTCTAAACCTCAAGCCTACATAGTGTTCCTAGCTCAAGAAAATGACAATATTCTAAGGAATGTTTTAGCCTTCATTTTTTTAACCTATGGATTTTTCACATTTTTAGTCACAAGATTCTGTTTCCGATTAGTTGATATCCATACCACTTCTAGAGCTAGTTTCAGATTACCTAGCTATACTCGCTGCAAAATCATACAATAACTTTATGTCATTTTTCTCTTTCTCTGATACTATTAACATTAGTGGTTTCGTTGTCCTACCTTGTGGAACATATTTGACTTGTATTTTTTATATATGTGATGCAAGTTATCTTACAAAACACAACACCAATTACTTTTTCTTACAGATTTCCCATGACCTGAACTGGAGGAAGACCTGACATGTGGCATTTTTCTTGTAACATAGTTGGTGTTTTTGGATTAGGATCAGTCTTAGAAGGTGTTGCAGGTGCAATTTTTCCAAAAAATGTTAGTTCTGGAATTCGATAAGGAAAGGGAATTTTTGGTGGTTTTTATAGGGATGCTTCCAATTGAAAAGCTAAGTGTTGACTATGATCGGATCTATTAGATAGGGATTAAACAAGTGATCTTGTAGAAGAGGTGATGAGAGTGGTTACATAGAATATTGAGAAAATAATGATATAAATTATATTTGCAATTATAATTCATGCTTCACTTACATATTATTTTATGCTTTAATATCTCTTCCAATGCATTAATATGAAATACAGGTATTACCATTACAACAAAATTTGTACTTTGCTAATATCATGTAGCCCACATTGACTGATAATTCCATCCCTCTATTATTGAATGGTTCCACTCTGATTCAAAATCTGCTCCAAACAATCGACATCGGCTCTGTTACCTCATCAGAAACTACACCCTCACACTTCCACATCACTCTCTTTGATGGGACGCATCAACAAAAGACTATGCTACCATATGCGTATAATACACAAGTTTCATCTGAAGACATCCAAATCAGCTTAGTCATTCTTCTTAAAAAATCCTCTTGCACAGTGCTTCAAAAATCTTCGTAAAATTAAATTTTGAATGCAAATTCTTCCGCTTTTTGGTATGTACACTCTTCCTGCTTAAAAAAGGATTCTACATTTATTTATTTAATCACTTCTTTTTTTTTCATTCATTTCCACCAGTTCCATTTGAGTTGTTGAACTTGAGGTTGTGTGATGTAAAGAAGATTCATATAGGGACTCATCAACAATATTATAAGAAAAGGCAGGTGCATCCTAGTCAAGCTCTTCATCAGCACAAGATATATTTCCCTCTATAGTAACTCCAAATAATGTGATAAAAAATACCACTATATCGTTTAGGGAACTCAACCCCTACCAAAAGTATTGGTCAATCCAAGGTAGAGCATTTGCAATGACAACATTGAAAAATTACAACACCACGCGTATCTCAGGAAAAGTCTTTGGATTTGACCTTATTGATCGTGATAGATATTATATCCACCTTTCTACATTTGTTGAATTGGATGAATCCATTTATAATATAATCCAATCTGGGAAACTATATATTTTTTCGAATGGAACAATTAAACAAGAAAACCCAAACTACAACCACCTAAAAAAAATGGGAGATTTACTTTTTTGTTGCATCCATTGTCAAGCCATGTTTGGTAGATGATCCAACCTTCCATTATCAATGCTTTCATTTCAAAAAAATCAATGAAATCAAGTCCACAAGCCCAAATACCATTGTAGATGTTATTGATGTTGTTAGCTCCACCTCAATTCCTTCAACAATTCGACGAAGAGATGGAACTGAAACACTAAGAAAAACACTCACATTAAAGGGCAAGTCAGGTTTTAGCATTGATGTAACAATATGGGGAGACCATTGTGACTCTATAGGAAAGGACCTTACTAAATTATGCTCTTCTCACAACCCGCCAATCCTTGGTATCACGGGGGGTCGTGCAACTGAATTTAATGGAATCACCATATGGATAGTCTCCACTACCACTCTCATTATAAATCCAAAGATTGAAGAAAATCAATAACTCCATGCTTGGTTCTATGAAAGCAACTATAACTCTTTGTCTCCATATTTGAGTAGAAGCTACAATGTTTCTTCCAAACAAGCTTTATCACAAAATATGATTCTTGAAATTACTTGCATGGAAGCCTTTGAGAAAGCATTGTGCATTTCAGTTCGTCCCACTATGACTTTTCTACACATGGAAGACTTCTATTTTCTTGCATGTACATTGGATTTCAATGGAAATAAATGCATGAAAAAATTAGTGCACCATTCTAACAATATTTGGCATTGTAAAAAGTGTAACGGTGAGTTCCCAGAATGTGACTACTGTTTTAAACTTAAATTCGAGTTACATGACCACACTGGGCACCTTCAAAATGTCACAGATTTCAATGACTTATGAAATTATCTCATGGGTATCACAACAAAAGACTTGTTCCTTCTCTCTATCGTACCAGTTGATCTCCAAGAAATTTTTGGAAATATATCAGGTCATCACCTCCTTATAACACTTTCCATTGAAACATACTACTACAATGGTGTCAAGCACTTGCAAACAATAATGGTAAGTTCAAAAGAAATTCAATATGAATCTGAATGCAAAGAGGTCCTTAAAGAGATTCAACCATTGTTTGTTTTCACAAATATTTTCTATTCACCGCCTTTGAGCTCCCTTCATAGTTACACGGAATGCTACTTTTCTGTACATGAAATAACGTCTTTGTATATATCGTTGTTCCATAACATTGTAAAATATGACCATGTTGTTGTTCTACACACTTTATTTTACAAGGATCTTTTCAATAATTGCAAATATGTATATCTACCCCTTCACAATTTACATAATATATATATTGATGTTTGATGCCGCAATAGTGTGTATTTTTTTCAATACTCTTGTTCAACATATTTTCTAAAGTCAGTTGAAACTTACTCGACCATCTATATGTTTATAAATTGAATTTTTATCCATTTCCCTATTCTTTCTATCGTTTTATGATATTCAATTAAAAAGTTGAAATTCAAAAAACTTGTAAGATATTTTCTATGCATTCATAACTCAATTTTGATTCAATTTAGCACGTCTCTCAATTGGTGGAAAATTATTTGTACTTTCTTATATATGCCATCCAAAGGTCAAAATGCAGAGAAAAAAACAGGAAGACACCTTATTTATGCACAAAATAAAGATACAATAAATGCACGTCGACGAGTTCTTTATAAAAAGCGCAAAAAATCCACTGATTCAGCTACACCCCTTCCCTTCTCAAGTGCTCTCCCAAAAATGCATACCATTTCACCCCACCTTCATAAAAACCAATATAAACCTCCCCCCCCCCCACCCCCCCACAACTTAATGATGAACACCACCGCTTTAGAGAAAGGATAGATAAAACACCTACTATGCATGTTTGCATAATATGCAAAGAGTCATTCCGAGGTATGAAAACAAGGCTTTCACATGGTAACCTTTGTTTCTTTCATTGTGCATCATATAAATATACCAATCATTTTACTTGTTTGAACAACATGGACCCTCGCGAACAACCATACTTCCTTCAAAATTTAATACAAGTTGTGTAAATCCCATTCTACAAGTAACTCATTCTCGTGGTGGTCAATACAAATATAGCGGCCATACAATCAACTTCCCTCAAGACATCACTACTATTTCCAAATACCTACCTTGAATGTTTTTTGAATTGGACATAATCATTGTGAAAAGGCACAATGCTTTTGAAACAAGTTATGAATTTTTCGTGTGCAAATCGCGTGTACTTGCAACACTTAAATAAAAACTAGCTAATGATCCATACTACAAATATTTTAAACTCAACCCATCTACAATTTCTGCTCCACTAGATCAACCTACATATATTTCTTCTCTTCTTCATAATGTAACCGCATCCTCTTTTATACCCCATCAAACCATAGTCGATTCTACTTATGATCCTAATGCCATGCTAACTCCATTAGATATCCAACCTTCTTCATTTGTTCCAATTGTGCAAAGCTCATGTACTGAACTTGAGCACATTCGTGCTTATTTGCACTCCACCCATCGAAAATCTAAATATTAAAACGACTGTCCTACAATATCTCTATCACCTATGAATGAATACACCATTAAGGGTTTCTTTGCTATGGCATTCCCCACACTCTTCACTATGGGAATTGCCATGTTAACACAACCCAGAATTACAAAATTTGAAATGCACAAATATGCTTTGCACCTGTTACACTACCATGATAACTGATTTGGCAAGAATCCAAGATTCCGCTACTACCTATATAGAATTTTAATGTGCCACCGTAGCTAATAAACTACTACTGGTTTTATGAAGAAATATATTGAGAACAACTTACCAATAATTGTTTCAGATCTGAAAAAATGTCTTTGTGAGTTCAAAAATTCGAGAATTCCTGAACAAGTCATGCACTTTGGCTCAGCCCTACGAGGAACAACCTCTTTCTAGAAAAAGCATCAGAATGAGCTAACTGACATGATCACACAAATTGGAAGCGCAATATTCTTCTTCACTCTCAGTGTAGTTGATACTAAATGGCATGACTTGCACAATATAACGCCTACTAATGTTCCCTCCGATTTGAACAATCACTACTAATGGAGAATTCAAATCATAATTAAAAACCCACATTTAAAATCCCAATATATGCATTGGAGATTTACAATTTTCCTTGAATAATTCCTACAAAAAGGCCTCCACGCAGTTGATTATTGGTGCAGGTATTTTTTTAATACCATTTCTCTCTACACATATTTTTACATTACAACCACATATGAACCAATATTGACTTTCAATATTACATTCAGGTACGAATGACAACATAGAGGATCTGCACACATACATGGATTTCTTTGGTTGCAGGATGCACAAAATATGGACATCCTCGACTAGAACAATGAAAAAAAAGTTCTCAATGCTCAGAATTATTTTGATCATTACGTGACTGTTTGGAACCTGTGACACCCAACATCACAATTCTGCACTTCACCAATTAGTAGAGCACAACCCATGTCTTCTTGACACGACATCAATATTCGCATCAACCCAAACTGAAGACTATGCAGAGCTTGTCAACTACATCCAATGCCATAATAAGTGTCATGAATCATCTTTCCTTAAAAAAAAAAAAACGATGTTCTCAGTTGTCGCTATGGAGTACCATGATATTTCACTTTTCATAGAAAAAAAGGTCAGAAAACCTACACCGTCGCTCGCAACGATGATAGGTTGAACACCCATAATGCCGACTTACTTTCAATCTAGACAGAAAATGTTGATTTCCAACCAGTTATGTTACGCCATGTTGTGTTAAGCTATATTTTATAATATGCAGCAAAAGAAGAAAAAAATTCAGAAATCTACCGCCAAATGTTATCATGAATCTCGCACAACATTTCTCCAGAACCACCTACTATTACTATTGTCCAGAAAGTCCTTACAGAAACCATAGTAGATAGAGACATTGGGGCATGAGAAGTATGCCATATGTTACATAAATTACCGTTCTCGCTCTGATGTTGCACGTTTTTATCTTTGAATATTAATATAACTGCTTTGAAACATTTTCTCATGCTTCTCAAAATCCCCTCTCAGCACCAACCTTCATTCTTGCATACATGAATAAAATTTCTTCATTAGAATAATTTCCCCTCCTTGAAGCTACATGATCTTGATAATTTTCTTCTCGTCGAAAACAAAACCAATGGAAACACATATTACCTTCGATGATTGTACATGTATTTCCACAATACACCACAATCCCTTACCCTAATGATCCCTTTTATGCCACCTTTTGTTGGGTTGAATTAATATTCGATTTCCCTTTCTGCACACTCCCCAATGACATTGGATCCACCAATGATGAAATCATTTCACACTGGGAACAAAATAAAGGGACATATACACCATGGCATGTTCATCGGAAAATTGAAAACTCACAAACTCCACAATCTGAAGATCAACCTACTCCTATGTGTACCCATTCTGACCCACCCCCCCACCCCCCCCCCCCCTCCCACCACTTGACCCCATGCAAATGAATGAATGGGAAATCCTCTCTAATCTTCACGTAGGCCACAAAATTGAAATTAAGAGCCTTGAAATGATTGGCCATTGTGACTTGGATTTTAATCATAATTGGTCGCATACTTCTATCCCCCTCCACTTGCAAGAAACTACCATAAATTTCATTGAATTCAATCGCTCAAATATTTGAAACGAACATCATCCTTTTTCAACCCTCCCCCAAAATCACACATTATCTCCCATCCAAGAAAAATCTTTTACGCTTGTTATTTCTCACTTCAAAAACCCTTCACCAAAACCCCCACTTAGAATGAACATACAAGGGATAGCTGGGACAGGAAAATATTATTTAATTAAAGGCTTTAAATGTGCATTTATGGAAGACTCACCAAAAAGCACAAGCCCGTTGTTGTTACTTTCACCCATCGACGTTGCAGCTTTCAACGTAAATGCCCTTACAATTCACTCTACCCTTCACATTCCTATCCTATCGATGCATCCTCTTGAAGGAAAATCGTTCCTACACTTGCAAGAGATGCTCCACAATGTAGAGTACATTCTCGTTGATGAAATGAGCTTCATTGGGCCAAAAATGATTTCTCGAACTGACGATCGCCTAAAAGAGGCATTCCCGCTTCATCGAAATGCACCATTAGACAATCTCCCAATTATCCTTGTTATGGATTTAAGCCAACTACCAACTTTGAAGGAAATTACTATGTATGCTGGAAAATCACACTACACTACACTTTGGCACAACTTTGATACGTTTGTAACACTTACAACTATTTTTCACCAAAAGGTGCTGACCCTTTCGAGGTTTCTTTCCATTGGATTCTCACAAACCTCAGAAATGGAACACCTGCACTTTAATATTGGAACCTCCTAACGTCAAGGATAGGTTCATTTATTACGCATGAAGAGAAACAAACATTTCAAGACTCCATGCACCTATATGCAACAAACTGCTTAGTTTCTTTGCATAATAAAGGAATTCTAAAACAATTGAGCATGTCAATAGTGCTTTTCTTTGCAGAGAAACAAAGGAAACAAAATTTCACTACATCAAAAGAAGAACAACTAGACGCAAAGGTACTCTTATGCAATGAACAAAAATTTATGCTCACCAACAACTTGTGGGTACATGGAGGCCTTGTTAATGGCACACTTGGCAAAGTCATTTCAATATTTTATGCACCTGACTCAAAGCCCCCAGAATTTTCATCCTTCATGGTAGTCAAATTCAAGAAATACAAAGGAACACCATTAGACATTTCACACCCAACATATGTACCCATTTCCCCTATCACAAGAGGTGCACACTGAAAAATACCACTTCGAATGGCATGGGCTTTAACAATACACAAGTCACAAGGAATACCATTAGAGAAAGAGAAAGTAGACATTGGCCCTAAATAATGCCAAGGTTTAACATTCAACACCATTTTAAGAATAAGGTCATTGTCAGACCTTCGAATCAATCCAACTTTTCCATTCTTGTGCATATCATGGATGTAAAATAATCCAAATCTACAACACAGAAATTAAGAAGAATCATTTCTCGCATCAGAATATATGTAGAATAGTACACTCTAACCAAAAATACATTCTTCCTTTCAAATTTACCAATGGTAAACATCACTTAAGACTTATCCAACTTCCAGAGACAATTGTTTGTTGTTACATTTAACCTCATACTGTTTTACTCTTATTTTTTTTTAAATGTTCATGTTTACTTTAAGTATTTTTTTTCTCTATAAATATTATGCTTTCATCAGAAGCATCCACTAACGATTACTATTTCACTTTTTCCATCACCAACAGATATGTATGCACACTAATTAAACATGCTTTATGAATGCTACTGAGAAATTCAGTAGAAATAACTTACCTTACAAGATACACAAATGAGGTTCATGACACCAAAATCATTGCCTCTTTAACATTTGTGTCCAACTATTTCTTTTCTACCGAAGATATGGAAAATACCAAAAAAAAAGAAATCCACATCCATGAAATATATGCACATAAGAAAATGCGAGTTGAATGGCAAGAACAACTTTCACAGTGTGGAGTCACAATAGACAACAATTGGCATTGTTGATGTCATGCCTCGTCATGTATATATGATTATATACTCACTATCATTTAGATTTACATGACAAAACATAATTTTATTGTACACATGTTTATTTATTCACCTTCTAGTGCATTTCATGTTGCATTGAACTACTAAGAAATTATGTATATCTCTTTGTATATAAGTCATGTTCTGTTGAACTACTATGCCATTCAGTATAACTTCAAACAAATATATGCTATGGATGTTTGTAAATTAAATTAGCAACTAATTAATAAAAATGATCTATATCTCATTCCTATTTATATTTATATTTAAAACTTAACTTTATTTGGAATCAACCAACAACAACTTTGCGATTAATATCATGCCAACAAATACATGTTCAAAGACAACATTCTAGACAAAATCAAATATTAGAACAAGATGTTGAGAAAACTTGTTACATTCTTCAATTGTATTAATTGAAGTTTATTTCTAAATTTTAATTTCAAATATTATTGCACAATAAATATTTAACTCATTTGCATGTTTCTAAACAAATTATTTAATTAGGCCGATAGGCCTCTCCCTTGAATTAGTTTACCTCATAATTTTGTTAACCTTGTTCTTCTACATGTGATATGTGTACACTGCCACCTTTATGCCTCATATGTGTCCCACTTTAGCTACCTGGTAGGGAATCAATTAGTTGGTGTATCACCCTTATAAAATGGGAGAGGTCTCCTCCTTTGTTTCCACATTTCCGCAGTTTAAATTTTTTTTTTAATTGTTGTCAAAATTTCTATTAATCGTTGGAATTTCGTGTACAAAATAATAGGAGAGGGTAGGAGTAGAGATTCAAGAATTGGGCCACATTTTTTATCATTTCATTTTAAGGCTTTCGAAGAGTCACCAGTCTCAGTCTCTCCCTGATATTCATCTATACAGACTGTTAAACGTGACATTTGTTTGGATGGTTAAATCTTGAGTTACATGTCGATCATCTATCAATTACTGTATTTGATGTCATTACTTCTTAATTAGGTTTCAACGGTCAAAATCCCTTACTATTATTCTCAACTCTGTTTATACATTTTTATATGGTTTCTCCTATTTGTTTCAATCTAACAAATATAAAGTTTATTTCTAGGATCAAAGGGTTTGTTGCTGGAGAAATATCTCTTCAAAAATATTATTTCAGTAGGGTTTCTACCTCATACATATGGATGTTGTTCTTGGCTTCCGATCATCAACAATTATTTTCTTCTATTTCGTCTTCTGTGTTGCCTTTCTTAGGTTTGTAGCTGAATCAACAAGAATGGACTGTAGTTTCAACAATAAGGTAAAGGTATTACTAATTACTATTCCTTCTTTGTTTAAATACCATTATTTTTTTATTTATCTCATTTAAAAAACCTCGATCTCTTATGATTGCAATATTAGGGTTCGATCCTCTTCAGAAAGTGTTTAGAGGAATTATATGATATTATTTTGAAAACCCCTCTTCTTTTCGTTTATTTTCAACAATAATGCTCTAGCGTTTACCTCAACAGAAAAATCTCAGCCTCTTATGATTGCAGTAACAGGGTTTGGTCCTTTTCTGCAAGTGTTTAGAATTATTATGAGGTATTATGTTAAAAACACCTCTTCTTTTCATCTATCTTCAGTAATATGCTCGAAGGTCTATGTTAAGTTTGGGATTTCTTTGTATGTAGAATAGTTATCGATGTCTGTGTATACTGTTACTTTCAGATGAGAGGAGTAGGTTTATAATAACAATCTCTAGAAACCTTTCTTCTATTTTTTATAAACAATGAACATTTATTTGATCGATATTGCGACACACCTCCATAAGCCTCCATTTTTTCCAAATTGTAGGTTTGCAATAGTGGTTTTACTAATCATTGAAAAATGGTGAATGAGATTGAAGTTGTGTCTCACCAGGTTAGTTGAGGAGATTGACCAACTGAGATTTCTAATTGTTGATGGGATTAGTTCACAATCCTCACTGGCATATTCTGTATATGTGGTTTTATTTTTTCCCTATATGGAAACGTGAAGGACCGAGTTATCTTCCATTCTAAGAGATGTATTATTGATAGCTAGCACACACATGAATAAAAGTTAAATCCAAATGTGCTATCCTACTGGAACTTGTTTTTAAACGGAACAAAACAATTATAAGTCAATTCATCAATGTTAGAATTTAGAGTTGTTCATGCTTTACTGAAGGATGCTTGACGTAACTTTATTTGGAAGGAATGACCTCAGAGAGACCCTCATCAAACTTCTCAAGAGTGGTCTTTTGGAAATTGTTTAAATATAATATTAATATTGTACGATGAAATGCTTGGGTAATATATTATTTTTGTTACTCATCTAAAATGGCATGACCAAGACGATATGTTTAATTTGTCTAAATAAATTGTTGGCTTCACTTGTGATTTTTCTTGGACCTTTACAATTCATTTTTTTCTCTCATAATTTGTATTCAAGGGCTTATGGAGTCATTGGGCAACAACTTGGTTGAGAAGAAATAGTTAAAACATAGACTGCGCATTTTTCCAAAGAGATTTCAGTTGCATTGTAAATGGGTCTATTTTTGGTGGAACTTTATGCTCTTTATTTTTTAAAATTGAATTTTTGAGACAGTGGCTTTCATTGATGAAATATTAATATTATTAGACACTCTAGTACTATATTTTTGATTTATTTACATGCAAAAAAATCGTGAAAGCACTCAATAATAATGAACCTTCTAACACAAGTGTCACTGAAGACAAAAAAAAATGATCAATTTTTACTCAAAGACAATCCATTTGGAAGCTAAATATTATTCAGAAGTAGGCTAGCTTATTTGGTTTTTGCAGTCGTATTTTAACACTCTACTTGAAGGTGTTGCTGAAAATCCAACTGAATGAAGTTCTTGATAAACATAAAAATACAAATTTCAGAGACAACAGTTTAATAAAAATATAACCAAAACTGCAAAATAACTGGAGTGGTGGATATGTACTGAGAGTCTGAATACATACAAATTTTTTCATATCAAAATGGTAAATAAGATTCATTATTTCTTGGTAATCATTTGTATGGCTGTGCATTATAATGTTTTGATATCACCATCATCCAAGGACCTAAACTTCACTAACACTTGATAAAGTGATTTCCTCTTGAAAATTCCCAAAGGTTTACTTCAAGTTGCATGCACTGATGAAATGAGTGATAGGTTTACTTCAAGTTACATGCGCTGATGAAATTAGTGACAGAACATGACACAATGTTTAAGCTTTTTTTATTTTGTTGCATAATCACTAAAGTGTAGTTTGAAATTATTTGTATTCTTGTACTTTTCTATGCAACATATCATTCTACTCACTTGTAACAAGTTGGCATATGAGAAAGAAATTCCATATGACTAGGTGAGGTTTACGTGCCTTAGAATAAGAGTTTAGACAGAAACCTTCACACAGTTTTAATGGGAATACTTTGAATATTCAAACAGGAACCTTCACATAGTTTTTAATGGAAATAGTTTGAATATTATGAGGAAAAAAGAAAAAGTAACTTTATTTTGTAATTTAATATATATATATATATATATATATATATAATCTCATGCATTATTTAGAATAAGAGATCTCCATATGAAAGTATAAAGAGTTGCAAGACAAAGGATGTGATCTCCTTGAAGGTGGAAAGAAAAAATTCAAAATCTTTCCCTGCACATGAGTACTCTTTACATATCAAACCATATCTCATCAAATTCCTCAAAGATATAAATATTAGGTTGATGAATTGTGCACACAAAAGTGTGCCCACTATCAACAATTTTCCATAATATTCTCATTACAATAGTCGTAGCTCAGGCATCGAGTCCTGATGTGCGTTCATCCATGAAGATAATTGATGGGTTTGCATGTGCATTTAGTTGAAAGGCCATCTATGGTAGAAAGACACACAAGAGGTTTCCTTAGAGGTTCTAGTTCCACAAGTTCCATCACTTCTTCCACAAAAATCTATAAAGAATTGTAAAGGCTTTCATATCAGTATTGGTGCCCCTTTCGAATTGCAATCAACTATTCTTTCACTTTACACTGAACAACATAGATTTCATGTTTTGGGAACTACTTCTGAAAGATCAACTTCATGTTTTGGGATCAAATTCTGAAAATGCATTGTGGTAACTCAATCCAAAAAAAAACTATTGTGGACATCCCATTGAATATTAAAAAAGCGACCAGTTTTCCTGTGCATTATCATTTCTATGGCTTTATTTTTATATACACCACTATAAATGCATTATCGACGTACAAAACCGAAACCTGGACAAACCTTAGAATTACCCACATCTCAAAAGTACAAAATAGAGATGATTAAAAAAAAACTAATATATACTTAATAAAAAAAAACTAAAATATGAATGTTTAGAATTTGACTAATAAGAATAATAGCATCAAATTATCAAATTATTAAGATGTTACATATTTGTGATATTTACTTAGAATTTGATTTTTTCAGGTTGTTGTATTAGTTACTTTTATTAAATTTTAAATATGTAATATGAGATATTTTGATAATCAAATAAGATATTTTCATGGAATTCATAGTATATTTGTGAATAAATTGAATTATTCTTTTATTTGGAATGTACATATATTTTTAAAGGTATTTGGCAAGATTACAATATCAATTTTTGGCAAGGTTATGATATTATGATTTTAGAATTTATTCTATTTTAAAAATAAAATAAAATTAATAATTTAAATGTTAGAATTAAAAATTTATGATAAATTTAATAAAACTAGTGCAAAGTTAATAAATTATTATTAATCCATAATAAACATAAAAAAACCTCTATATATCTCAAATTGTTAAAATTTAATAAATCATAAATTAACTAAATTTTACTTTTATTTAAAATATTAATAATAATTACTATTAATAAAAAGCATTTGTATATAACTAAAATATTTATTTCTTTAAAAAAATATGTAAGAAGATTCCAAAAAAATGTAACAAGATTTACGCTTGAAACAAGATAAATGTACTCTTCTTCATAATGCTTTTAAATCATTCATTAGTCAAATAAGTAGTAAATTATATCTTCATCAACTTTCATTATCTCAATATTTCAATTATTATTTTAAGTATGTGTTACTAACTTAATACAAATAAAAAATCAAGTTCAACTTTTCCAATTTAACAATCTTATTGGCCTCTCTTTTCACTTTTGAAACAATTACAAATTTATATATGATATACCTGTAGTTAGGGATATATGTGACATTAAAAAAAAGGATTAATTTATAGTAAATTCATTTCAAATTTTTATATAAAAAGAATCTAATTTAATGAAAGGTATTTTGTTTTTTATTATTTAATAACATAACTATATATCTATATATATAGATATATATTTAATTAATGATAGGAAAATGTGTATTTAAAGAAATTTGATATTTTTAATATTTCATATATTTAAATTTAATATGAATTTATATTATATTTAAAATAAAGATGATACTAAAGAAATCATATATTTATTATTAATAATAATAATAATTTTTTTTTAACCAATACAATATGTTCCTTAATCCATCTTCGGAGATATTTATGCTCGCATTTCCGCCATTGCGTTGCACTATCTTAGAAATTGTAGTCTACTTTGGACGCATTGGACATATGCAAACGTCAAGGTGGTTCCATTATATATATCGAAGTATGTTCGTGCACATTGAAGTAGTAATAATATTGGAGATGAATTGAGTGTCTCTATAGTAGACATATAATACACCATGCAAGAAGCTCTACACTAATCAGAGAGATATTTTTTGTTTGTGAAATTAATCAAATGTTATACGTCTATGAATAAATGTTGTTGAAACGCCAACCCTATAGTTGAATGGCGCCATTCAAGGGAAGGAACGCATTAAGAGGGAACACAAATATTGAAATTTTATTTTTCAAAAGAGAAACAGATGTCAAGGCTCTACACAAATGGCTGCAACCACCAGAATCATATTTTGTTATAAATTGAGCATTTTTAATTTCATTTTATTTTTAAATGCAATTTCATAATGATTTAAAAATTTCGCTCACTAAAAGAAGGAAGCATAACGAATCATGATTTCATATAAAGGATTCAATTTAACTTTAAAATTTCGGACATTTTGATTATGAATATGTAGACTAATCAAAAGCTTAGATTAGAATACAATTTTAGTTCATTTATTGATAGTACAAAACAATGGGAAAAACTATTATGGACCACAAAACCATTTTTAGCAAGAATTGTGTTGAAAACAGTCAAAGAAGGACACAAAAAGCGATAATTTTTTTTTCAGAGATGTTACCCTTGAACTGCCACATAGGGGGGGTTTCGTCTCCCTTGTGAAGCCTTAAGCAGAGGGGCCTTAGCTGTCTCTATGACTCCCCCACAAATAGGGGGGATTCCACCCTCCACCACAATCGACGCAATGTACAATGTGTGGGGATAGTCATGCGAAGAATATAGCACATACTCAACATTCTCCCACTTGCTTATTTGTACATAGGTATAACAGTAGTACATGATCGACAATGAATGACAATAATGTGTATTTTTTCTCTGTAGCATGGGAACTTCTCAATGTTCACATTTTTTTTAACGAATCTACAACATTCTTCAAAGTGTCCACCTTCTCTAGTAGCCTCTTGTTCTCTTCAATCATACCTCTCACGAAGTGATACTAAACATCAATATGATTTTTCTTCGAATGATTATATTGGTTCATTGCCATGGATATTGAACTTTGACTATGAAAAAATAGATTTATAGCTTGTACCAACCAAATACCTCAACATAATCTTCGTAACCATACTACTTCCTTGCTTGCAAGATTGACTACCATATATTCAACTTTTGTAGTTGAAAGTGCCTCAACAAACCATTTTTTCTTATCCATTTCATTACCCCTCTAAATAGGTTAAACACATACCCACTTATAGATATTTTAGAATCAATATCTCTAGCCCAGTCTCCATCAACAGAGCCATGTATGTCCAACAATCTATCCAATTTTGTTCTTCCTTTATAGTACAATTCATAGCTAATAGCTCTATGCAAATGCATAAAATCCTTCTTTATTATTGTCTAATGCTCGTTTCCTAGATTTAACATATATCTACTCAATACTCCCAAATCTTGTAATTTCTAATCTAGTACACGCCATTTTGTACACCAAAATTCCAACAGCATTGGCATATGGAATAATAGAAATGTCCTGTTTCTCTTCCCATGTCTTGGGACACTATTATGTAAATAAATGTACACATATAGGAACATTCTCCTTTATTAGTTCACATTCATGCATAATAAAAGTCTACAATTTTGTCTTTATATTCTTCCTCTACCATAACTATAGTTCCATCATTCTGTGATCTCTTCTAATTTCCATGAAAATAACGAAATTTTTAGCGCATGGATCCTTCATGTCAAATTTAGATGACATTTGAGTTTCCACTACTTGAATGATTTCAATGTCATTTCTAATAAACAAGATATCATCCACATATAAGACTAAATAAAAAAAATGGTCACCAACTAATTTAAAATACACAAAGTGATCCACTTTGGTGCTTGTGAAGCCAAGTCCTAATATGTAATAATACATTTTTTTATACCACATCATTGGTGATTTATTTAACCCATACAGGGAAATTTTCAACCAACATACCAACTCTTTCTTTCCTGTCACAAAAAATCCTAGGTGCTTAATAGTAGATTTATCCCTCTAAATCCCCATGTAGGAATGTTGTCTTCATTTCCATCCATTATACTTCAAAATAAAAGGTAGAAACAACAGGTAAAAAAAATCAAATAGAATTTAATTTGGCAACAAGAGATAAAATATCATTAAAGTCAATTCCATCTACCAAGGAATAACCTTTATCTATTAACCGAGCTTTGTATTTCTCCACTCTTTCTTTTTTCATTATGTTTCTTCTTAAATACACAGTTTCTTCCAAAGGAGTTTCCTATAGTTAACAACTCCACTAAATCCCAAGCATCATTCTTGTCCATGTGGTTTCCACTTCTTCAACCATGGTCGTTTTTTACAGTTTCCAATCCACTTAATCCACTATCTCCTTATTAGTTCTAGGATCATCATTAGTAAAAAATAAGAAAACTTTGAAGTATACCTTTATAGCTTCCTTCTATCACAAAATGATCTCCTGAGTGCCATAGTCTATGTTTCTTCTTCTAGTTATTCATGTTCTTATGTAGAGTTTTATTCATCATCCTGTAGTTCAAACTCTACCTTATCTAGTTTCTTCTCCATTGGTAGGACTTCTCATTTGACAACATCTTTGACTCTTCTAAACACTATATATTGATTATACACTACATTCTGAGTTTCTAGTTTCAAATATGATAACCTTTGAGACCATATTTATATCCAATAAAGATACACTTTTTAGCTTTATTATAAAGCTTAAAACTTTTCTTCTTTGGAATATTTACACAAGAATCATAGCCAAATACCTTAGACGTTTGAGAGAATTTTTCTTAGTAGTACATACATTAGGTGGACTCTTGTCATCCAATAAACATAGGCATCATCTATTTACAAAATAACACACAGTGTCCATATCATCTACCTATATTTCCTATCCTAATTCAACACACTGAGCATATTCCTTGTTTTTTCCATCAACATCCCATTCATCCTTTATTTAACTCGATTTTGTTGACATGTGCATGGAGTAGTATTCTACCTTGCTATATCACATTTTTTATAGAACTGTTCAAACTTATTCTCTCAAAATTCTCTACAATTATATATGTCCTCATCACAATAATTTTATTATCTGTTTCATTTTCACAAGAGCCTTAAACTCTAAAATTTATCAAATAATTTATATTTATACGTGAGAAAATATATTGATGTATTAATTGAGAATTCATACATAAATGATATATATTACATAGATATACCCAGTGATGGAACCCACATAAGTCTAAGCACATGTTATGCACAAACTATAATATTCCCTCTATGATCATAAAACTAGAGAAAAATCTTACCAAATTCTACTTCCCATATAAACAATGCCCAGAAAATAAAAATCCATACATAAATGAAACATACTTTCTAACATAATAATACCATTAGTACTTAAGGTCCCTTCACTTTGATATGTCCTAATCCTTGATGCCATAGTAGATCCGTTTCTCCAATGGTTGTAGTAGGATTTTTTCCTTATTCTACCCCACTCTTGGGAACAATGGAACTGTTACACCCATCACCAATAGTGCTTCCGAACAATTTATACAGAGTTTTAATTTGAAAACCCCTCAACAATACCATTTTTTCTCAAATTATTTTATAGGTAATATTTTCAAACACAATTTTTCCACATGCATAGATTATCTTGGTTACGTAAATCAAATATCTAGAACATAATAGGATGTATAGAATACTAGGGAATGTTCTAATTATTCCACCTATGATATTCAACTTAAAATTTCCACATCCTAGCATTCAGAATGTCGAGTCCTCTCCAATGAAAACATTACCACCATAATAGCTTGCATACTCATAGAACCACTCTTTACAATGAGTCACATGAAAGGATGTGCCTTAGTTGACCATAAATTCCTCATGATCTACATGTTTCCTTGAAAAATCCAAGTACACATCTAGTCCATCTGAGGGGATTTTTTATTTACCAAAGGAGTATCTTTATATTCCTTTCCTTTCTCAACAATTTTGGATCTAAAATATTTCTTGTAATTCCCTTATTTTCAACATCTCTAACATACCTTATAATTTTTTTTTGAAGATTTCGATCTTCGTTAAATCTCTCACTCAAGGACATATTTGTATTTCTATTCTGGGAGAATCCTCTTATAGAAAATGAATATTCATTATATTTTCCATATTTTTACCTCATATGATTTGATAGCAAGGAATTGGATATTTTATTGAAGATTAAAGTAGTCACGTTACTACCTATGGAAAAAACCAAACTATCCCATGAGTCTAGTAAGGAACATAAAAAATTGATACACTTATCCTCATTTGAAATATTAATATCAATAGATAATAGACTTACCACATTATTGAAGGTATTCATATTCTCTTTCATTGAGTCTTCATAATTTTTCCTCAATTTATACATCATTTTATACATGAAATATTTGATCACTAAGGAATTAGACTCAAGTAAGCCTTCATCCTTTTCCAAAAATAATTTGTTGTAAATTATCCTAAAACACTATGCAATAATTTGAGAGACACAAAGCGTTTTGTGTATCTTCTCTTAAAACATTTATTAATAATAAAACTAAGAGACATAATTTTATTGTTCTCTTTTCCTTCTGATCCAACCTGGTATAGTCTTTTGTTTACATATTTTTCACTCCAAAACATAGATCCATAGTGATCCATTTATCTTCCTAAACCAGGAAATATTTAGTTTTGAGCTTCCATAATTGAAAACTCTGCCCATTTAATTTCTCAATCTCTACATCTAAATTTATCTCCATTTATTTTCACCACAAAAATCACTTCTACAATTTTTCCAATGTAATAGGGTCTACCAGTAGGGAAAATTTTATGAAATCCCCCCACCATAAGTATATATATATATATATATATATATATATATATATATATATAAAGAAAATGGTTGAATCCCCATGGTACATATAAAAATGATATTATAACCCTATTTGCCACTACCCTATAGTGAGAGAGACCCAATTTCAATATACCTCAGTTGTTGGAAATAATTCATCCCCTTTCTCCGTTTCTTTTACTAATATGGGTATTACAAAGAAGTTATTAGATGTTATAGGGTTGAAATTACACAATTCATGTGTAATTCATCATAAATATTTTATCACATTTTCATAATTATGAAATCATAATTATTTCATAATTGACAAAAGTATTTTAGAGTTTGTCATTCCCAAGGAGATGAACTTGACATGCTTTTGTATGAGTTGGCTAGGGGTCCATTATTATAGAATTTTCCTAACACTTAAGCCCCTAGGTGTCTAGATACATTCTCCCGAGGGATGGAAAAATCTTATGTAATGAGACAATATCAATTTAAGAGGGCAAGAGGGAGAGCTTAGTAATGTTGTTAATATACCATTTTACTTTTATGTTATGCAACATCAACCCTGTCTTGCTAGATCTAGGAAGTGGCCAACCCAAGGATTGATGAGGAGAAATACCAAACTCTAGGTATTTGATGTATTGGTGCTTTAGATTAATGAAATATCATTTGATTCCCTTTCATATGTATGATTTTGATTATTATATGCATATATGTTGTGCATTTTACTATACATGCTAATTCCATCTTTGTAGAGGAGGATCTTTCATCTTCTTTGGAGGTGAATTGGTGTGGGATTCTACATCTAGGGAGAAAACGGAGAAATATCTTCAATTAATAGAAGGATCTGTAAGACCATTTTATGATCTACTCGATCAAGCTAAAATGGATCATGTGCATGTTCACTCCCTTAGAATTTATAGTTTGGTTCATGTATTAGTATTTAGCCTTAGGAACTCACTATATTGGACAAATTATTTGGTGTATTAGAGGGCTCGATCCATGGGAAAATATCTCCTTTTATGAATTCATTTCCTACCACAACATAATTGGTGACTTAGCTGTGGAGTCTAACACTGGTTTTTTTACTTCTCTATCCATGGTTCGAGTATTAGTTTCTCCTTTGTTGCTGAGTTATTTCCCATATTTTTTAAAAATTGTTTGAGTCTGATATAGCTTGAGTTTTCTTACATTTAATTAGATATAAATTTATTTTTTTAAATGATAAAAAAACAGATCATAGGTTTTAGATCAAATTTTGTAATTCATTGTAATTAATTTCAGTAAAACAATTATAGATCTGATTTATTCTTGAATTTTTAGCCAAAACAAAATCTCTCAGAAAGGTTTTTGAATGAGGAAGATATGGCTAATTGAATATCATCTTATTTTCAATTTGTTCATGATGCTCATGATAATTTGTTTTTTCTATATGTTTTCATAGGGACTTTTGTTATATATCAAACAAAAAAAATAGATCACAAAACTTAAGAAAAAGTAGATCAACGAATTGAAAATAAACCATTTTGAGGGGGGAATATATGTTTAGATAACATAAATGAACAATTCTTATATGATTCAAATGACAAGACCTCCTTGGTACATATAGGAGTACAAGAGGTCATAATATGATTAGGTTCTACATAACAATAATGATATAAGTGAAGTACAATAGCAATAGTGGGTTTCTACGGGGAACAACAATAACAATATGGGTGCTATATTAGTATTATAGAGACCTAACATGCCCCTCTCCTTCAAAAAAGTGTTGCCATTAACACATGAGTAGTTTTGGATGCTTCTGAATAAAATACCCACCCCCCCATGTGTAGTGTTGAACATGTAATTTCTTCCCTTCAATGTGATACTGTAAAATTGATCTATTCCACAGTTGCTAGATTCTTGTTTCCTTTATTTCTTTATGCTCCAATATGATTTTTCATTCCTCATAATGTTTTGGAAATATATTTTGAACTAATATTTTGTAACCTATAACCTTGTTTAAGCATGAAACATGGAAAACTAGGTGTACTCACGAAGATGTATGTAGCACCAATTTGTATGCCATAGTACCAATATTTTGAAACATCTTGTAAGGGCCATAGTACTTGGCTAAAAATTTATTATTCTTCTTAGCTTACTTGAGGGAAATTTAATTGTATGGTTTTAGTCATAAAAATTCCCAATCACTCGTATCAAAACATCTTTCACTACGATGTTGATTTGACTATTTTCTCATTTGATTTTGTGCCAAAGTAAAATTATCCTTTAAGAGTTGGTGAACTTATTGTTGATGCTTGACGTAATCATCCACTTCTTGAACCTTAGAATTGTCTCATAAAGGTGATGTGATATATGTTGTATGATATCCATAAAGTGCCATAAATGGGTAATTTTTACTTCGGTATGGAAGGAAGTGTTATAGCACCATTTGGCCAGGGGTAACCACTTAATCCATTACATTTGTTTATCAGACACAAAACAAAAAAAATATCCTTCCAAAAATTTGTTCACTATCTCAGTTTTCCCATCAAATTGACAATGATAAAATGAGTTATGAGCTAATTGAGTACCAAAACAAGAAACTAATTTTGTTGAAAATTTTCAAGTGAAAATGGGATCTCTATTACTTACAATAATATTTGGGTTTCCATGCTACTTTTGAATTGTTTCGACAAATGAAGTAGTGACTATACAAGATTCGAAAGGGTGATATATTGCACAAAAGTGAACATACTTGGTAAGTCTATCCACTACCACCATGATGGAACTCTTTCCTTCATACTTGGGAAAACCTATGATAAAATCCATTTAGACTTCTTACCAACATTGAATTGGAATGACTAATTATTGTAAAAGACCCGGGGTCTTAAATGTCTCAAATTTATTGTGTTGGAAAGTTAAAAGTCTCACTATAAACTTCAAAATATTACATTTCAGGCCATCCCAAAAAAATTCCTTTTTGACACTATGGTAATTTTGTAAAAATCATGGCTGCCTTCCCATAGGAAATATGTGTAATTCTAATGAGTTTTTTTTTTTTTTTTTTAAATTTGGGTGTTCTTACATAGATAAAACAATCTTTCTACCACAACGAATATTTTTTCCAAATAAATGAAACAGATACACTGGGATCTCGCTGCAAATTTTGAATGAGTGCCCATATCTCTAGATTATTATTCCATTCCTCCCTCCTTTAGTTATCCAATAAGGTTGGATAATAAAAATGGCACAAAGTAATGCCTCCACATCCTAAAACTTTAAATATCACATCTAAGTCCATCCTAAAAAAAGAAATCCTTCTTGAACTTATGGTAAGTTTTAAAAAATCTTCAGTACCCTCCTATAAGAGAGGTGTGCAATTTAAAAAGAAATTTTTGTTTAAGTTGGGAGTTCTTACATAGATATAAGTTGTATTTGTACCAAAGTGAATTATTTTTCCAGATAAATGAGTCAAATGCATTGGGATCTTGCTGCAACTTTTTAACGAGTGTCCATACCTCTTCATCATTCTCCCATTCCTCCCTTGTTTTAGGTATCCAATTATTTTGAATTATAGAAATGCAACAAAGTACTGCTTCCACATCCTTGTCCCTTCTTAAGAGTGCATCTACAATAACATTTTTCTTTCCTTTTGTATATGTTTTCGAAGTCATAATGCAATATTTTTGCAACCAAATTTTTCTACTCTTCTGAAAATAATATTTATTCCAAGAATTATTTAATACTATAATTTTTTTTTTACCTTGAAGTGTCTTCCCGTTAGGTAAGGGTGTCTTCTCTTCAGTGCATGTACGATTTCCTACATTTTTTTTTGATAAATAGTTTTTTTATAAATTATTTCCATTGATTGGATGAATTTCAAAAGTAATGGGTCTTCCTTCTTTCATTAAAACAACATCAAATGTATTTCCTAAGGCCTCACATTCCACAATAAAGGTTTCTGTGAAGTCCGGTGTAGCTAATACATAAGCTAGACAAATTTCCTCCTTAGGATGTTTAAGGGCCTTATTTATTTTGGAATCCAAAAAAATGCATATTTATTCAGTAATGTTGTTAGAGGTACTGCTATATTCCCATAATTCTTAACACACTTACGATAATACCATTTCAACCCATGAAATCCTAGAAGATGCGTTAATTTTGTGGGGATTTTCTATTCGTCCATGGCTTTAATTTTGTTAGGGTCTACATTAACACCCACATGGTATACAATAGGACACAAATACTCCACTTCCTATACCCCAAAGAAATGTTTGGAGAGTTTTTCATACAATCATTTCTCCTCTAATGGTTTGAGCACCCTACTAGCATGTTGAACATGATGTTTTCAATAATTTTTGTATATCATTATATCATCAAAAAAATACTAAGTCAATTTTTCTAAGGAAGGGCTTGAAAGTGGAAATCATCAAACCTTTAAATTTTGAAAGTGTATTAGTAAGGCCAAATGGCATGACCAAAAATTCATAAAGACCTTAATGCGTTCTAAATTATGTTTTTAAAATGTCTTTTTTCTTCATTCTAATTTGATGAGATCCTGAGAAAACATCGAGCACAGTGAAGTAAATTTCTCCATATAGTTCATACAACAATTCATCAATGATATGAATGGGAAACTTATCATTAATAATAAGCTTATTGAGCTCTCCGTAATTCAGATACATATTTCATAACCCATCCTTATTGTGCACGAATACAACTAGAAAAGAGAAAGAAATTTATTTAGGTTGAATTATACCTGCCTCTAGAATTTCTACAACCATACATTCCGTTTCACTCTTATGTGCATAGGGATATCTGTAAGGTCTGATGTTTGGAGGAAAATTTCCTAGGATCAAGTGAATAACATGATTCCGATTGTGAATAGGTGGAAGACCTTTGGGAGTCTCAAATACCTTATAATTCTTATCAAGGACTCTTTGGATATATGAAGAAATGGATGACTCATATGTTTGAACATCTAGGGAACATAATTGTGAAACTACCCCTCTTTGTTTCATTTTAAAAAAAAATCATGTCATTAGAGATGATTATCTTCCTAGGTTTCCCTATGATACCCATTAATTTGATCTCCTTTCCTTCCGAGACAAATTTCAAGAAATTTTCTTGAAAAATAAAAGTTATTGTCCCCAAAGATTGAAACCATTGGACTCCTAATAAAACATTTGCACCACCTATTGTAATGGAAATAATTGGACTATTCAATACATATTCCCCCATGGTTAGATTGATATTATGGAGTTTCCATGAGAAATATAAATTTTTTCCATTTTCAACCATCACTTGACCCTCTAGTACTCGATACAGAAAGAAATTAAAATCCATTGATATCTTACAATGATTAAAATTATGAGCACTACCTTAATCAATAAACATTATTAATATTTTCTTCTTGATATATCCTTCAATATTGAGAGTTTTAGGTGAAGTAATTCCTGCCAATGCATTACAAGATATGGTCGGATTCATTTCTTTGGCCTGTGGGGTTGGTTCCTGGTGAATATATTATTCTTTTGATGTTTATTATTCCTTTTCTTCTTCCTCTTCTCAATCTATGTAAAATAATTTATTCTGCGCACACTTATGACCTTTAGTGTAATTGATATCAGAACTATAGAAAAACCCCTTTTTCTCTTTTTTTACTCGAATTATTATGGTGTAAACCTTGTAGGCTGTGGGAAGGTAGGAGCGGAAGAACATTTATATTTAGATTTATTGATGATGGAACTCCTTATTTCCATATTTTTTCTTTCAAATTTTCTTGCCGCCATGAATGCATTTTGCAATGACTTAGGTTCCCAAAGGAAAACCTCATTTTGGATGTTATTCTTTAAAGTCCCTATGAAGATATTGATAAGATATTATTCTTAAATATCACTTACCTTGATATTCAATCTCTGGAAATCCTTAAATGTGCCCCCCAACTTAAACCTTTTGTTTGAGATTTATCATTCGGATAAATAAGGTTTTTTTTGTATCCTCATAATGTGCTATCAATTCTTCTATACAAATTGTTCAAGTGACAAGTGCTTTACGAGAACAAAGCCATCAATACGATACAAATTGATTGGGTTCTAAATATAAAGATGCAATGCGTACCTTTTTTATGTGTTTCACATCATGTAGATCAGAGAACTGCTCCATCTATAGTATCCATGTTATTAAATCCCTGCCATCAAAATTCCTCATATAGATCTTTGGAATACGGTTGGTCTATAGCCAAAAGTTAGAGTCTCTAAAATAATGATTCACAATCCTTTTGTTTTCATCATGAGTTTCATGGACTACATTGTCACCATTAGGAAGCCTTTCTTATAGAAACTTTTTCAAACCTTCCTTCAAATCTTCCATGCCCCCTTTTATTTTCTCCTCTAAATCATCCACCTTAACATTCATCATCACTTGAATTTCATATTTAGTTTCTGTTTCTATTTGTGAAAAATACTACAATTGGTCCCATAATTTTTATATATACTATTTCATTTCTTCTTCTTCATGCAACATAGTATATATTTATGAGAGCTTAATGGCTGTAGAATTTTTTTGTTTGGGAGAAATTTTGGAACTAATTAATGATATCTATACTTACCTATTCCCTTTGAATCACTTCAAACTCACTTTTGAAATAAAATTAATTAAAATTTAAAAATACACACCTTTTAGAGATTGAGTTTGAGCTTTTTAATAAGGTTGAACTTGAAATTGTTTTAAAATTGTTTTATATAGGTGGCCACCAACCTATTCCATCTAGACTCGCACCATCAATTCTTTCAGCCTTTCACTTTCAGCACAACTTACTATTTTTAGCAGGTTTTCAGGTCCTACACTCCCGGACCTATATTGGGGCCTTAATGATCCAGGTGGATATTGGTGGCCATCCACCTATTTCATTTGAACCCCCACCATCAGTTCTTTTCGTTTTTAAGTTTTAGCACAACTTACTAATTTTAGCAGTTTTTTGGGTCCTGAACTTTCGAAGCCGTTTTGAGGCCCTAAATGACGCTTTTTTGGGAAACCATGTCTATATGATGCTAACCAATGTTTCTCACTCAAAAATTGTATTCCTTGGATAGAATTTTCTAACGAGGTATTGAGCTCATCAAACAGAGATCAGATGCCAAAGTTATGTCCCCAAGAAGTTGAAGCACCAATTTACCCAAACGACACCCACAATTTTGGCGCTTCATCTCCTAGGGTTAGGTTTTTAGATGTTTAGGGTTTTCCATTATTTCTCAATAATAAATAGGACTTCAAGCCTCATTGTTACACAATGAAGGGGCCTGTTTCCCTCATATCTCTTCTCAACGATACGCTACCAGTGCCCTCGCTCATTCATTTCCGTTATGTCTCATTGTAACATAGTTCGGAGGCCTGTAGCCACCACATATCTTCTCAGAAATATGCTACCAGCACCATAGCTAGTTTATTTCCATTATGTCTATAAGCATATTTCAGTCATTTGTTATTAATAAAATGAATCATTATTTCTCCTGCATCTCTGTGTTTATGGTTATATGTGTATTATGTTGTGTTCTTTCATAAATCCAGATATGTGGTACCAGAGCAATCTTCCCTTTCTCTGTTTTTATATTCATGTCCCCAATGTGGTCAGTGTATAAGGAGTTAGGGCTCGATCTGGTTGAACCGTTGCAAGATCAACCTCGCAAACCCTGATGACCTCCCATGGCGAAAGGAAAGAAACATGAGTGATCAGGAGATCCTATCAAAATCTTGCTCGAGGAGGACCTCGAGAAACAAAGCAATGTGATTACCGGTAAATTTTCCCAGATCCTTCAACGGTTTCCCATCGGCGGATATCTACATCCAGCATGTCTGCCAACAGGTCCGCGACATCTTCGACAAATCAAATACCCAGTTCAAGAGAATTTTCCTCATCTCATGGAGGACCTTAACGCAATGTGTACCATTTCTTCCAAAGGAGGGAGGAATTATCCAGTGGATATTGGTGGCCACCCACCTATTCCATTTGGACCCGCACCATCAATTTTTTCAACCTTTCACTTTCAGCACAACTTACTATTTTTAGTAGGTTTTCAGGTCCTGCACTCCCAGAGCTGTTTTGGGACCCTAATGATCTAGGTGGATATTTATGGCCACTGAAATATTCCATTTGAACCCCCACCATCAGTTCTTTATGTTTTTAACTTTCAACACAACTTACTGTTTTTAGTAGTTTTTCAGGTCCTGAACCTCTAGAGCCATTTTGAGGCCCTAAATGATATTTTTTGGGGAAAACAGGAGAAAAATGGGTCTATATATTGATTTTTCTCACTAAAAAATTTTAGTCCTTATATAGATATTTCTAACGAGGTATTAAGCGCATCAAACAGAGATCAGATGCCAAAGTTACGTCCCCAGGAAGTTGAAACACCAATTTACCAAAACAGGACCCGCAGTTTTCGCGCTTCATCTCCTAGGGTTAGGTTTTTTGATGTTTAGGGTTTTCCATTGTTTCTCAATAATAAAAATTCCTTTGAGCCTCATTGTAACACAGTGGATGGGTCTGCAGTTGTCACATCTCTTCTCAAAGATATGCTACTAGTGCCCTTGCTCGTTCATTTCCATTATGTCTCATTGTAACATAGTTCAGAGGCCTGTAGCCATCACATATATTCTCAGAAATACACTATCAGTGCCCTCACTCATTCATTTCCATTATGTCTCATTGTAACACAGTTCAGAGACCTGTAGCCTCCACATGTTTTCTCAGAGATATGCTACCAACGCCCTAGATAGTTTATTTTCATTATGTCTGTAAACATATTTTAGTAATTTGTTATTAATAAAATGAAGCATTATTTCCGTTGCATCTTTGTGTTTATGTTTATATGTGTATTCTATTGCATTTCAGCATAAATCTGGATCATTGGTAACCTAATTTCTACATGAAATACAATTCTCCTTGCACTAGTCTCACCGCACTAAAGAGTAATCAATTTCGGGCTTTGATAGATCGACACAATTTCGAGGAAATTTGAAGGATTTTTTTATCCAAAATAATTTTTTAACACCTTAACATGAGTTGGAATGCACCTAGGTCACACGTGTGGATTTCTAGAAGAAAAATCAAGAAATTTTCTTAAAATTTGCACAGTTTTAAAACTTCCAAATTTCACCTCGATTTTCGTGCATATTGAGGCATATATCGAAATTTTGGCATAATATGATTTTTCCCAGTATATAAAATTATCTAAAACCTAAACCACTTCCAAAAATTCGCATTTCTCTAAGATATACATGATATTCATTGAGGCAATTTTGTAAAAAATGCAGTTTTTTCCAGGATTCTAGGATCATGCCCAAAATGAAGAATTACGCACTAGATCTTATCATTTTTATTTTATGACAGATTAATCAAGCCTACATCAATGGAAAAATATTGTATGTTCATTTATTTGATTTTGTTTTCAGTTTTTAATGAAAACAACTTATATAAATAAGGTTGTGGCTCCAAGCCTAGTTAGCAGAAATCCATTCTTTGTACAGTTATGTTTTTGGAGTAACTTATAGGGGCTCTTGAGTCTCCCCCCTTCCCCGTGATCAGTTGGAGCTAGAATACTGAGCTCAAATGTATAAGGATTGAGATTTCCACTAATAAAAAGCATAAATGCTGGGTCTCATTTTCTTTTTTGTTACATTTTCTTAATGCTTATCTCTCATCTGTAATTTAATATCTATTTAAAGAGGGCTAAAGCTGGCTGGTTTGGACCCAACCAATCCAACTTCTCACATCTATGTTAGTTAGTATTGTGTGGTTTTCTTTTGAAATATATCATCATGTTGTGAATATTTATTGTTTGAATATTATATTCTTGTGTAACTTGTTCAACATTCTTTCATTTCTTTCCAAATACTCTCTTTTCATTTGACACATATGAACTATGTGTGCTTTGGAATATTCACAACTCATATATGAGAAGGGTCCATTGCATACATTTGAGAATATTTTATAGTTTCAATTTGGGTTAAGTTGTGTGAAAATTGGTTCTTGAAATAACTTATTTATTTGTTTCAAATTTGGTTACACTGATATTTCAACTCAGCGTTCCCTATGTATTTTGGTAAGCCTCGAATTCAAGAGGTAGTTGAAGGAAACTAGGATTTAACGTTGGTTCATGAAACACTTTTTTCTTTTAAACTGTGGTCCATTAATACATGCTTTGGGTTTGTGATGGGTTTGTGAGATCTACCCTAAAGGTGTCTACATTCTTTATATATGACTTGGTGAGCTGTGAAAATTTTATTGGGAATAGTTTCTTTGGGTATTGGTAGTTGTTTCTTAAAGACTTTAATTGAGTTGTTCTAGATCTAAGATATTTATGGTTCATTGATTCTTTATTTATATCTCATAATATAATAAGTAAAGTCACGCTAAAGTTCTAGACCCTAAAGTTCTTGTAACAATTCAAGTCATATTCAATGATTGCAATATGTATGATTAAAGTGATTGATTGATATTGTTTCTTTTCCTTACTCTAGACTTTCTTACTATTATAATTCTTGTTTTGATTTGTTTAAGAAACATAGACACATTGAGGGGAAGCACTTGTATCACCCAACAATTAAATATTGGTCAAATTTTAAAAAGTTCATTTGAATATAGTGTGATTGGTCAGTAAGTGCAATCGATTACATTTTGTGGTTAAATTTTCACCCATGGAATAGGGATATTTGATTGCTTAAATGAACTAGTGTGATAAGGTTGTTAAGAATTGATTTATTGTTGGTCTTATTTTCTTCCTCTTGCACACCTTTCTCTTAGGTGCAGTTTTAGATCTTTGATTTGGGATACCTTTTCGTTTGAAAAGATAGAATAGAGTGTGGCTTTCCTATTATGCAAGTTTATACATTTTATTTGTACACTAGAGTTCCATACATTAATTTTGAATGCAAAGAGAGTGAAAAGTAAAATTAGTGTAGGAATGATTGGATATTTGTTTGATTTATTTTAAGCACTCTTTTGAACTGAATGGATTGAGCCTTGTGTTCATTTATCTAGTTTGAAATCTCAATTTTCTTGATAAAATAATGAGGGAAGTAGCTAGTGTCGAAATTGATCAGTGTTATTTTCTCTCAAATTTTCCATACTGACTATAGCAATTGAGTTGGGAGCTTATGCATTTTTTTCAAGAAATTGGAATATTTGTTAGTGAATAGTCTAGAGTAAGGAGTGATTTTTCTTTATCAATGGCTAATAATGGGATATTTCTTACACATTGTTGAAAAATTGTGAGAATAGTGTTTATGATTTGATTTCTAATGAATTTCTTGAGTGTGCAATTAGAACAAGTTAGGAGTTTCCGAACATGTTAGGGTTTTGTTTTGCATGTTTCCGAAGTCTCTCTTTGAAATTTATAGTTTTGTGTCTTGAAGTCCACAGACCCTAGCTTGACATTAAAATTTGGTCCATTCTTATATCCTATACCACACCCAACAATACGATCCTATTATAGGCTAAGTTTTCTTACATTTAACTAGACCTAAATCTATTTTATGAACTTTTACTATCATTACCACCACAAACATTTTTCACTTACAGATTCCATTCAGTGAGATGATTAATTACACATTTAATAAAAAAATTATGGTAATATGAACATCATAAACATATTGGGTTTGTTCCTACATAAATATTATTGGAAATCTCATAAATTCCCATGACTAAAAAACCATCTAAACCCTCTCAACACATAAGAACTTATACATTGTAGCATTAAAAAATGTTGATTTTCATTCTCTCATTATTTATATTCTATATCCGTGAATTTGATTGTCAAGAGGTCAATTTTTTAACCTCTTTTGACTATCACATTCCTAAATATTCCTAGAATATGAAATCCTGACCATAGATTCCAAAATATTCTTGAAATTTGCAGTGGACATAACTTCAACACCCATAACATGATATGTTAAGGTCTCAATTTCAACGAAAATCACTTCATCACATTAATAAAAGTAAGATGTAATGGAAATTAGGGTGTAGGATCCTCATATTACCTTTAAGAAAAAAAATATAATTGTTTTGAGGGTTGTAAGTCTCTTGGAATTTATCTTGATGGGGCTTTTGAGACTATTTATAAATTTGGTAGGCATCAACTAGGTTAAACAATTCACCTCACTCATGTCTAGATTCCAAAAAAAATTCAAAATCGTGGCAACTATTTTGACGACTCCCTCAGCTGGTCCCTCTAAGAATGATCATAGACTCCAAGAAATTAATAAGGAATTTCGACTTATACAACTATGAATTCATCAACAGAATGCCTGCCTCAGTCGCATAGAAAAACATATTCCATGTCTCCCTTAGACAAAATTACCAAGCTCGAGTATGAAAGACTCAACAACTGTGGATTATTTGGATGATTAATAGCATGTCTTGTATATTTTGGGCTTTAATTTTTACTTTGTATGGATGAAGCCTTTGCAACCTTTCATATTATGTTTTAGTTATCTAGATTTTAGGACAATTAAGGATAGTCAACCATATATAGATTTTCAAACAATCTAAAACTTTTATTTTTTTGGATGACTTATAGTGTTGTTAGGTGGCCAATAAATTTGGTTTCCCATTAGGCAGGTTGAGGCCACCTAACCATCATGTTAATATGGGATGCCATATCATTTTTTTAAATAAAATAAAAAATTTTAATTTAATATATATATATATATATATATATATATATATATATATATATATATATATATATATATATATATACACACACACAGAAAATGGAAAATAGAAAGAAATTGATATGATTAAGTTTCATACGGTTTGAATATCTATTTTCAAAAATTAAAATTATATTTATCCCCTATCTAGTCATGGAATATTTTTGCAAACTTCTAGAATGTAATGATAGACAAGTTGTCTCTAATCGTATCAGCAGAGATCAAGGGGACAAAAGAGGAATTCATGTCCTTGGAATATTTTCAGGAAAGGTTGTCACGTTCTTCAGAGTCCATTACCCCCAAAAATATAAGAGCCTAACAAATCATTGTCCTTATATAAGATAACGTGAATTGTAAGAGAAATAGAAACCTCGATATATGCGCGAGACCATAGTAACTTGCAAGCTGACGGACTTAGGGTGCACTGTCAGAGTCAATTTTGTAAGTGCTAGATAATATTTTCTTAAATTAATATGGTTGAGTCTTAATTGTTAATTGTCTTAAATGGGTTTTGGTCTTAATTGTTATTGTCTTAAAAATAAGGTTTTGTCTTAAAATATTTTTGTCTTAAACTCTTTTTGTCTTAAATATAAAGTTTTTTCTTAAAATAATTTTGTCCGTTGTTGTCTTAAAGATAAAGTTTTATCTCAAAAAATTTTTGTCTAAAAATTTTTTTTTTTGTATTAAATATAAAGTTGTCTTAAATTTTATATTTAATACAATTCAATTAATCTTAAATTTTAATGTAAATTCACTAAAATAAAAAATGACTTTTTAAGACCAACTATTTCTTTTGTCTTAAAAAAATATTTTAAAATACCCTTATTATAATAGTACATAGAATTCCTTAACCAAATAACCTACCTATCACGTTCTACTCTATGCCCCTTATGCTTTAATTTTTTTTTTTAAATAGTTAAATATAAAATTATTATAAATATATATTATTGTAAATATTTAATTAAATGAAAATTAAAAATTTATTAAAATACAAAATCTACATTTAAAACAAAATCTTGTAATATGTAAATAATACAATCATGTTAGTTTACTTATACCATAACTTTAAAGAACATGATCATCCTTTAAACAAAATGACTAAAAATCAAGACAGCGGAGATTCCGAGTTTTTCATCTAAAAAAACATAATCATCCTTTGACATTTCCTTCTCCTACTTGAGAGCTGTACTTGGAAATGATAAACATCATCAATTTAAAATTTTCATCTTAATTTGTAAATATTAAATTACATACTTTATAATACAATGTGATATCACTTTTGTGAAACCTAACTGCACCAAACCAAAATCATATTTTGACTTGAATGAAACCCATAGCTAGAATATAAAAATAATTAATTAAGTACTTAGTCTACAAACATTCAAAGACATATAACTGGAATAGATAATTTATCATCGATAAACCTTGGCATAAATGAAGTAACCGCTCTCCTGTCAATGTATGATGTAAGCAGCGACATACACATCAATAATGATCATGGACTAAAATCAAGGCGATTCCATGTTTCAGAGAGGGGAGGTTTGATATTCAACCCAATCACTTCTTTTGTATTAGATCCCAATTATCTGTTATATATTCGTATCAATACCCAAAAGTTGACATGCAATAGAAAAAGGTTGTATCTAATAATACTTGGTATTCTCCAATCTGGGCTAGACCATTGCTTATACGCATATAATTTAAGCGCAACACGGAGAAAAATGGATGGAAAAACATAAATAAATCTTGGAGGTTTATCCATGAATGTGCACACATCATTCTTAAAAAACACATTGTAGCCCTTTTTCATGAGCTATCCAATGATTAGAAGGTTACATTTCAAGCCAGGGCTGTAATATACATCTGGCATGAACTTCTTCTCTCCCTTCTTTGTCAGTATGTTTACTCTTCCTTTTCCCATGACAAAGACCTTGCTATCAGTCCCCGTTGTCACTTCAGATTTTAAACTCTCATCTAGATTGGAAAACATTCTATGTTTCCATTCATATGGTTACTACACCCTGAATCTAAGAACCATGCATCTTCTTGTTTTTCTTGTTCTACATTACAGGCTAAAAACACGCTACCATGGTTCTAATTTTCTTTTGTAAAATTTACACTTGGTTTACTGCCGATGTCATTTTTCTTCTTTCTACATTCATTTGCATAATGACCATACTTTTTTCAATACTAAAATTGGACTTGAGATTTATCATACCTCTATCCTTATGCTTGATCTGGCTTAAGCCTTGGCTTGGATTCTGATTGCTGCCTCTTCCACTTGTGCTTGTAGGGTTGTTTCTTCCACCTTTGTGTGGGCTTCTTCCTCTTCCTCGGTAGTTTGATCTTCCTCAACCTCTACCTTTACCAAAAGACATTTGTGTCTTAAATGCATGCTCCAATGAGGAGTTTTTTGCTCTGTTCAGTATGTTCTCATAAGACATCAGTGATGCATGAAGCTCATCCACTGAAAACTGTGAGAGATCATTTGTCTCTTCTATGGCCACTATTATGGCATCAAACCTTGATGATAGACTTCTTAAGACTTTCTCAACTATTCTCATTTATTCAAGTGTCTCTCCATGATACCTGATTTGGGTAACCAACCTGCACATGTGTAAAGAATGAGTCTATGTTATCAGAATCTTTCATACAAATAGTTTCAAAATCTCTTCTCAGCATTTGAAGTTTTTTTGTCTTCACCTTTTCCATGGCTTGATAGGCTATATAAAGGGTATACCATGCCTCCTTGGACTTCGTTGCTGCTGACATCCTTGGGAAAATACTCTCAATGTATTACTTGGAAAATACGAGAAGAAAGTTTGGAGTCCTTATTCTTATTATCCCTCAACAAATATCTCTCTGCTTGTGTCGAAGCATTATGCTCTTTTATCTTGCTAGTTCTTAGCAGCCATTTTCCTGACTCCCAAATATCTTGTGAGGATAACACGACACCACGTGTAATAGCCCAATAACCATAATTATTCCCATTAAGTAATGGTAGTTGAGATTAGTTAGGATTGTGCTTCTTGCTGCCATCTTGAGCGTATGCCTTAACGAAACCTTCTCACTATTTGGAAGAATCAACTTCTCAAAAAATCTTTCGGCTTCTTCGGTAAAGATCACTTTCTTTCCTTGTGAGAGCCTAAAGTGTCTGAGCTCACAACAAGTGTGCACGTGATCATAGACTTTATTACCACAAACCAATATTGTCATAAAAATGTGGAGAGATTGGAAAGTTGTACCAACTTATACGGTAAGGAAAATATATTTGAACTTCATATTTTATCTATATAGTTAAAGTTTGAGTTGTCTAAAATGGTCTTCTAGCAGATTTTTTTTTCATCTATCTTTGTTTTCATGGTTTGGTAATTTACAACAATTGTTTGTCTTGTTCATTTGAGATAAGTTCAGGCTAGAATTGTTGACAATAACTTTGATATTAGAAGAGAATAGGAATAATCCATTGCTTTAATTATTGTTGTCATTAATATAGTCGGTTTTCAACATTAAATAACCCACACTTGGTATTTGTTCAAAGTTTGCATGAATGCGGAAGATATCAGAACAATTGTATTGTACAAAGCTTAATTAAATGGCGAGCTCACATTTGTGCAAATAGGCTTGAAAAAACATTGTAAACAAAGCTGAGGATTATTTCGATACAAAATACCTTTTTGAAATAAAAACATTAAAGAATGTTGAATGTTAATATCGAACCTAAACGAGTTGACTTGGCAACCATCTACAAGAATATAACCGGTAAGGAATGTGTCATCATCTCTAACATATTCAGCCTATTCTCACCTCCTAAAGCGAAGTCAAGGACACCCTTTGTTAAATATATTTTGAGATGCGCACTCAAGCATATTTTAATGAAAAATGATATTGTTGTGGATCAACGAGAAAAAGAAAGGCATTTTTTTAAAATATTTTCACATGTTTCATGTATTTATGGAAACGTTAAAGATAGTAAGTTGATGATTATGTACTTTATATAAACAATAAAAAAAATGTCATGAAAAATAATATGTATAGGGTTGGAAATAGCCTTCTATTGTCCTTAAAAGTTCCTTGTTTCTTTCCTTACTTTGGGGATATTTTGTCATTAAAGAAAATTCTACGTTGTTTGTATCATAAGGGCAAGCAACCTACCCCTTTAATTGGCAGCTTATAATGAGAGATTGGGTCAACCTAGAAATTCTCAAAGGAAACTAGAGGAGAGGGATAAATAGCAAAAAGGAAGCACCAACACCTTCCCAAGGGCTTCCTTCGGCCCTCCTACAACACTGACAATAGCAACATTCTTGTCCTATCCATTAGCTATGTAAAAATAAATAGTATTTAGTATTTTGACATAAGAATCCGTGTGATCAATATTTCATAGAAAGAAGAGAATTCCTTAGTGGGTTTAACATTGACAACCATTCGGGCTCCACCTCAACATCTAAGTGGATTTATCAAGGATGAGTCGGTGATGTTAGAGAGCCTATTGCCAATCAGCGCTGGCTTGAAAACTCTACTAGAAATCTTGCCAAAGAAATGTATATATAAATATTGCTTCAAGCGAGTAGAGATTGACATGAAGGATATTGGCACGTGAGCTTTATTTGATCTCTGTATATTTATGAAATATTTCTAAACGTTATATGATTAGATGGATATGAAAAAAGTGTTCTAATTTTTTGCTAGCTAATGTAAAATATATGAAAGCAAAATTCGAATCTTAACCATCATCACTCATCAATTTGCGATTTTCTTCTGTATCTTTTAACTATACATGTTCGGAGTTTTCTAAAATGCAAATCACGACCCATTAGTCATTAATATGGGTGCTATTAATTTTCTATGCACACAAATTGAGTAGGGTGTACTTTATTTCTCATAAAATATAAAAAAACAACAAGCTTAGATTATGCTACTCACTTTTATATAAATATATAAAAACCAACAAGCAATGGCCCGATAGATGCCATAATACTCCTGAGCTCAAGCTGTACATGTCTGTCATGAATCACCACGTCGATATTCTTTAACTCTTGTTGTAGTTACACAATTATACATTTATAACATTTGTTTCCAACACAAACATAAAGAGCAAATGATGATACAAAAATAAATAATGATTGTAAAAACATTACCTTAAAGATTTGCAGCTAAAACTATAAAACATAAACTCAATTAGATGACGCCATAATGTTTTAATAGAAAACACAAGACCATGACCCAGTTGCTTTCTCCAAATAATTTGTCAATATACATGGAATATATTATATTTGCCCATATGTTGTACCCTTATAAAAAACCGTACTAGTTACAAGTTGGGAAAAAATAATACATTAGCGGGTTCTTTAGTGAAAGAACCACAATACCATGATATAGGCAAGAAAAATTATAACAAAAACCCATTCACATGTTTGGAGACGTGTTTGGATGCGATCAATGATGTCGTGCAGTGGATGGTGATCCTATCTCATTTTTGACATCTACTTTTCAAGCACTCCAATGCCCTAGACATTATATCGGTAGACATCCTTTGAATCAACTGAGGTAATTGATGGTAAAAGTTTAAGTGTGACTCCAATTTATTGCTTCCCTATAAAGGGGTTTTAAATTGTCTGCTCGAATCTGATAGATTCCTTTCATCACCGATTACATATCAACTATGAGTTGGTGAATACTTGAAATCATTGACATCATGTCTTTTTTCCTTTAAATGGCCTTCAACAGAGACGATAACAATGTCTTTGGTATGCTTTATTGTTTGTTGTTCTTTCATTGCTAACCTTTCTTTCAGTAGACCATGATTTGTTTATGTGTTGTGAAGGAAAAATTTCACAACTCCTCGACACAGTTTGGAAAGGCATGAAACTTCAGTATAAGCTTCACTTTTGCACCATTGTTTACACTTATAAGATCTAAAATAAATAAATAAATAAATTAAATTCATATTAGACAAATAGGTATTATGTATTTCTTAATACTCAACATGTTATTTTGTGATATATAACTAAAAAATCAGTTCCTATATTCCTAATCTATTCCACTAACTACTAATTAATTGAACATCCATAAACCATTTCATTCCTTCTTTATTTTATGCCTATCAAGATAAAGAAAAACAACTTAAAAATATTATAACACATGAGCTAACATCACAACTACGATTACTAAAAATGGTCTACAAATTCACTACATCGCGTTCAAATATGCTTGAGCCTGGTTATTACCAAAATTCTTGGAATTAATATCTGTTTGCAAAACTGCATTATATACTATAGGTATTTTTTTTTCTAAATTGGTGGAGTTTGGTGCTACAAATGTACCTAGGGCCGAAGGTAAACCACACTCATGTTAATAAATAAGTTAACCATGAGAGAAATCAAACAATGTGGTGAGAGAGAGTTAGGCTCATAATTAAAATAGAAATATCAATAAATAAGATATTAAACCCCTTCAAATAAAGAGAATGAAATGAATAACTAAAGAAATAGTCTTTATGATATTTTTTTAAATTTGAGGAGATAAAATATAGCGACATCATGATCAAAAATAAAATAAAACAAATTCTATATCATAAGGTTGTCATGCTAATGTACATAAAATCCTTTAATATTTATATTTCTACTGAAATTAATTATAAAAAGAAAAGAAAAAAGAAAGAGACTAAACAACCATAAGACCACTTTCTAAACGATTCGGGAAATGTAGTTATTAAAGTCACATTACGAAGTAATGGTTACATCTTAAAAAAAAGGGGTATTTGCATGTGAATACAACTATTGAGCGAAGAACCGATTACCAATACAATGAGAAAACTTATGAAACCTTCGAGTTTAAAATAAAGCATCTATTTAATCAAAACGACTTCATAGCTATAAATGAGGAAATATCCAATAGTAAAAATTTTAAACTAAGGGTTTATACATTTGAAATAAGGTAACCCCAATCAAAATGCCGAAGGACTATTCCAAGAACTTATCGTAATAATATCGGAGGCAGAGTAAATGAAATTTTTACGGGAAGAATTATAAGTCCCCAGGCAAGTACAAATATAATTCTCTTCATTTTGGGAAGAATTTTCGAACAACAACTACAAACCTAATTCGTTCATAAGAAAGAGCAAATTGATAGTTACGGGGAGCGTGTAAGCTGATGTATATTTTATTGGACCCGAGGTGTGTGTAAAAATAACCGAGTTGCTCTTATCCCTCACGATCGAAGAAGCTCTAAGTGATTTCTCATCGAATTCAGAAACAATATAATTATTTCAATTAAATAAAATAGTAAGGTGGCCACATTGCAAATAGTAATGAGAAAGTAAGGTTTTGAAGATAATATGTTTTGAACATTTTGATGTGTTATTATAACAACGGCCAGAGACGAAAACAATACCAGGCACGTTGATTATGGAGGCAGAGAGCCGAGTTTTCGTGTGCAGAAGAATATCGATGGGAGAAGTTTAACTTGATAGGGAAGAAAAAGGAGCCAGTAGAAGATAACCGGTTTGTTGAATTGTTTTTGAAAAGAAACCCAAAGCACGAAAGCATCGCTAATCATTCATACTATTTAATTTCTTATCACAACAGAAAAAAACAACAAAATTTGTAATCTCGTTGAATATCGGGCGTTGCCATCGGGGCGAGCGCGGTTGCGGTCTTCGCGTGGTAACTACAAGCCTGCGGATTACTGCCCCGGAGTTGCGGTTTCGAACGAGGAGCAATGGGAGCAGCAATGCCGGCTGCGGATTGCACGGAGTTTGCAAGTTTCGAACGGAACGACGGGGGAGAGCATGAGGCGAATAGGAGGCCGGCGCGAAGAATTGAATTGAAAATTTGAATGGGTTACGGCATATCCGCAAAATTGGAATCATATACGACGGAGAGAGTCAAATCAGGGTTGGATGATGTTTCCAATGCTGAGATCTTGAGTTACGAGAATTTTTATGGGCGGAGAGTTACCACCACTGACGGAAGAATCGGAAATTTTCTAGGCCAGAGTAACGGAAATAGAACAAATTCTGCAAAATTTTGGTTAGACTATATTTTCATTACAATCAATAAGATCGATATAACAATTAAAAAGGAGATAAGTAGGAGATTAAAAAAATATTAATAGTCTAGAATGTCTTTTTATTAAATCACGCTAATACAGTTACTATCCACTTCCATATTCTCAGTAGCATTTAGAATGTTTAAATAAAAGTTAAAAGGGAAAGAAAATTAAAATAAGTAACATTTTATATTTAAAATGTTTAAATAAAAAAAATTTAAAAGAGGAAAAGGAAAATTTTGAATGCGTAGTCTAAACGAGCCAACGTTTTCGCCCGAGAATCCGACAATGATTTTCAAAAAATGCGGCAAAGTTTTGCCCGGAATCTTGTTTACGGTTGTTAAACTTTAGAATTTTCAGTACCCTGAGGTTTTTGATGGTCACTCAATCCATTCCATTATCAAAAATTGATTCCGAATTCTCCAACTACTTTGATTTTTTTTGAATTTTAGTTGATGGGATTAAGCGGTTTACGTCGTCTGGAGCTATTTCACTACGCTTGATGAACAACTCAGAACTTTTGAAGGTTAGTTTATTAGGTCGAGTTTTCTGCTAAAGCATTTTGTTATTTAAATGTTACGAGTTCAATTCTCTCGATAGTCTCGGGATGTAACGGGAAGTGATCTTTTCGGTGGATTTTCGTCACTTCCTTTCGAGTGGATCTACCTGGCGACCACTGCAAAATGATACTTGTGGACGTAGCATTTACTAATCTTGAGGAGCTTGAGAACCATATAAAAAAAAATAAAGAAGTTACCACTGCTTAAGTTATTTTTATTTTAGAAAGAAAAATAATGGTAATAATAACTTCATTTTTGTTGTTTGCTTTTTGAGTATTATTAATGATTAATGAATATTAGCATACTCTTAAAGTGGGGGAAAGAGACGATAGAAGAGAATATAAGGTGGATATGTTGTAAAAGGAATGATGTTATGTTAGATAATGCATTATGGCCTATTTTATTATAATAATGTTTCCAAGTCCAATTTGTTGAGAAAATGTAACTAGTATCGGCCTTCATAATTGTTGATTGGCTCATGACATGATGTAATTTTTTTGTATTTGCAAAAGATAAGAAAATAAAAGTATTTATAAAGATCAAAGAAAAATCATTTTAAGCATGGGTTTCATGCTTTATTTATTATGGTTATAAGCCAAAGCACCCATTGAGTGCTTCTAAGGTTGTGTCATGAGAGTAATTGTCCTTTTCATCATGTTCTAAACCCTTCTTGGAAGCCTTGTATACAGAAAGAAAAATATATTTGTATCAAAAATGTGTCTAGTCCCTCCTCACCAAAGTTGTGGCTTCAACATCTATCAAGTCGGCCTCATGAAGGTGATTCGACCACAAAAAAAGAGACTATATATGAACTAACATTCGACCTATTGTGGCATCTAATTCAATCAAGTTCGATCTAAAGTAAGATAACAAGGAAGAAGAGGTCTAGAATAAACAAGGAGACAAAAAGAGAAAAGTTGAAATCTAGAGGTTATTAAATAATCTCCCTTACACATGTAGGTATTTTCAAGTTAATATATGATTGTGATAAAGGTGAAGTTCAAGAAGTTGGATGCGCAATCTGAGAAAAGGGAAAAAGAGTAGAAAAAGACAAGAAAAGAAAGAAAGCCTCTGAAAGGAGGACCTAAGACTTGAAGAATGTCTCCCACATTAAATTTCACAGAGTTGAAGGAGGACAAAATTGCAAATCTATAATAGGCAAAGACATTGCATGAGGTAGAATCCCCAGTTTGAAGGAGGTTGACTTGGATTGACTTTGTTGGATCAGCTCACCTTGAAATAGTATCATTGGTGGAGTTGGCTGATGGATGGAGGAAGGTTTGTTGTTGGTCTGTAAGTCTGGGGGGGGGGGGAGGTTGTCTTGCTTTGATGATTCTTGAAGAAGAAGAGAGAATTTTGGTTGAGTTTCCCTTAAGAGAGGGTTTTCCCCAGTTTGAGAGCCTACACATTGTGTCCTTCGTATTTGATCATGTACTTTTATGATTTGGTAATTGCTTGATGAAAATAAGAGAAACAAGACAAAAACTTCTCCCCTAAGCTTAGACTTTTATGAACTTGTCTCGAATTCCCTTTTAATATTTTATTCCTTTGTTTACATATTTATTGTTTATTTGTCTTTATCAATAGTTGCTTTTCTTGCCAATTGAAGTTCATCATTCACTTCATTTTCTCTACACATCAGTTTATGATCCATATCCTAAAAACTTTCCATTTCATCATTCTTTTTCTATAACTCACTCTCTAAACCTTACATTTTCTTTGTTGATGTTTGTAAAAACTCGAAAGTAGTTCTACACATTCCTAGGTATACAAATTGTGCTAATTCCCAATATCTCACTTAGTCGATTTTATCACAATTGATATAATTTGTTTTTGTAACTTATAACACAATCATTTTGTTGGATTATTGAGCTAAATCAATTATTATGTTGGATTATTGAGCTAAATTAAACTTGGGAAAAGTAAATTATTTACTTTATTGTGCGTTTAATCTCAATCCTTGATGTCAAGTGAGTGAGGTCTAAAATTGGGTGTCAATCACTTTGGGGATTAGGGTTAAATAGCTCAATGTAAATTTATAAAAGCAAGGCTACGGAGAAGGAAGACACATCATACAGCAACACAATTAAGAGAATCTCAATGAGTGTGTTTGGTCGAAGGAAGGGGAGCAAAGGGATCCGGATCAGCCAAGGAGACAGAATCAACTAGATCAGATCCGATTGTTGTATGTATTTCATACATTTCAGACATTTTCCCGAGGAAGGAGCCCAAGTTAGTTTATAATTCTAATGAAGAATTATGATTAGGTAGAATTTGTTGTGTCATATTTTCATGATTGAAATTGATATATTTTCTTGATGAATTTAATGTGTTACGAACATATTTATGCGATTAATCGGTAGATCAATATTTGTTAGGAATTAAGTGTGAGGTATTGAGTTTAGGCAATATCTAACATGGTATCAAAGCATAAAATTTTTGAGCTGCTGCCATCTAATAACGATTAATGAGGTTTGTACATGATTGTGAGGGATAGGTTCATCCACAATCGTATGAGGTAATGTTTTTTTTTAAGTAGGTCGAGATCGTATTATGTATTTGTAGAATTTTTTATTTTTTGGGGGGGGGTGGGAGGGAGTATCTTTTGAGCTAAAGACAAATTAAAAAAATGTGTTGAGTGGCCCATAGCTCTGACGTGGCAGGTGGTGCTTATGGCCCCTAACAAGCCTTTGCCACCACTAGTGTGGTGGCGGTCAAGGCTCCGGTCGGGCGGATTGGCTATCGAGACTCAAGAAACAATGTGATTTTGGTAAGGAGCACACTAGCAATAGGGCAACAAAGTGCCAACAAAAATTTTGGGTGGCTTGTGGTGGTCACGGAAGTAGTGAGGAGTTAAACTTGCTCATGAACCGATAAGAAAGTTCATGGCATAGGGTTTGATCTAATAGTTTGATCACACCACTGACAAAGATAGGGTCACTAAATAACAACAACAATATTGTGGAGAAGATAGTGAGATAATATGGTGGCAGGCATTGGGTAATGAATTATTCGTTGAGGCACAAAATGGTAGCGAATGTCAACTCGGTAAGTCGCAATTGAGGGGTTGACAACCCGGGGTGAGTGTGTAGGCTGAAACTGGTCATCGAATGCGACAAAAAAAAAAAACAACAAGGAAACAACCCTAAGTCACTAGCCGCAAGGCTACCGACTGGAGTGGCATTGAAAAGTCTACGGGTGTGGTAATCAAAGGTGGTGGTAGCATAGGAGATCCGATCGGAGGATGGAAAGTGGTCGGTCTATTTGTGGTAAATAGATTCCGCATAATGAACCGATGATAGAAGTAAAAGTGTGTGTAGGTGACTGTTGGATGGAGACTGAGCTTGTTCCAAAGGTTTTACAATAGAAACCACTAAGCAAATGAACAATTGAAAGGAACAACATCATGTAGGAGTTTCCACTAGGTTTTAGTGGAAATCGGGGCTACAAGGCTAAGAATTAGAAGTTGTTTTTAGGAGAAAATAACCAAGGGGGTTGGTGGTTAGTGGGGCCGTGTGATGGCATGTTAACCATGGAAAAACCCCATCCAAAGCGGTGAGAGGGCGCATGTCACAAGGTGTGATCAAGACCCAATTATCGACATAAGTTAACCCTCAAAGGGAGATAGGGAGATCATACCAATAGGACTTGGTAGGTAGTATATTTTTTGTTTTCGGGATGGCATCAACTAACTAAGGTTTGGAAGGTTAAATGGGACTTACAGCTTTGATCCATGGAAGAGAGGATAACATTGGTTCTCAAGGAGAACAACCTGCGGGATTTTGTAAGCAAATAGGGGTTTACAACTCAGCTAACATGTTACAAACTCCCTAGCAAAACATGAATTGTGAAGAACGTGACCATATGTATCATCATGGATGGGGTGAAGGATCTTACGATCCCTAACATATTAGGGTAAAATATTGCTCTTGATATATTGGCTACTGGTAGAACCTATGTCAATTGACAATTAGAATCAAAAAATGGTGTTAAGGGAGAAACATTAACACAGAATGGGTCAAATCAAATATTGTGGCATCATATCTCATAAATTATTCAGCAAGTTCGAGATGAAATTGGAGCTAATGGGGTAATACTTGCTAGATTATGAGCTTGTAGGGACAATAGCAAAGGTAAGTTCTCAAATATGGGCTACATTTGTGTGATCATTTCACAACAAGAAAAAAACACCTGTTGAGATTCAGCTTGGAAAATTTAGCACCCATGCCTAGTGCATTAAGAACCTAGTGCATTGAGCACTGATTGCATTAAGCACCGGACAAGTTGGGGCCTGATGCTATTTTGGGTGCATGTCTATTTTGGTTATCCCTTAGTAAGATGGACATTAATTGTAATTTATTCTCAATGTGGACTTGAATCGTTAATTGAAAGTGATAAATTGAGTTAGCTAGTGGTTCGAGTTATAGGTAGTTGTTGAGGCATACGGAAATCATTCTAGTTGCTAATAGAGTTAGAAGTGGGTGGTGCATGATTTAATTTTCAAGTTTAAATAGTTTTAACTCAGTTAAAAGTGAGTTCAACCTTTCATGTGTTAGTTATGGCAGAGATACACTAGTGAGAGATCTAGTAGATTAAATGTTAATTAATTTCACAATCGGTGATCTCACATGCAACCGAGGGTTTACTATTATTAGTTGCATGCATGTCAGATCCAATGGAGACCTAGTTGAGTTCTAGGTGAAAGGGATTGACTATCGGTTGTGGGATTATTGGCTTGCACACTTGCAACCAAACACCCATTGGAGTGCCCATGATACTTGCATCAGTCAAGGCGAGGAGCAAGAATTTGTATCTTTAGGGATCTTTACCATCGGGGATTGCGCAAGCAAGTTGTCTGGAGGTGAGAATTGGCTATGTGTTGGTCAGTTTTGCATATGACGATGTGAGATAGTAGTTAGTGCGGGAGGGCTCTTGTGAGAGAGTTTTGTATGTAATTGTTTCATGGTACATACTTAATATACAATAGAAGATAGTGGGGTTTTTAGTTGTAAGCTTTCCACAGGAAATTATATGTGTTGTATGTGATTGATCTTTCTTCATGTTCATGTGATTAGCGATTATGTTTTAATTATGCAAAATATTTGTAGAAGAATTCAGTATTTAACTTTAGTACATTGTTAGATCGGGTGAATCCAAGATATACATACATGTTGTATAATTTCTACATGGTATCGGCGCACGGAAATTGAAATGAAGCGAGGAGTTGATTTTGGTAGTTGGTCGAATTTGCCGAAAGACTTTCTTGAGTGCTATAGCTGATTCAAGATGGAAATGGCTTTCAATGGCTTGAGGTTAGAGTATGCACTCAGCAGCAGCTCTATTCGACCTTGGAAGGACGGGATGGAGGCAATACTTTGAAGACAATGGGTTGAAGGAATTCATTGACAAAGGTCCCTAGGCTTTGGTGCTACGAGATGATGCAAATCTTGATGCATGGAAAAATAAAGTGGCAAAGGTGAGGATTGCTTGTTGGAGAGAGTACGAGACCACATTGTCTCAAGCCTCCATGGGAAAACCATATATACAAGTATGGAAGGCTTTGACGAGGATATTCCAAACGACAACGACCATAGGAAATTGGTGCTCAAAGATAAACTCGGGAAGATCAAGATGGAAAAAGGTGACACCATTCCAAAATATTTAACAAAGTTTGTCTCGAGATGGTATTTGGGAAGCATTAGAATAACAATTTTTTATGATGATTTGGTGAGCTTGGCTCTCACAGGACTTCCCAAGAGTTGGCACGGTTATCAAGACTCTGTCAATGGAAAGGGAAAAACTTTGATTGGGTTAAACTAGGATTTTGGCTCATTTAATTGAGTTAATTAAACTTGCACCCACTAATGCATCAACTTCAACTTGGATTGCATCATGAAGTCTCCCTCTGTTCTCATATTAGACCCTCAGCCTGAATTCTTGAGCTAACTGGGGGTCATCATGACTTAGTCAATGACACAAGTTTTTGTAAGGATGAAATTAAAATTCTGTCCAATTTATTTAGGGAAAATAAATTAGACGTACATTCTACTCACACAGTGCACATCAAATTCCTCTTGCGATTATTGGTGCCATTTTTTTTGTCCTTTATGGTTTCCAATCTCTTTGTATCTTGTTATGATTTCATTGAATTTAATCTTGGCCTTCTACAAAGTACCATTGAAATCACACCTTGATTCTCATGAGAAACCTCTCTTCAGCTTCGTCATGAAGAAGACTAACAGCCTGCCATCCTACTTCCCTCGCATAAGTGACCATTAAGGTATGCAACATTCTTTTTGAACCTCACATGATGAAAGTCTTGTTCTTGGAGGATGACCATGACCTCCCTTTGTAGCCCTTGCACCGGCCTCGTGCCATTCCACTTTGGGACTACATCTCTCTTCACCCCTTGATGTGCCAGATAGTGGGAATACATGTCAAACATGCTAAGATGTGCCAAGTGATAAGGCATGTAAGATGTGCAAGGTGTGTCAATGCGTATGAGGACTTTCAAGAAAACAAAAGGGAGAAAAAAGTTAAACTACAAGAAATGAACATAGAGGAGTTAATAAGTCATCAATTTACCTTTTCCAAAGGCATGTGAACACACTAACACTAGGCGGTAATGGGTTCCAAGTGAGAAAAGTCTTAGTGCATTCTAAGTGCCAAGTATTCCTTTGTGCTTCTCATCTACTTTCCAACAATTAATCATCACAAATAAATTTAATATTAAACCATGCTAAATCATGCCAAGGCATATCAACGTATTCCATACATGCTAAGACACCAGCGCCAACACGTGCCAAGTACCATCCTGTGTTAGGGACTAAGTCATTATGCATGTTATGAAGTGGAAGAATCTTGAAGAGTGCTAAGGTGTGCTAGAAAGTGGTAATGAATGCGATGAGTGTTAAGAATCTTTGGAAAAGATTAAGGAGCACTAGGTAAAAATTCATAGGCAAAAAATTAATGAATATGAGGAGGCATTAATATACATGAGAGACTAGTGTTAATGGTCGATGTTAGTTTCATGCCAAGGAGGGTGACAAGGTATGTACAAAGCATTAGTAAAACTTGTACTTCAAAGGGAATATCAAGGCATGTTAAAATTACAAGTGTGTGGGAGTTCAGATGTGCTAATTATATCATAGCCAGCATACCCAGTGTAAATTGTAAGATATACAGCTACATGCTAGGTGCTAAGGATGTGGCGCGGGGTGCAGTATATCAATATGTGTCAAGGCAACAAGAAGAACAGCTCTGAGGTTATCAAGTGGACTCATTCTTTTTGAAAGGGCATGCTAGAGCACCCTTTAATAATAGGTCCCAATACATGCCAAGTGGCATTGTGTGCCAAGTGCTAATGTATGTCAATGCATTCAACCAAGGTGTTCTAGGGCATGCTAGGGACTATATACGGCCGTATAACACATGCTAGGAGAGTTCCATGTTGTGTTAGTGCATGCCACCATGTGTGGGCATCAATGTCTATCAAAGATATTTCTGGTACAAAGATGTTCCAAGACATCACTGGGGTAATAAGAAATGTTAGTGTGTGCCAAACGGTAATTTAAGGTGTGCCCAAATTGTTGAGGATTGTTAGGTCTTTCTCGATGGCAGATTTTTCGAGCCCGATTATGTATTAAATAATATATTTCCTACACACAATAGTGGAACTTTATCTAAATGTGTAGAAATTTGAATAATAGATGAACTATTCAGAATTATCACGATTACACACTATTTGAGCTTCATGCATAATACATAACCTCTTCTACAATTGATCATCAATTCACCCGGAAATTAGAAGCGATCGCATGCGCACGCATTAAAACATAATCAAGCACACATATAACACGGTATGTAATGGGGAGAAAGCTTACAGCTGAAAACCCCCCAACTATTTGTATATTATAATGATAGAGAACATGTAACAATACATAACATAAAGCTCCTCACATCTCTCGGCACTATCTCACATGCCACACACAAACTAGCTCGAGATATGAACAAGTCACAAGTTCAAATCTCCTCCACTGTCTCTTTTTTGCCTCTCTTGCGCAATCCAAGATGAATAATGATGGGAGTAAGTTAGATCCTTTGGCTTGTCTTGCGCAATCCTCATTAAATCTCAATCAATGTGTGTGCAAATCTGCGCCCGACTATAGTCACAACGATAGTAGACTCACCCTTTCACCCACCTCCTAACCTTTGGTCTCCTCTTCCAGGCTTGTCCATGCACGCAGTCAAGCTGATGTATTCTTTAGTTGATTTGGGGATTAATAATTGATCTAATTAATAATTAATTCACCATATCATAGTGTATTTATCAGTTAGACTAAATACAACTAGTTCAACTAAGTTAAACTAGAACACGGCTCCATCAATTGTCTCATCGACTCCACCAAGCTACGCCGCAGGTTCTAACTGAGAAGTCAACCATGCAATAGCTCAACTAACCCCTTTAGGAATAGCGTAATTCATACTAGTAGTGCATGTGCCACATCCGTAGCTCGGGCTTGAAGTGCTCCAAGAGGATAAGATAATGTTTATAGTCCAAATATTATTAAGGGCTAATAATATTCGGCGATCTATTTTTAGGCGAAAATGAGTCTAAAAATAGACTCATAATGTCTAAAAATAGAGGTCATCCTTTTTTAACAACTGACCAACCATCCACTAAATAGCATCTTGCCAACTCATAGACCATGATCCATATGTCTAAAAATAGACATAGTCTAAAAATAGAACTTTGCGACAAAAATCACTTGTCCTTTGGCCCCCACCTAGTTTTGGTGATCACTTTCCAAGCTTAGGATCGGGAAAGATGTTTCGGGATGCACTCCTTCCTTGTTTCTTCTTGCCATCTTCAACACTCCTCTCAACAAGCGAGGACTATCTGCATACGGCCGCTCCATGCAGGCACCCCTACGGCCTTCCTGGCTGCACAACTCCATGCATACGCTCTGCGACTCCTCTAAAGCTGAATAGGCTCCAACAGCATAATCGATCGGTGCATCTATCATCAAAGTCTTCGACTTTCCTGTGCCGGAGCCCAATTGCACATGTCCATGGAGGAACCTTGCCTTTGTTGAACTCTTGCACTTGTTGTCAACTGCGATTCGCGCTCCGATGTCGGAAACCTTGTCACTTTGATCACACTTTGCATCAATCCAGCGAAGTCATGCTGCTGTTGTGCTATGGGCACCTCGTAGCCGGAGTTCAATTCATGAGATCCACCATCTCATGAATCTTTGCCCAATCTCCTCTTGGGATTAATCATGCATGTCGCCCCACCTCTCACACAGTGGTATGGTGCCATGCTCCCCTCTGTAATCGCTTGCAATTTCTCTTTTATCGAGTGGTTTCTCCCACTCCATGATCCTCATCTTGTGGTTGCTCACATCTCGAGGTTCACTCTTACCTGCATGCAAAACTTGTTCCCTCTCCAAGCATCAATTGCATGTCTTTCTTGCACACTTCCCAACGGTAGGAAGCTCATGGTAGACATCCCATCTACTTCAAGTACGTAGAGATTCTTTGTTGAGATGTTTCTTCAGCTTGTCTTGTTGCATGTCTTAGAAGAAACTTTTCTTCAACGAAGACAACTTCCTTCCTTTATCCTCTAACATTAGTAGAGATCAAATTCTTCTTTAAACACGGAACATGCACTACATCTTGTAAAAGAATGAGTTTACTGACTTCCTTTGAAAGGTTATGGTACCAATACCGGTCACATTGTCGTCCATTGTCACCCAACTCAACATGCAACGGGGAGATCTTTCTCCACCAAGTCATGAAAAGATTCACATCTCCCGTCATGTGAAAAGGAAGCGCCACTATCAAAATACCACCCCGGTCCCAATGCTAGACACCATGCATGCGATCAATGAGAAGTCCGGCTCAAATTGCGAGCAGGAAACCTCCCACCCATTCTGACTCTAGCAACCTGCTTGTTCTTCTTCTTCTGTGGACAATTTGTGGCGTAATTCCCATGCTCGTGATAGTAAAAACACTTCACTTTGGACATGTCACGCTCTTTACCATCCGCACTAGATTGAGAAGCATTCTTCTTTCCCTTCCCCTTCCTTGCTTTGGCGACCAAAGCGCAATCACTCTTCATCGAAGATGCCTTTGATGAAGATCCATCCTGGTACTCATGTATCTCCTTTTGCACAAGATCCGACCAAAGTTGCTCACATCACGGAAATTTCTCTAAGGCCATTGTGAGTCCCATTAGGAATACCAACTCTTCGGAAGCCCAAGAAACTTAAATACAAATTCATCATCATCCACTAACTCCTACTTTTGCTCAAGCTCATCTTGCAATGGATAAACTTTGTCAAGTATATCTGGAATGATGTCATTCTTCTCCATCTTTATTTTCACGAGTTTATCCTTGAGCGCCAACTTCCTTTTTTCAATCTTGATTTGGAACAAAATCGATTAAAAGCTCCCACATCAAGAATGGAGAAGCTTTACCATGTTGGATACTATGTGATCATTCAGCCTCAACGAGAATCCTTCGCCTTTCATGACCTTTAACTTTGCCAAGCCTCAACTTGAGCGACATCGGTAGGCTTTGGGACTTGAGAATCTATGAACTCCTTCAGCCCATTTCATCTAACACACTTCCATCCCATCCTTCCATGTAACATAATTCAAGCTGCCCTCAAGGGCATACTCTAATATCGCAATCCGTTGAAAGACATTTGACTTCGACACAGAAAACAAGCGCAGAATTCGAATTGCACCGACTCAAAACTCAACAACCCGATTTGTGAGAACAAAGTATTTCTAGCACGAGAGGTCATGTTGTAGAAATTCTTGGATATATCACCTTTCAAAGAAAGGATGGATCCAAAGGCTACCTATTTTCGTACGGACCTAAATGCGGAAATAAAATGTAATCAACGTAATATATCCGATGATCAATTTCGCTCCGATACCATGTAGAGAAATTTGAATAATGAGTAAAGATTATTCACGAGATTATCACGATTACCTTTCTTCGACTTCATGCATAATACCCCGCAACCTCTTCTGATGATCATCAATTTGCGGAAATTAGAAGCCGATCACATGCGCACGTAAAACATAATCAAGCACACATATAACACGAGTATGTAATGGGGAAAGCTTACGGCTGAAAAGCCCAACTATACGTATATTATAGTAGAGAACATGTAACAATACATAACACAAAGCTCTTCACAACTCAGCACTATCTACATACTACACAAACCCAACTCAGATGAACAAGTCACAAGTTCAAATCTCCTCCACCCGTACGCACCGCCTCTCTTGCGCAATCCAAGATGAATAATGATGAGATCCAAGTTACGAATCCCCTTTGGCTTGTCTTTGCGCAATCCTCATTGACGATCTCAATCAATGTGTGTGCAAATCTCATGCACGGCTATAGTCTGGCCATTATTAGACTCACCCTTTCACCCACCTCTAACAACTGATCCTCTCTTGTTGTCCATACTACTAACGATCAAACTGATGTATTCTTTAGTTGATTTATGAGTTAATAATTAGTGAATTAATTAATAATTAATTCACACCAATCATCACTAGTGTATTTATCATTTAGACTAAATACAACTAGTTCAATAAATTAAACGAACACGACTCCATCAATTGTCTCATCAACTCCACCAAGCTACGCACATGAGTTCTAACTGAATTAATATGCAATAGCTCAACTAACCCCTAGGAATAGCGTAATTCCTTCGTAAATTGCATGTGCCACATCCGTGGCCTAAGACTGCAGTGCTCCAAGAGGATAGATAATGTTTATAATCCCAAATATTATTAAGGGCTAATAATATTCGGCCAGTCTATTTTTAGGCTGACGTTAAAAATGAACTCTTATTATCTAAAATAGAGGTCCATCTATTTTTAGCAACTTGACCAACCATCCACAAATAACATCCTGTAACTCATAGACCATGATCCATATGTCTAAAAATAGACATAGTCTAAAAATAGACTTTGCAACAAAAATCACTTGTGTGGCCCCCACCTAGTTTTGGTGATCACTTTCCAACTAGGATCGGGGAAAGATGTTTCGGGATGCCTCATATCCTTGTTTCTTGTTGCCATCTTCAACAAATGGAATTTGCTAGATAATAAACTTAATAGATATGAATCATGTGTTGAATCATAGGAAATCTCTATTCGACTAGTCATTACTTGGGGGAAATGATACATGTTACTTCTTAAAAAATTGACCGACCCCTAACCACTATGGCCTTGGACATATTATAAAAAATTCTCAACAATAATGGTATTAAATCGTTATCTTTTGAAAAAAAATATATTAACGAGGCACATAGCATCATCAAAAACTCATTGGAATTATCAATGATGATGGACATTTTTTGATCGTCACCAAAAGTAACAGAAATAGCATTGGTGAGGTCATTAAAAGTTCGTCACTAGAAGTGTCACCAAAGAAATTAGTGATGCGGCCTTTAAGCCTCACCACCAAAAGTGAAATGTCTTTTAGTGACGGACATAAAGGACCATCACTATATACCTCTGATGACGGTTTTAGTGATCAATGATGACGAACATTTTTTGACGAGTCACCAAAAGTAACAAAGAACATCAGTGGTCATTAAAAGTTCGTCACTAGAAGTGTCACCAAAGAGAGAATTAGTGGGCCTTTAACATTGTCACCAAAAGTGTCATTAAAAATTTCTTGGTGACGGACCATAAAGACCATCACTATACACTTACGATGACGGTTTTAATAATCGTCTATGTGAACATTGGTGACGGACAGCAAGGTCCGTCACAAGCAAACCCTCTGTGTGCTTTTTCTTGTAGTGCTTCTGCCAACATTAGAGTTTATGAAATTGCGATTAACATTTATTTTTGTTTCTCATCATGAAGTTCTTCTGCTATCTTTTTCACCAAAGTAGGAAACATTTCTTGTATCAACTTGGTCAAACCCAGTGTTCTTGCTTTTAGATCATTCTTCTGTGTTTTCTGTGTTGTTTTCCATGTTGTCTTTCATTAGCATCATCCATCTTATCTTCCACTGCAGGCTCCATGCCATCCATCTTAGCTTCACGCCTTTCTTCAAAAATTCCATTTCATTTTTGTTGCTCTTTGCGAGAGTGAAATTTTGCACTTGCTCTTGTAATTTTGATAGATCATGTTGCAATTCTTCATCTTCATGAGTCATAGTAGACCCTTGACTTAATGGGTGTTGAATTATTTTTACGGTGCGTATTTTAGAAGCAATATGATATCTATTCTACAATACTGCCCTTGGAATCAATTCAAATTGATTCTTCAAACAAGACTTATGCAATTCGGAAAAAAAAATACACCTTTTTCTGCTTTTTGAGGAGCTCGATATTGAAATTGGATTATCTATATGATTCTGGCACTTCAATATCTAGAATTTTGGTACCCAGCATTATTTCTCATTATCTTTTTGAATGCCACGAGCCCGACCTGATTTGGATTCTCCAAGACAAGTTGTGTCCAATCTCCCACAATGACCTAATTATGGACTAGTTTAGTAGAGGCGAACTTGTACGACTTGCCCGTGTTCTTGTTTAGTCCTTTGTCTCTAAAATTAATAGCCAGAAACAACGGTCCAACGCAGAGCTAATTTTTACGGCACTCCAATCCGATGCCTAGAGAGAGAGTTATTGAACTTTTCCCACGATCACCTCTTTGAGATGAAATTCGGGAGCCTGAAAAAGCACTACCTTCCACAAATCATATCTCCAAAAATGTTGTGAACCAAGCTGCGAAATTTTTTGACAAATTTCCTTAAGACTTGACTTTGCACCATTTTAATTTCTAGTCTGAACCTTCATAGAAAAAACGTTATAGTGCAAATACACGATGACCTATTTAGGAGCACGAAAAAATACCTAACTTCCACAGATCATATCCTACGAAAATATTGCGGCCAAGCTGCAGAAAGTTTTAGAAAATATTCCTAAGGTTTTAAGGCCACCCTAAAAATTTCCGAAAGCACGAAACTACGTAGAAAAAATGTTATAGCGAAAATTACCGATGACCTATTTGGAAGCGGCGAAACCCTAGAGAATCAGCTGCGATACCAAGTATTTGTGTAACCGGCTCAAAAAATAGAAGAAAAGAATATCAACGCCTTAGAAATAAGCCATGAGGGGAAACCTCCAATACATTACATAAATGAACAATTCTTTGATGATCCAATTTACAAACGTCCTTTCTTTATATAGGAGTCAATAGGGTATAATGTAATCCTAGTGAGCCTGATGTAATCCTAGCCACAACTAACAATAATAATTAAGGGCACAATAATAAAATGGGGGTTACAAGGGTACAATAATAACAATAAGGGGGTTACACTAACAACAATAAGGGACTATACTAGTAATATAGGGTCCTAACAATCTTCTTGACTAGATATTCTAGTCTCAAGGAGAAGTTGCTAAATGTAACACATGAGGACTTCTCTTCTATGCATTTGATGCATATTTCCATTGATGGAGAGGTTAGCAGGAGGGGGCATCCGGCATGACATGGAAGGTGCATAGCCCGGATGGTAATGAAGGAGGTCACAACCACTTCCCTACTCTTTGGAGGTGAGGGAGAATTTCCGGTTGAGCCATTTCAACTCAGATCTCGAGTGCATAATGCAAGATGTATCATTTAATATTTTGTGTATTGTATACGCTTTCCTTATTTGAGAAGCATGATGTGTCAACAAGATTTGTTCCTTATTGCATATTGGCCTTGATGATGTACTTGGGCTACACTTGTAACATTGATGTTAGCCTCTTTTATAGTTTTTGGGGGAAGCCACATGATTCTTAGTGTGCCTGTGGCTTTATATTGCTCTTTATATTATCATATTGCTCAGGACGGCTATTAATAACAAACCCGGTGACTGGTAGAGTACTTGTTATTTCATATTTTGATGCGGAAAAGGATGCCTTTGTCTTTGGTTCCATGAGTGGAACTATGATTCACTCTCCGGTTGTCACTTGGCAACTTGTTCTCATTGTGCCTTGCTTCCATATATTGCTGATATGTTTATGTTCATGGGGAGCTTTGTTTGAAGGTGGTCTTGAGATGGAAGATGCCCATTGGGAGCATGATTCTCCCCACTTTGTATGTTGTCACATTTCGGGAGGAACCATGGGAAAACCATGATTGCCACATCACACTTTTTCACTTCTTGTGGGAGGAACCACTTAGAGAGCCGAGGAGGCACTTCATGGCTGAGTTGGTTGTTGGGGCATCCTTGATTGACCATCATGATCTTACTCCATGACTTGTATGAGGGGCATAAAGGAAGCAACAAAATTTGTTGTTGTTGTGGTTGCGCTTGTGAGGGTATGGGCATAATCCTTTCCATAATTTTCATGGAATTTCTAAGAGGAGAAGGCACATTCATGGTACCCGAGGAGGATACCCTTCGGCGTGAAGGATCATGAGGAACTTCCATCTGGGAAGAGATCTTCTCACATAGTAGCATGATGGTGGATGGCTTTAGCAAATGGAATGTCCAAAGAGAGGATTCATGGAGCTTTCAGGCCTATATTTGTCCATGGGAGTGTGTTCTTATTGATGGAGGTGTTCCAAGATATATATTATCCCCTTCTTCTTGCGAGATTTTATGAGGGGATCCTCATGGGGAACTATACATGGACCTCACTTCAGCTTACTTACCATACTGGTAAAGAAATACATTCTGTACTTTTTTATTACTCCATTTGAGTATTTGTATCTTCTCACCATATATGAAGCGGTGCATTGCTCCACGAGAGATCAAGAGTATTTTGGGTTTCATGGTCGGTTTAGGGCCAATGTTTGTGATTATAGCCCATCTATACCTGAATTTGGGCAAGTGTATTGTTATTTTTATCCATGTACGACTAATAGACATTGATTATTGTCCCCAAAATTTGGAAAATCGAACATGCACTGACTTATACCTTGTTGTAGAACCACTTGCCACATGACATTCTCAAACAATAGTTGGGAAAGTACGTAATATCCACTTGGAAGACCTTTGGTACCATCCAATATTGCACACTAAGTACAGCATTTTGATTTGGATGCCAAATGGTGATGATGTGCCATTCATCTTGAATGGAATAGTTTAGGTTGTTATGGACTCATGATTTTTGAGGAAGGGTCTTTGGGGAAAACCTCAATCTTCTTATTGTCATTGGAGGAAATCCATGTTGCAACTCAGGGTGACGTACCCTCTACACTTATGTAAATGGAGAGGGAGGACAACGTGGGATAAGTATCTTTCTTATCATGTGTTCATTTATTCGATACCTACATTTCAAGAGCCAAAGGTGGAGATCTTCATGACTTGCCATGTTGGAGGGTGATGACTCACTTCATTTGGATGATAGCATGGGTGAGGGAAGCACTCATTCACTATGTTGGTCATCACTCCTACTTTTGGATTCCATAAGGCAACAGGCAGTTTCCATTCACACTTTCCACCTTTGATTGATAGGGTATTTAGTTTTGCACACTTGGGAAGAAACATTGGATGGCAGTTTTTGCAGATTTTCTTGATGCAGTGATGGAGCTATTGATGGGAGGCCACATGAGGAGGAGGCCCATATATCTTATACATTTTGCAGAGGACAAAGAAATATTTTGGAGGAGGACTATAATGTTCCAAAATTTTAGCCTCAAGCTAAATGGAACATTAGAGTTAAGCTTGTCTAGCCGGTCAATAAATGGGTGAAAATATAAGTCTCCTAAGGAGGATAAAAACACTCCAAGTGTGAAAGGGGGACACTCTTTCTAGCTTAATAAAACACCTCCATGTGTGAACATTGATAAAATCAAGTTGATTCATTCCACTTTGACTAAGTCAACAATGGAGGTTGTGGAGGGGGAGGAATCACGGGATGAGAATAATCAGTTTTTGGAGGGAGGGTAATATTTCGAAGTAGAATTACCTAATTGAGTGGGTCAAAGGGCAAGAGAAATAATAATTTATTTGAGAGGGATGATATGTTCTTCTTCGTGTTTTTAGCTTATGTTATTACTTAATACTTGTTCTTTGTATTTCTTCGCAGTTGCAGTGTTGTTTTAGCAAAGTGTTCCGGCGGGAATCCATCTCTCTCCTTGAGGAGACTCATTGGGGGAGTTTGTATTCATCATTCAACATCAATTTTTCAGGCCAAGCTTCAACCTACATCATCAAAACATTTTTTTTACGGAGATTGTGTAGTGTTCTTTGAGTCATGATAGTGAAAGGGTTTGGAATCTCGGTTTCGAGCTAGTTTCTCATTGGAGGAAGGTTTCCTTCACTTGAGAGACACATTTGGAGAGCTCCCGAGCATATTTAAGATATGTGGTAGTATACCACACCTTTCCCCTACATTCAGGCATTGTTCCGGCTAGGAATGTGTTATTTTGGAGGCAACATTCATGTATGGTGCAATGGCTCCCATTTACGGTGTTTCCCTTATGATTGAGAGGTTCATTATGTCATGGGAGGAAGCCCTCAAGGGATCTATATCATATCAGTCATATTTCAAGCCTTCTACCTCTTATGCTTCAGTGTTGCAGTGCTTATTCAGTAATTTTATAAAAATCACATTTGTATATAGAGTGTTTGACAAGAAGCCCACCGAGTTCTCTTGTGATTTGTATAAGAAGACTAGATCTATGTTCTTAAGCATTATTCGTTAATATATGAGTAGATCTACTTGTTCTCCTATTTTCGAGTTAAAACCCTCTTTCGGCTTGCACATTCCCTTTTATGCAGGAATTCTTGTGTTAGAGTATTTGGGGTTTAGTCATTTTCAACTACACTAGTATGCAAGTCTTCATTTAACCCACCTAGTTTTATTTGTTTTCATCTTTGTTCTTGGATTTATGTTTTTTATTGAAAAATTTATAGATCCAGGGATTTATTTCATTATTTTATGGCTCAGGGTGTTGAAGTGCATTACTTACGGCGGGAGCTTGCTAATCGTACGTTTGGGATATTCATAGGTGGTATTAGAGCATGATCTGCAGCTCGACTGTGGATCTCAAGCCATTACACTTTCGGGGAGAGATGGAAAGAAAGAGGAGACTTGGTATGTGAAGGGAAGGGTGGAAGACAAGCTTGCAAGCTTCTTCAAAATCTATGCGAGCTTTCCAAGGAGAGGAAATTTGAAAGAAAATGAGATCGAAGATGGGATCTCCAAAGGGTTTGGATCTAAATGAGAATCTAGATTTGCACATGGTCGGTGTAGAGCATGCGGCTACACCATGATGCACGAGCGTATTCAAGTTCCCAAAGCTATCTTGAGATCGATGGGAGGAGGAAGAATGCCTAAGAAGGAGAACTCTTAGTGATTTGTTGCGGGGAGAATGAATCTCAAGGCGAGAGGTTCCCAAGATCATCACCGGTTCCAAGGATTTTGCAAGATCCGGGTGGAGAAGAACAAGCAACAAGATGCGGGTAGATTTCTTCTATCTACTTTTACGGATCAGTACAACGTGTTCGGTTGGAGCTTGGGTGAAGGAGCTAGACTCCTATGTCCGGCTGCACCATATTTACGAAGATGAAGCCATCGAGTAGAAGCGATGCATTTCGGAAGGTAAGGCTCATGCATGGTGGATTTTGAATCTTATTCTCTTATGTAAGATTCATAGAAACATTGGTGGGAAGGTTTGGTGAAAAACTTCCTAAGACACATAAGCAAGGAAAACTTGAGAAAACAAAACCCTTGCATGTTATAGAGAAACCCCACTTCAAAAAACCATGGAGAAGCGAATACATCTTGCGTTACACATTGCCGGAAGCAAGACCTACGGTTTCTATTCTTGAACGAGAGGGCATGGGGATCTCCTTTTCACACAAGGATCCGGTTGTTGGGAAATGTTGCTCACACTACCATTTGATGAAGAAGAAAGAGGGCAACAATCTTGTCATTTAGACACATCCAATACCTCATGTAGAGGGAGGAGGGGACACATGCTCCAACGGGAGGGATTCTTATACCCTTACAAGGTTCTAGGATCTCATACATAGTCGAATCGGCACAGTAATTGAGTAGCATGATTGTGCAGAATTGTTATAACTGGAGGAGGAGGTGGAGAGAGAGAGAGCAACATCTCTTGGTGTGAGGCACACCCTTCTCTATTGAGAGAAAGCTAATGCAAGGAAAGGCGGTGATTTGTGCTATAGGCGGGAACGCGTTTCCCAACCATATGCGAGTCTAAGGCTTGGCATTGATGTATCACTACATGAGCATTCCCCTGGGAGGCTGTTACGATCTGGAGTTGATGGAGGGCAATCTAATCTTTGGATTCACCACTCTTGGATTTTGGAGGTGAAGAGTTTGGGCACTGGCATGGGGGATGTCAAAGTAGCAAGTATGACATGAGGAGAGCTTCCATGCAAGATCACCGGCGTTGTCTCTTAGGAGGATTTATCCTTATTGGAGATCTCGGCTCTTGGTCAGTGCCTCCAAGGATCTTGGTGCATGCATGATTCTTGATGACCCGGATGGAGAGGATAAATACATGGTGGATGATGTGGTCATCTATTCCTATCGCGGGATCTTCTACACTATATATTCTAGTCTCAAGGGCCACTACATGCAGCACATGAGGACTTCTCTTCTATGCACTGATGCCTGTTCCATTTGATGGAGGAGTTCACTTGGGAGGGCATCGACATGACATCCAGATAAATGCATATGAGAATGGTAATGAAGAGGGAGGAGTCTGACCACTTCCCTACTCTTTGGAGGTGAGGAGAATTTGTTTGGTTGAGCCATTTCAGCTCAAGATCTCAAGTGCATAATGGAGGAAGTATCTGTTTCATATTTTGTATTGTACTTCCTTTCCTTATTTGAGCAGCATGATGTGTCAAGAAGATTTGTTGCTTCTTGCATATTGTGTGATGATGTCTTTACTGACTACTTGTAGCATTGATGTTAGCTATCTTTTTGATGGTTTTTAGGGGGAAACCACATGATTCTTGGTGTGCACCATTGACACCATATTGTAAATTTATGTTATCATCTTATGAGATAGTGGCCCAGAAGAAAAACGGTGGCTAGTAGAGAACTTTTTATTTCATATTTTGATGCGGGGAAAAGGATGCCTTTGCGCGGTCCATGAGTGGAACTATGATTCACTCCCCAAGGCATACTTGGCAACTTGTTATCATTGTACCTTGCTTACATATATTGCTGACATGTTTATGTTCATGAGGAGATTTTTTGGAGAGTAGAGCTTGAGATAGAAGAGGCCCATTGGGAGCATGATTCTCCCTTTGTATGTTGTACATTTCGGGAGAACCATGGGAAAACCATGATTGCAACATCACACTTTTTCTCTTCTTGTGGGAGGAACCACTTGGAGAACTTGAGGAGGCACTTCATGGCTAAATTGGTTGTTAGGCATCATACAAGTTGACCATCATGATCTTACTCCATGACTTGTATGAGGAGAGATGAGGAAGCGGCGAAAGTTGTTGTTGTGGTTTCACTTGGGAGAGGTAGAATCCTTCCCATGCTTTTCATGGAATTTCTAAAGAGGAGAAAGGCACATTCATGGTGCAAAGAGGGCTACCCTTCATCATTGAAGGATCATGAGGAACTTCCATCTAGGAAAGAAGGAGTCTTCTCACATAGCGGCATGATGGTGGATGGCTTTGGCATATGGAATGTCAAAGGAGAGTCATGGAGCCTTATTTCTAAGGCCTACAACGCTGTCACATGGGAGTGTGTTCTTATTGATGGAGTGTTCCAAGGAGTATATATATCCCTTCTTCTTGCAAATTTTTATGAGGGGATCCTCATGGGGGAACTTACTCCCCTTGGACCTCACTTTCGGCTTACTTACCATGCATGGTAAGAAATAAATTTATGTACTTGTTGATTACTCTGGTGAGTATTTGTATCTTCTCACCATATATGAAGCGATTACATTGCTCCTAGGAAACAAAGGGTATTTTTGGGTTTCATGGTCACTTTAGGGCCAATGTTTGTGATGATAGTAGCCCATCTATACATAACTTTGGGCAAGTGTATTATTTAATCGTAATAAGGTGATAGACATTATTACCTTTTCCCCATGTTGGGAAAGAAAACATGCACAGCTTATAACTTGTTGCTGCAAAGCCACATGAAATTCTCAAAAAGCGAGTTGGGAAGGCTAGTAATATCCACTTGGAGAACCTTTGGTACCATCCAATATTGCACACAAATTTCAGCATTTTCTAATTTGGATGCAAAATGGTGATGATGTGCCATTCATCTTGAATGGAATAGTTTGGGTTGGTATGACTCATGATTTTGGGAGGAGGAGTCTTTGGAGACTCAATCTTCTTATTGTCATTGGAGGGAAATCTGTTGCAGCCCCAAGATCAGCATGCCCTCTACACTTATCATAAGTGGAGAGGAAGACTGACATGGGATAGGCCCTCTTGCCTATCTTTGTTCATTTGGCAGCCACTACATTTCGGGAGCGAAAGGTGGAGGCGATTCTTCATGAGTTGCCATGTTGGAGGGTGATGACTCACTGTTTGGATGATAGCATGGGTGAGGGAGGCACTCATTCACCATGTTGGTCATCACTCCTACTTTGGAGGCCATAATATAGCAATCATGTTTCCATTCACACTTTCCGCCTTTGATTGATGAAGACCATTTGATTTTGCACACTAGGGAGGAAACATTGGATGACGGTTTTTGCAAATTCTCTTAGCGCGGTGATGGAGGCTATTGGTGGGAGGCCACATGAGGAGGAGGGAGAAAGTTTTCTCTCCCTATACATTTTCTTGAGGAAAAGCCTATAATCTTTGGAGAGAGGAGAGACTGTATGTTCAAAATTTTAGCCTCAAAGATTTGAATGGAACACTAGATATAGCAACAACTCTAGGTGAATAAATGGGTAGAAAATCCCATAAGTCTCTAAGGAAGATAAAAACACTCCAAGTGTGAAAGGGGGACACTCTTTCTAGCTTAATAAAAAACACCTCCATTTGTAGCGAGGATAAAATTGAGATTAGGATTCAATCCACTTTGACTAAGTCAACAACGTAGTTGTGGAGGAGAGCTCAAAGGATGAATAACATAGTTTTGGAAGGAGAATATTTTGATAGAGATGACCTAATTGAGTGGGGCCAAGGGGAAAGAAAACTCATAATAACTTATTTAAGGAAGGGGATGGCAGAATTTTCTTCTGTGTTTTTATCTTATTATTTTTTACGCTAAGACTTGTTCTTGTCTTCTTGTACTTAGTAAGTTGCCAGTGTTGTTTAGCACCGTGTGTTCTAGAGCGGGAATCCCACCTCTCTCCTTGAGGAGCCTCATTGGGGGTTGCATTGATAATTCCACATCAGGTTTTCAATCAAGTTTTAGCCTACATCATCGGCCACAGTTTGCCGTAGATTATGCGGTGTTGTTTGGGTGCGGCGATGGAAGGGATTGGGTCGGTTTCGAGCTAGTTTCTCATTGGAGGAAGGTTTCCTTCACTTGAGAGACCTATTTGGAGAGATCCAAAGCATATTTAATATCTATGGTAGTATACCACACCTTTCCCCTACATTCCCGGAGTGTTGTTTTAGCTAGGGAATGCGTTATTTTGGAGGCAACATTAAGTATGTGGTCTAGTGGCTCCATTTGCGGTATTGCTGATTGAGAGGTTAATTCTTTCATGGGAGGAAGCCCTTGAGGGATATATCATATCAGTCATATTTCAATATTCACTCTTATGCTTCGGTGTTGTAGTGATTATTGTAGTAATTTTCTGAAAATCACATTTGTATATAGAGTGTTTGACAAGAAACCCTTGCCGGGTTCTCTTGTGATTTGTATAAGGAGACTAGATCTCTGTTCAACAGAATTTTTCATTAATATGAGTAGATATACTTTTTCTCTATGACACTATGAGTTAAAACCCTCTTTCGTACAATGAGTCCAGCACATGTAGGAATTCTTGTGTTTAGAGTATGGGGTTTTTAGTCATTTTTGACTACACTAGTGTGGGAGGTACGATTTAACCAATCTAGTTTGATTTGTTTCATCTATATTCTTGGATTTAGGTTTTTTATTGACCAATCCATAGGATCCAAGGATTTATTTAATTATTTTATGGCTCAATTTGTTGGGGAGTACGTTATTCAATGAGAAACACAACACAATGGCATCCCCGATTTTAAGGATATTACGGTGGTATCGAGAGCATGATCTCTAGCTTATCTTGTGGATCTCAAGCCATTACAATTTCGGGAGATATGGATAGAAAATATAAGGCTTCGGTATGTGAATGAAGGAGGGAAGACAAGCTTACAAATATTCTTCCAAAATCTATGCGAGCTTTCAAGGAGGAAATTTGAAGAAAATGAGATTGGAGAAGGGATCTCCAAAGAGTTTGGATCTAGAGCAGAATCTAGATTTGCACATGGTCGGTGTGAGCATGCGGCTGCATCATGATGCACGGCCTGAGTCAAGTTCCTAGAGCTATCTTGCGAGATGGATGGGAGGAGGAAGAATGCCTAAGAGGAGAACTCTTCTGAGATTTGTTGTAGGAGTATGAATCTCAAGGCGAGAGGCTTAGGGTCATCATTCAAAATAAATGGAGAAGAACAAAGCGGTAGGATGCGGGTAGATTTATTCTATGGTACACGGATCACCTACATGTTGTTTGGAGCTTGGGTGAAGGAGCTAGACTCCTATGTGCGGCTATATTTACGAAGATGAAGCATCAGTAGAAGCGGTGCATTTAGAGGTAAGGCTCATGCATGGTGATTTTGAATCTTATTCTCTTATGCAAGATTCATAGAAACATTGGTGGGAAGGTTTGGTAGAAAAAAATTCCTAAGACACATAAGCAAGGAAAACTTGAGAAAACAAAAACCCTTGCATGTTATAGAGAAACCCACTTCCAAAAAACCATGGGAGAAGCCTTCATTACACATTGCCGAAAGCAAGACCTCCGAGTTCATATTCTTGAACTAGAGAACTTGAATTCTCCTTTTCCTGAGAGGATCAATTGTTGAAATGTTGCTCACACAAATTGATGAAGGAGAAAGAGGGAAATAGCATTGTCACATCTGGAGCACCTCTGGTACCTCATGTAGAGGGAGGAGAGGCACATGCGCGAATAGAAGGGATTCTTGTACCCTTACAAGGAGTTCCCAGGATCTCATACATAGAGTCCTAGCACAAACGATGAAGCGACATGATTGTGTAGCATTGTATTTGGAAGGAGGAGGTGGAGAGCAAGAGCAACATCTCTTGATGAGAGGCACAAAGACTTCTCTATTTAAAATCGAATGCAAGGAAGAGCGATGATTTGTGTTGTAAGGGGAAGCGAGGGAGCACGTTTTCCCAACCATGTGTAGTCTACTCTTGGCATTGATGTCTCACCCCACATGGAGGCATTCCCCACAAGAGGCTCACAGTCTGAGATTGATGGAAGACATCTTGTATTTGGATTCACCACTCTTGGATTTTGGAGGGAAAAAGTTTGGAGGGGGAAGAATTTGGCATGGGCGATGTCAAAAGTAGCGAGCGGCATGAGGAGAGCTTCACATGCCGGATCACCGGTGCTCTCTCTTAGGCGGATTGATCATTATTGGAGATCTCGGCTCTTGGTAGAGTACTCCAAGGATCTTGGTGCATGCATGATTCTTGATGACCCGGATGGGGGGATAGATACATACTGTGGTGGATTATGTGGTCATATATTCCTATGGTAGGATCTTCTTGACTATATCTTCTAGTCTCAAGGAAGCTCCTACATGCGGCACATGAGGACCTGCTTCTATGCACACTTTGATGCATGTTCCATTTGAAGGAGGAGTTCACTTGGGAGGGCATCCGGCATGACATGGAGAGAGGCATAGCCCAAATGGTAATGAAGAGAAGGAAGTCACGGCCACTTCTCTCTTTGGAAGTGAGGAGAATTTTCGGTTGAGCCATTTCGACTCAAGATCTCAAGTGCATAATGGAGGAGGTATCATTTCATATTTTGTATTGTACTTCCTTTCCTTATTTGAGTAGCATGATGTGTCAAGAGAGTTTTCCTTCTTGCATATTGTATGATGATGTACTTGCAACTACTTGGCAGCATTGATGTTGGTTATCTTTTGATGGTTTTGTCAGGAAACACATGATTCTTGATGGCACCATTGACACCGTATTGTAAATTTATGTTATCATCTTATGAGATATTTGTAACTACCTTCTGACTTGATGGCTAGTAGAGAGCCTTTATTTTATATTTTGATGCAGGAAAAGGATTCAGCACATGGCGGTTCCATGGTGGAACTATAATTATACCGATTGTCACTTGGCAACTTGTTCTCATTGTGCTTGCTTCCATATATTGTTGATATGTTTATGTTCATGGGGAGCTTTGTTTGGAGAGTGGAGCTTGATATGGAATATTCCCATTGGGATCATGATTCTCCCACTTTGTATGTCGTACATTTCAAGAGAACCATGGGAAAACTGTGATTTCCACATCACACTTTTCTCTTCGTGTGGGAGAGTTACTTGGAGAACTTGAGGAGGCACTTCATGGCTGAATTGGTTGTTGGGGCATCATACAAGTTGACCATCCCTTTGATCTTACTCCATGAATTGTGTGAGGGAGAGATGAAGACGCAAAGTTGTTGTTGTTGTGGTTACACTTAGGAGAGTATGGGCGAAGTCATTGTACTTTTGTGGGAGCTAAAGAGGATAAAGGCACATTCATGGTGCAAGGAGGCTACCCTTCAACATTGAAGGATGTGCAGAGAGCTTCCATCTAGGAAGAAGATCTTCTCACATGGCATGATGGTGGATGGCTTTGGCATATGGAATGTCAAAGGGAGGAGTCATGGAACCTTATTTCTAAGGTCTACAACATTGTCACATGGCATTGTGTTCTTATTGATGGAGTGTTCCAGGGAGTATATGTATCCCTTCTTCTTGCAGATTTTATGGGGGATCCTCATGGGGAACTTATACATGGACCTCACTTTCGGCTTACTTATCATGCATGGTAATAAATACATTTCTATACTTTTGATTACTCCATTGAGTATTTGTATCTTCTCATCATATATGAGCAATGCATTGCTCCACAAGAGAGCAAGAGTATTTTTGGGTTTCATGGTCACTTTAGGGCCAATGTTTGTGATGATAGTAACCCATCTATACATAAATTTGGAAAAGTGTATTATTATTTTATCCATGTACGGCTGATACATTGATGTTTACTTACCCATGTTGGAAAAGCAAACATACACATCTTATAACTTATTTGTGAGCCCTTGCCACACTGTGTTCTCAAACAACGGTTGGGAAGACTACGTAATATCCACTTGGAGAACCTTTGGTACCATCCAAGATTGCACACAAATTTCAGATTTTTTTCTAATTTGGATGCGAATGGTGATGATGTGCCATTCATCTTGAATGGAATAGTTTGGGTTGGCATGACTCATGATTTTGGTGGAAGTGTCTTTGGAGACTTAATCTTCTTGTGGAGGGCAATCATGTTGCACCCCAAGATTAGCATGCCCTCTACACTTATCATAAGTGGATAGGAGGACGATTGTGGGATAGGCCCTCTCTTTCCTATCATGTTCATTTATTTATCCCACCTACATTTCGGGGAGCCAAATGTGGAGGAGATTCTTCATGAGTTGCCATGTTGGAGGGTGACTCACTTCATTTGGATGATAACATGGGTGAAGGAGGCACTCATTCACCATGTTGGTCATCACTCCTACTTTGTGGAGGCATAAGACGGCAATCGAGGTTTCCATTCAAAATTTCTGCCTTTGATTGATGAGGACCATTTGGTTTACACTTGGGAGAGGGAAACATTGGATGACGGTTTATTTGTGATTCTCTTGATGCGGTGATGGAGACTGTACAGTGCGAGGCTACATGAGGGAGGAGGAGTGAAAATTTTCTCTCCCTATACATTTGCCTTAGGAAAAGCAAATATATTGGAGGGGAGGACGTAATGTTCCAAAATTTTAGCCTTAAAGCTAAATGTAACATTAGACTTAGCGACTCTAGCCGGTGAATAAATGGGTGAAAAAGCCCACAAATCTCTAACGAGGATAAAAATGTCCCAAGTGTGAAAGGGGACACTCTTTCTAGCTTAATAAAACACCACCATGTGTAGATAGGGATAAATCAAGTTAAGTTAAGTCCACTTTGAATAAGTCAACAATGCGATTGTGGAGGAGAGGAATCACGGGATGAATAACACGATTTTGGAGAGGGGAGGGGGAATATTTTGATGGAGATGAACCTTTAGTTGAGTGGGGCCAAGGGCAAGAAAAATCATAACTTATTTAAGGAATAGGATGGCAGCATTTTTCTTCATGTTTTTAACTTATTATTTTTACGCAATACTTGTTATTTCGCCTTTGTTGTAACGCGAGGGTTGCGGTGTTGTTTAGCCTTTGGGTGTTCCCGAGCGAGATCCCACCTCTCTCCCTGAGGAGCCTCATTGGGGGTTGTATTCATCATTCCATATGTTTTCAAGCCAATATTCAGCCTACATCATCGGCACGGTTTTCCGGAGATTGTGCGGTGTTGCTTCCCAGGTGCGGCGAGTGGAAGGGATTGGAATGCGGTTTCTAAGCTAGTTTCTCATTGGAGGAAGGTTTCCTTCACTTGAGAGACATGTTTGGGGAGATCCGAGCATATTTCAGATCTGTGTTAGTATACCACACCCTTCCCCTACATTCCCAACATTTCCGGCTAAGAATGCGTTATTTTTTAGGCGACATTCGGTGTATGGTCTAGTGGCCTCACATTCTATGAGTGTTTCCTTGTGATTGAAGTTCATTATTTCATGGGAGGAAGCCCTTCAGGGATATATATCAGATAATTCTTCATCCTTATACACTCTTTTGATTCAGTTTTGCGGTGATTATTGATAATTTTCGAAAATCACATTTGTATATAGAGATTTGACAAGCTCCTTGCAGTTTCTTGTGATTTGTATAAGGAGACTAGATCTACTTGTTCTTTAGATTATTCATTAATATATGAATATATCCTACTTTTTCTCCTATTTTCTGATTTAAAACCCTCTTTAGGCTAGCAGGTCCCTTTTATCACAGAGAATTCTTGTGTTGCGGTATTTGGGGTTTTTAGTCATTTTCGGCTACACTAGTGTGGGAGGTTTGTTTAAGCCCACTAGTTTGATTTGTTTCATCTCTATTCTTGGATTTAGGTTTTTATTGACCAATATATAGGATCCAAGGATTTATTTCATTATTTTATGGCTCAGGATTCTTTGAGGTGCGTTATTTTGACAAGATTCTTTGACTTCAATCGATTTTGGGATATTACATTCCCTACTTGCATGAGTGTTTGCCATTTATTCTACTTACGTAGTTGAAAGAGCCACTAAAAACTCTCTTTTACTCATCAATTGACTACACCTCCAAATAGGCTAAACACATACCCACACAGCCAGATCTTCTTTGGTGCGATCTCTAGCCTAGTCTACATCAACAAAACCACGAATGTCCAACACTCTTTCCAATCTGGTCTTCCTTGGTAGCACAAGCCATAATCACTAGTGCCATGCAAATATGCGAAAACTCGCCCTGTGCCAATGCTCCTTCCCTGGGTTTGACGTAAGCTTTGCTCAATACTCCCCCTTTTGCATGTGAAATGTTTTGTCTAGTACGGACCATTGCATACATCGGGCTAACATACACTTGCATGTGGGGCTAGTCATGGAAAGAATATAACACATACCCAGCACATAGACTCTATCCTCCAACATTGTATTTGAGACCATGTTTTCTTCGGATCTGGAACATGCATAACATCTTTCAATTTAAATGGTTTGACTCCCTGCGAAAGGTAATGGTACCAATTCCAATCGCCTTTGTATCGTCCATTGTCTCCCATATCTATATGCATTTAGAGATATTTATCCTCCAAGTCACTAAAAATCTCCTTATCTCTTGTCATGTGGAAGGAAGCGCCACTATCCAAGTACCAAACCAATCCCAATGCTTGACACCATGCATACAATCAAGGAGAAGTCAAGTTCAAAATGTGAACAAGACCTCTGTTTATAACTCAACAACCTTCTTGTTCTTCTTCTTCTACGGACGGTTAGTGACTATGCCCATGTTCGTGACGGTGAAAACACTTCACCTTGGACATATCAGAGCTTCTTTCCTTTAGACTCATATTTAGAATGCGTTCTTCCCCTTCTTTTCCTTGGCGGCCAAAGAAAAGTATCCTCTTCATCATCATGCTTTGATGAAGAGCCATCTAATTGATGCCTTGCTCATCTGCACTACATCCGACCACGGTCATTCCCAATCCAGGTAGTTTCCGTCAGATTCTACAGTCTTTGCTTCATAAGCGTGCCCAGCACAGGAAGTCCCAAGGGAAGGGAACAGAAGCTCACAAATCTCATCATCGGCAATAGTTATTCCCACACTCCCCGGTTCATCTCGACATTGGAAAAACTTTGTGAGATACTTTGGAATGTTGTCGACCTTTCCATCTGGGTGCTACTGATTTCCTCTTGCAATTTCCATTCCTATAAAAGTCCTAACTGCTTTGGAAAAGATCTGTCAAAGCCTTCCACATGGCATATGGTGCAACTTATGAAGGTTTGAGACATGCCATCTCTTACACCTTCAAACAAAAATCCTCCTCACCTTTGGGTTCTTTTTTCCATGCATCAGTGTCTGACATTTGTCAAAGTGGGCTTAGGAACATCACGTAGTCTTGGATATTCAAACTGTGTCTTGAGAGCAATGCCTCCATCCTATCCTTTAGAGAAATGTAGTTGAGCTATCCTCAAGTACATCACTCTAGCCGCAAGCCATTGAAAATGTTTGATGTTAATTCAATTATGCTTTCAAGAAAGTCTTCTGTAAATTCGAATTCTTTTCACCAACAAACTCGGCTCACAGCTGAAATGCAATGTTTTGTGCTTCGATACCATCTATAAATTTTAATACGGAATTATGTATTGCATGAGTTCTATATACTGCTTAATTATATGCCTGTTAAATACGAAATCAGCTTCTACAAAATCTTTGTGAATTTAAACATGATCGCCAATTGTAATATCATGAAAGGTTAATCACACATAACCACCACCAGATGTTTTACGGAGTGAAAGCATAGCTAAAAACCCCGCTATCATATATTCTGTATATCATGAATGTGAAAAATCTCATACAAAAATATAATCCAAGAGCTCTCGGTACAATATACAGCCAAATCTCACACTGTCTTTAAAAGTGGTAAATTCATGTGCAATTTACGCACTCCAGAACAACTGCCCTCCCCTTTCATAATCATCACAGGCACATCCAATGTTATGCATGTGGTTGTGTATTATTTTCCTAATGTCTGGCAGAGTAATTAATTTATTTTTCTACCTGCATATTATTTGAAGTCTTCTTTGAATCTAGCATGCATGTAGTTAACAATAGTAAATCTTAGTTGTGAAACCACATAGATTATTGAATTAATTAATAATTAATTCAATAATATCTCACTAGTGTATCTTCAATTGTTAACTGAGCGAGTTAAACTACTTTCTAACTCTCTGTAACTACACTTGCAACTCTACCATTTGCTCTAGAATCACTCGGTCACAACTAAGTCCGCTTGCATGTTCTGTAGCCTGCAAACTGAATTTCCTATGAATATTGTATTTTCTATGAAGGTTAACTATTTCAAGTGCTCATTGAAATGTAATATTGCCTTTTTTATTGTCTAGCTTTATTAGGGTAATAATAGCCGACATGTATACAAATGAACATGCAATCTAAAGACGAACTTGCACATACATCTATAAATAGACCTCTTCTATAAATATAATTGTCTCATCCATCTATAAATAGACACCATCCTGTCAATAAATTTGCTCATGCATCTATAAATAGACCTCACACAAAATAGCACAGACCATCCAAATGTAGGTGCTTAATTTTCACTTGCAGGTCTTTGTGAATCTCAATGGTTTTCTTTCCACCAGTAGTTGTTACTTTCCTTCTTAAGAAGCAAAGTTGAATCTTGTCTCATCATCTTTCACTAGTACATTTGAACGAAAATTGACACTTTGACCATGATAATAAGAATTTCCCAGAATTTATCAACGTTTACACCAAATCCTACCCACAACATCCATATGCAACATTTGGAGATAGAGATGCCGGTATTGAGACACTTATAGGCGAAAGTATCTGTGTTGTGATGTTTGGAGAAAAGCGTTAGGTGGAAAGGCGATTGGAAAAGAAGTGTGGTCTTAGACATATAGAGCCTAAGAATATTAAATATTACGGCAGTTTTGGAAACAAAAACATCGGGGTACGACAGTTCGAGGGCGAAGGTGTGATCTTACGTCTGGATTGTGGCTGTGGGGAGTGTCGCTATTCATGGTTGGATAAGGCATCGGTCTTGGAACCTTAGAAGCAATGTTCACTATGGCGGGTGGATAAGGCGTTGGTCTTAGACACTTGGGTAAAATATTTTAAAAAAAAAAAATCGCCAAAATGTACCTGAACTGGGATGTATATCCTGCGCATGAGTCAATTTTGCATTAGGCATGTTATGGAGTTTCATCTAACATATTTATTCTTGCAAGTATTAGGTATTCTCATTCATTTTTGGAAAATGCGCACTTTATGCGGATGATAACCATTGCCTTCTCCTTTTCTTTGCTTATTTTAGTGTTTGCCATGTTTAAGTAAAGAAGACTAGTTTCATTTTTCCATTCTTATTGAAGTCCCTAAAGATCCATCCTCATCATTTCATACATGAGCAGAACGTACAAAATCAAATGTTCTTTTATAGTATAGATGTACAAGTTTTAGATAACAGAACAAGTGTATCGGTATTGCTACGGTTAGAACATCGTAATGACGGGTATTAAAACGATGAAGTTGTGTCAAGTGTTGGTGACATGATGTTGGGCTTAAGTGTTGATAGGATTTAGGAACAATCTTAGGGTTTAGGGTTTGAGAATTATTTCACAGTGATCGGCTCTTGTCTGTGAGGCCGCCTTTGGCTACATTTGTACAAGCAAGCTGGACAAATCTTTTGCTTCCACTGTCGGTTTTGCTAAGTTGTGGCCAGTGCCTTGTGCACGTTCGGGGGCGGTCCCATTTACTACTTGCTCCCTTGGCATTGTTTGGTGGGCACCGTGTCGCATCGTGTGAGGTCGCATACTGGTAAATGTTGTTTTTTTTTTTTAGGTGTACCTTCGCCAGTTTTGCTAAGTTGTGACTACACGGTACCTTGTGCCATTGGGCGGCTTGTTCTTTGTTTTCTCCCTTTTGGCATCATGGGTTGAGCACTGCCATGTCCATATGTGAGAATTAACCCGATGGGCAGTTTAAATCAAAGATGCAAGTTTCATTGAGCGCCGTATCGGTTTTCTAGTTGTGACACCGGGTACCATATGTGCATGTTCGGGTATTGCTTCTCCATTTCTCCCTTGTGGCATCATTCATTGAGTGCGTCGTGTTGTGCCATGAGAGGTCGCCACGACCGGGCACATTCGGGTCGACTATTTTTCGAGGTGCAGTATCAATTTTATGAGATTGTGACCGCCGGAGGTGTGGCACGTTTGGGCAGAGTCTGTTTTCCATTGTTCCCTTGTGTCGTTCCATTGACCTTATATTGCGGCTGTGTGTGCTTTCCACGACCAACGCGCGTTCGGTTCCAGGCCATTGGTCAAGGGCACCTGTATCGGTTGCTAAGTTGTGACTACGGTGCCTTGTGCACGTTCGGGTAACCCCGCTGCCATTCCTCCCCTTGCGTGTGTTCGTTTGGACGTGTCGTGTTACTGCGTGTGAGGTGGCTGACAGTATGGTAGTCATTGTTCATTGGCTTTATATAGTTTATAAATTGTATTCCGGTGCCTTGTGCAGGTTCGATATTATTTTACGTTACTCCCCTTGTGGCATGTTCGATCGGGCGCGTTGTGTCATAGCAGTGAGTCTTGGGCCAGGGCGTGTTTGGGTGGGGTCGTTTCGTTTAAGCTTGTCATGGTTTTAACTGGATTGTGGCTAGGGTGGCTTGGCACATTCAACGCTTTATTTTTATTCTCCTTGTGGCATCGTTCGGTGTCGGGGGGTGTCGGTGGCAGGGTCGCCGCCGTGTGCGTGGTGGCAGAAACCGTTCGAGGGCACCCGTATCGGTTCTTCCGGATGCCGTTGCTTGGTGCCTTGTGCATATTCGGAGGCGGCTGCGTTTAATCGTCTGCCTCCTTGTCGCATCATTCGGTCGAAGGTAATCTTGTGTCGTCTTTGATGACGAAGTCACAGGCAGAGCCGTTCTAGTCGGGTTGTTTCGTTAAGGAGCTCCCGTGTAGGTTTGCAAAGTTGTGGCCCCTTGGTGCCTGCATTCGGGTGGTTTGTTTTCAGTTTTCTCTGCTTGTCGTTCGTTGGGCCCGCGCCATGTTGCGTAATGAGATTATTGATAAGTTACGTTGGAGTCAGATGGTTTCATTCAGGCGAAGATATCATTTTAGCACTAAGTTATGACCACCATCTAAGTGCCTTGTGCGTGGTCGGGTGGCCCATTTGTTTGTTCCCTTGTGGCATCATTCGGTCGGGCGTCTTGTGTCGCGGCGAGTCTAGAGAGTGCCGAGCCAACGCATTCGAGGTCGGGTTGTTTCATTTGAGCGCTGTATATCAATTTTTAGCAATTTGACCACTCGAGTGCCTTGTGCACATTTGGGCGACTCGTTTTCCATTTTCTCCCTTGGCCGCAATTCGTTCGAGTAGCTCGTGTTGCGCCATGTGAGGTCGCCCGGCGAACTGGTCGGGTCGAACCGTTTCGTTCAAGGGCGCAGTATCAATTTTTCTAGGCCCCCATGTTGCTTGGAACATGTCACCACATTTGGGCAACCCGTTTTTCCATTTCTCCCTTGTGGCATGTGATTCATTCGAACGCATGTGCCTGTAGTCCGCCCAGCGGGCGCGCTCGGGTTGGCTGTTTCGTTCGAGGGCGCCTGTGTCGGTTTGCTAAGTTTTGATTGCCGAGTGCATTGCAGAGTTGGGTGGCCCATTTTCTATTTTCTCCCTTGTGGCATCGTTCGTTCAGGCGCGGCGTAGCACTTCGTGTGGCGCGGGCCAAGAGCGTTCGGGTCGGGTCATTTCTTTCGAGGCGCCGTCTTCGGTTTGCTAAGTTGTGACTACCCGAGTGCCTTGTGCATGTTGAGCAGCCACGTTTTCCGTCCTACTCCCTTGTGGCGGCATTCGTTTGGGCGCACCGTGTTGTGCGTGTGAGGTGCGCCCAACCCGAGCCGTTCGGCTCGGGTCGTTTCGTTCGAGGCGCCGTGTATCCATTTTGCTAAGTTGTGACTGCTTAGGGTACCTTGTACACATTCAAGCGGTGTTGAATATTACAACAAGAAATAGTGAAAAGGAGGCATCTTTGAAACATCATGCTGATCCTTGGTTGGAAAATAATCACCTAAACTAGGTGGGGCCAACATAGACTATTTTTAGGTGTATGTTTATTTTTAGACACGGTGAGCATATTCTATAAGTTACAAGATGCACTGTTGTAGATGGTTGGTCAAATATGAAAAATAGATGAGTTATATTTTTTAGAATATTAGGCGAAGTCTATTTATAGATCGTCAATCTAAAAATAGATGCATGTCGATTATTGTGTGCTCTTAATAACATCGGACTCTAAACAACAACTTATTCTCTTGGAGCACTTCATCAAAGCATGATGATGAAGAGGATTGCTGCACAGTTTAACGATGAAAATAAGAAAAAGGGGAAGAAATTTCATTCTATATGCGAGGCGGGGTGAAGACTAACCAGCGTGACATGTCCAAAGTGAGGTGTTTTCACTATCACGAACATGCTAGAATTTATACAAATTGTCCACATAAGAAGAAGAACAAGATGGTTGTTGGGTACATGAAGCTGACAGGCTCTTGCCTCGCAATTTGAGCTTGAATTCTCATTGATCGCATGCATGGTGTCGAGTGCATTTGGATCAGGGTGGTACTTTGATAGTGGTGCTTCCTTTCACATGATAGGAGATGTGAACCTTTTCGGTGACTTGGTGGAGAAAGATCCTCAGGTTGCATGTTGAGTTGAGCGATAATGGACGATACAATATTGTTGAAATTGGTACCATTACCTTTCAAGGGAGTCGGGTAAACTCATTCTTTTACAAGATGTTGTGCATGTTCCAGGTTTAAAGAAGAATTTAATCTCGGTCGCAATGTTAGAGGATAAAGGTTATTATGTTGTCTTTAGTGAAGGAAAATTTTTCCTTTGGTATAGAAACAACGGGGAAAAAGTCAAGAAGGTTGGGATTGGAGCTAAGAATGTTCTGAGACTTGATGACAGATGGGATTTCTGCGGAGCTTCCTACTTTTGGAAGTGCAAGAAAGACATGCAATTGAAGCTTGAGAGGAGCAAGATTTGCATGCGAGGTAAGTGGACATACCAGAGTTGTGTGGAGCAACCACAAGATGAGGATCATGGAGTGGAGAAACCACTCATACGAGAGGAATTGCGTGCCGGATGGGTAGAGGGAGAGCATGCGGCTATACCACCGAGGTGAGGTGGGGCGACATGGAAATAATCCCAAGAGGAGATTACTGAGCGGATTCATTGAGATGGTGGATCCTACATGAATTGAACCGAAAACTCTACGAGCCCACAAAACAGCGATAGCATGATCGGTTGGATTGATAAGGCGGATCAAAGTATTGGTGTCGGATATTTGGGCCGCGGTTCGGAAGTTGACAGAAGTGCGAGTGCATGGGTGGAGAGTTCAACGAGCGCAATGGTTCACGAAGACATGTGCGGTAATTAAGAAAAATTCGAAGACTTTGATGACAAATAATTATACTAATTTAGTTGTTTGGTGATAGGGTCCCATGAATTGGTTGATTGGCAATCCAAATGACGGTGTAACATCAGTAATCTTTATGACCCAAGGACCTAGCCTTCTTGGACTCGAGAGAGGGCTCTCTCTAATTTTTGTAAGGGATATCTGTGTGTTTGCTTATTGTGCTCGATTTTGTTAGCTATGAAGTAGGTTTTGGTTTTGGTTTTAGGTTGTGAGGGATGAACTGATCAAAGACTAAGATAGGTAAAAAAAGATGTCATATCTATAGGCTATGGGGTCGAAAAGGTCAAGAAAGCTCGAGGTGGTGATACAAGGTTGTTGAAGGGCCGATTTGAGCAAAGGTAAAATAGATCTTTGGGTAAAATGGAGTGGGATGGACATTAAATTTGTGAAGAACAAATGATTTCCAAACATAAATAGTTTAATAGCTGATAGGGATAACCATTAATCATGATAAATGTAACTATAAAATGATCAATGCATAGAAATAAACATTCAAGCCATGCATAAGTATATGACTCTCTAACTTTCAAAATGGCTATCAGACTTTCGAAATACATTTAAGACAAAAAAACAACTTAAATCACTACGAAGGAATGCCTAAGCGAGAGTATTTCAAGCTATTGGGCACTTTGAAAGCAATTTTGCATAATTTTAGTTAAAGGGCAAGATCGGTACCAGACCTCCTTGGTTCAGCAAACTGACAATCAAACAATCAAGAAAAAATTTTGAGATGGAGCTATGACTAGCCATGAGTAAGCGAGGGCATACCGTGAATGATACTTGGCATGCATAAAACTACATAAATGAAACAAGAAAACAATATTCTTGATTATCAAAGAGCAATCAAGGATGCACATATGACTAAGAAGGGAAGAAAACCTAAGAAGCTATAAAGAAACGAGGAAATTTGAGGTGTCTCCAAGGGCATGTCTCAAATCTATTCTCTATTGTCTTATAGCAAGCAAGAACATAGAATTATGAATGAAAAACTAAGAATCATGAGAGAGGACACTATACCATTTTACCAGTCAAAGAATCAACAACAGACCCTCCTTCATCATCCAAAAACATTCAAGAAACTATCCAATGCATGAGACAAGTGTTTCTTCCAAGCATGTAACCTGTATATTGCTTCTATTCATCAAGTTCAACCTTGTTTACAATGAGAGCCTTTGGAATATATAGGCCAAAGTGAGAGAAAACCTCCTAATTCAACTTGCAATCTCATTGGCCTATCCAAAATATTTGATTTTTCCTTGAGAATTTATGACCCAAGGCACAAAATATCTAAATAAAATATCTCAAAAATGCTAAAGAAAATATATTGAATTTAAATAACTAATCATGCAAAAATAGCTAAACGCACATGAGGAAAATTCACTTTAGAAAGGTTCATTTTTTACAAAAATGTAAATATATCGACGAGAAAGTCCTCGACTTGCGAGGGGCAACTTTTAAGGAGCTACGTGTTAAAACGAACTGTGGTGACTGGTTGGAAAGCTATAAATGTCTATTTCTGAAAATTCTTAGTTTTCTCCAAACTGACCAATGGAAGTCCATCAAAAACTAACCTATGTGTAAAAAACCAAAAAATAAACTAGCGATAAACGGGGGCGGTATGGAAAAGTGAGTTTCTTTCACCATTTTTGGGGGAGAAAATCATCTTCAAATAATCGAAAATCGTTGATAAATACCCCCTAAAATTATGACATCCAATGATACCATTTTCATCCTTTGAGTATGCCCCAAATAGAAGTGGCGATGCCCATGAGTTTTATCCAAAAACCCAAAAATGACAAAAAAACCAAAACTTGTTGAAATTCGCTCGAATTTTGGCGAGCATGACCCTCGGGGGTTTTCGAAACATGCTATGAAGGCGAGGCCAAAATTTAGAGATTTGAGGTGTACGCTATTGAATTTTGGTGTCAAAGAAACTCCTTTGAGCTTCCTTGAGTTTTTCTTGTGTCGCCTTCAATTTCCGTCGGGCGGACTGATTGAGTTTCTTGTAGTGCCCGGTCATCCTCCGTTGAAGGTCCAAATCTCTGTTGGCCTTCTCCAAATTCTTTCCCAGTGATCATTTACCCTCTCAGAAAGCCATGCTTCCTCAGTTTTTCTCTATCTCTTGGGTAAACAATGTAGTGAGAGGAGTAGATTGGAGAAGATGCAGCTTCTTCCTCCTTTTGTTCTCAAGGGCTTTTCTAAGTCCCATGGTTCTTGGCCTCTTACTCCTGGGGTGATCTTCATCTTCGCTATCATTGAACTTCCTTCGCAGTTCTTCCAATCTAACTTGCACCTTGGAGGCCTCTTTTTTGTATTTGATGGCCGTATCTCACGTCTGCATACATGGACACTCATCTATTTATTTTGAATTTGCAAAAAGTGATTGAAGTTTCTAGCCCTCTCTAGATCTGTCCTCAAAACATCAATTTGGCTTTCTCTATTGATCAAGAAATTTTCTAGGATTCGGAGCCTCATTGTCGCTATCATCACTTTGGATTTGAATTGTATGAAGTTCCTCTCTGCTTTTCATGGCTGCTTTCTTCTTTCATACTCCTTGCTTTGGATGGCTCTCTTGGTCTTCCTCCTCTTGGGAAATTCGACAATGGGCTTCTTGGGTAATTTCCCTTGTAGACCTGGCATTTGAGTTATAGTTTTGACATGCTGCTGCTTCTGTCTAGGGCTTGGCCACTTTTGGAGAAGAAAGCATGGCACTGCTAGGAGAGGCAGCTAGCACATGCTCTATTGGCCTTTTCCTTTGTTACTTTCTCATCATTCTTGCCAGCACATTTTGAGTTTGTTCATGGCGTTGCTCTTCATCACTATGTTGTATATCATCATTGTGTTTTTCTTCATGAGGCTGCCTTTCCTCCTTTGTGTTGCACCTCTTCATCATGTTGCCCTTCCTTATCTTGTTGTTGTTCATCATCATGTTGCTGCTCATCATCATGCTCTTCACCTTGCCCCTTCCTTACTCTTGCTCTTTTTCACTCTGTTGCCCTTCTTCCATCCTGTTGTTCCTCCTTACTACCCTTCCTCATCCGTTGTTGTTCATCATGCTCTTCTTCTTGTTCAATGAAATTTGAGCTTCTCTTGGGAATGAAAGCAGCAAGAAGGTGAAGGATGGTAGTGAAGGATAAGGAGATGTATGGAATGAAGAACGGTGGTGAAATACGGATATGCAATGAAAGTATCCCAGAGAGATTTCATTCTTCTCAAGCTGATGAAGAATGATAACCTTCATGAAAGTCATGGAAGAAGCAATCATCTGCGAGAGGAGGTTTTTTGAACAGTGGAGGCCATTTTCTCAATACTTTTATGGAGGAAGAAATGGAGATTGCTTTTAATTTGACTCTTGTGAAATGCATGAGCAACCGGACATGGTAGGCATAGACCCGGGGGAGAATCTTCCCTCGCAAGTGAAGTATTTCATGATTATCTTCATTAGGGGAGCATAAATAGTCAACGGATATGATAAGGGAAAGATGGATGGACATGTATCTCTCTCTCGGGCTTCAAAAAAAGGTTTATGTGACTAAGTCTAGGTGGCTTTGTTTAAACCACTTCTCTCGACATATGGGATTTTGGTGGCCTTGGAAATGGACCTAGGAGAGAACTTGAAATCCAAGCACTAACGACTAAAAATGCTTCTCTTGAAATCTCAAAGCACAAGATGTGTCAAAGGGGAATAAATTTTCACCTCCTACACCCTTTGACAAAACTCTGAACACCCAACCTCATGAAAGTTAAATAGGGCCCTGGGTGAGCATTTACCTCCTCGGGTGAAACGAGGTTCAAACCTCCTGTGAAGGCCACTTCCTCTTTGTCTTGCACAGGTGCCGATTTGTTTTGAATACTCTTTTACGAATGAAAAAACAATTTGTCTCAAATGGTCCTTAGAGCTGGCTTCTCAAGCACACACCTGTCCTCCTTATAAAACAATGTTTGTCCTCTTTTATGCCAAACAAATGTTTGTTAAATAAAACAAACTCAATCTTATCAACGTACTTGGGAAAATAACTTTGACAGATATGTTTGTAGTTATTGGTGAAGAAAGACCTTTGTTTTGATAAAACCTTTCTCTCAAACAAGGCTCTTTTTTTATTATTCATTTTTCACAAAGGTAGACAAAAACACCCTCAACTAACTTTGAAAAATCTTCCAACACACTCATTTTTTGAATTATGGAGGCTGTACAAAAGTTGGATGTTTAATCATCGAGAGAGGAATTTTTATAGAACCAATATTTTCACCTTATAAACACTACTTTCCCCTTTTTATTTTGGGCAGCCAGTTGTTACTTGTTTATGAATGGGGCCTTTCCAATCACTTGACCTCTCTGGCTATGCTTCCATCTAGTATTTAGATGCATGGTTCCATCACTTTGCTTGAAAGTAGTTTAGGCCTTTAGAGCGATACAAACACATCCTAGCTATTTTCTGTGTTTTCAATATTTGCTTATGTGTATAAACAACCTACCAGTTTTCTACAAAGAACTCCACTCTCAATCACACTTTAGTGTGGAAAAACATGGGTATATTTTACTAGAATTTCAAAACCAATAAGAAACAATAGAATATATGACTAATGCTTATGGCCCTTGGTGCATTGATTGAGCAGCTCACAAGACTCTTTGAAGAGCATTTTGGATGTTTAAACGAACGGCACGTTCACAAGAAAAAACGTCGCGCGGTGGAGGGGTGTCGTGATTTCGGCCTGGAAGCGGAGTTGTTGACGGGTACTCTGGGCCACGTGGTGGCACCACTACAAGTGCACCATGCAACAGCCTCGGCCTATATTTCCTCTCCCGGGCGTGCAGCAAGTTTCATGCTTAGAAACTCTGAAGATTTCTCCAAAATTCCTCGCTTTCTCCGGTGGGAAGCTTGGGGAACGTTGTATGCATTTTGATTTGCAAAATGAACTTCTCCAATGGTCTCTTCATCTTTTAAATGAACTCAAGCAATTTGTATCTATTTGCAAGGGTTTTGGATGCCTTTTGAAAAGGCTTCTCGGTCATAACCATATGTAAAGAAAATGTCTTTTTTAAAACATAACGGAACTCATCTTTTCTCAAGTTAACGACAAAGTGATTCTTAATTTCTTCTCTCTGATCCATGACTTCCTTTTTTGAAGTAAAGAAAGTTTTTAAAAGCCAAAATATTTTCTTGTTTCTCATTAAGGGAGAAAACTTGTTTCCTTTGTTCATATACATTTTAGAGGAAACCCTACTCAAAGTCATATAAATGATTATGAATGCACCCATTGAATGATATTTTCCCTTTGGTAATGGGTGGAAACCTTAGTCTACATTCTCCTAGGTTTGACAAACATCTACTTATCAAAAAGGAAATCCTTTAAAGACCCTTCCTGCAATCACATATGGTAGTAATGGCTTTTTCTAGTAACTTCACCAAGGTCTTTGTTTATGACAATAGTATGTTTCATTTATTTGGTGTTGTCTCTGAATTTAAACACATATATCCTTTTTACATCTTTGTCTCTATGTGTTTATTTGCAAAGTATCTTAAGTAGACTTAGGCTACCTTCTTGTCAATTTTGATGAGTTTTTGAAAAATATCTTCATGGACGGGGAAAACAGCTTCTTTGGTTTTCATCGAGCATCACTCTTTGGCCTATGTTTTAACTTGCTCTCAACTCATAAACCTTGAATGGATTTATACTAATTTCAACTCTTTTTTTTTAAAGGAAAACAATGGCTAGATCTCATGCCTATTGATCAAGGAGAAAATTCTTTGGAAACTCTTAATGAAATTACATACCTCGGCGAGGTTTGTTCATATGTCCATAAGAGGTCTTTATGCACGTAATAGTGATATGGCTTGATTCTTTGAAAGTTGTTTTGCATTTGAAACGTGGTGTCATATCCTTTCTTCACATTGATGAACATGTCCAAGCTTTGTTCACTTTAGCTTGAGAATGCCTTTGAAGAGTATCACATTAAAAGTAAAACCAAACCTCTTTGATTATCATAGTACCACTTCACTCCCTCATTTTTTAACACCATTTTTCTTTCCATAAACCTTCGATTGCTTTCCCACTTCCTTGCTTAAACTCTGCCTCTCAATGGGCAGAAACCATATAATCAATTTTTGAAACACCAGCACCTAGCTTTGTGTTAGTGGTTTTCATCTATTGAAACAAGGTGTTTAAACAAGTTTTAGGTAGTTTGCATCATTGTTAGCTTTGTGCCCTTTAAATGAGGCCACACCTGCATCACTAGCCCTCTGCTTATTGTTAAATAAAGGAGGCCTTTATAACATTGCCAAAACCCTGCTTGTTAAATGAAGGATGTTTTCAACCAATGACCTAACCATCTGCTCATATTTGGAGGAAGTTTTATAATAGTGACCCAACCCTGCTCATGTTTGGAGTTTTACGATCATTTCAACCCTGCGTTATGCTTAAGGATGTTTACACGGTGATGCCATTTCATGTCGCGCTCAGCAGTGTCATCTTTCCTTTCATTGCCTATTCATAGTTAAGCAAATAAAAGTGACAAAATTGATAAATATGCCATGAGGGGCAATTCTCTGATATATGTAATCCTGTGTTAAATACCTTTATGCATCTGAACTATCGAAGCAACGACCGGTATACGCGAGTATTGCTTTTTATTCACCAGTCACTAACCTTTTGGCTTGTGTTTGTAGGAGCTTATTGAAATACTCTGCGGCTCAATACTTGCATCCCGGAGCTCAAAACCACATGAGAAGCGATTTGTCTTCTTATGTTAAGTTTAATAATGTCTTAGAGTTTTCATTGTTTTACTTAACTCTTGAAAAATACATTGAAACACGTAAATCTACCTAATATCAGTTTGAAGCCTATAGCATACCTTTATTTGAGACATCTAGGTTTGTTAGTGGCGCAACTTAGGGGTGTATCAAGCTTTATTTTCGAATAGGAGTTATATGATTGGTTGATATTAGACGGAAGTTCTTTTCCCGGCTTTAGGATGGTTGCCAGGGAGGAATGCCTAAAGCGCCACTACCTAACTTAGTGGAGACTTTTTGGACGGTAGGAGTATTCTCTTTGGAGCTAATGGACAAGTTTGTATGAGCGCGGGGCTAGATGGGCTGACAATTAGGTTTTATCTCATCATGGGTTGATTGAAAAGGTAGGAGGGAAAAATGTTTATGGGTGTTTTCTAGCTGAAAATTTTGACATATTGGAGGGAGATGCGTTGCTAGAAAACTTGGCTTTAACAACTAGTCATCATCAACGGGTGAAAAATATTGATGACTAACGGTGGCTCCCATTTGGGAGGGCGGCTCCTTTTCGGGAGGTGTCCAAAATTTCAGATCTCGGTTCTTTGAAGACCGGTGCCTTTATCCATGGGTGCAAAATTTCTTTCTTCCTTGATGCTATTTCTAAAAATTGATAGCATGATTATCATGATAATACCTACCCACTATATTTCCTAACATTTTTTTCTTCTTTTGGGCGCATTTGGAATAACCTTTTAACATAATCTTTTTGAAAAATGATACTATATAATTCTACACTTATATCTAGCGGGAATTGAGATTAATTTGATGAACTCCTTTGTTTCTCTACCTATCTTGGATCGGCTTGTCAAAGGTTAGTATTTTGACAAGATTTTATTCTCTAATCTAAAACGCGAAGTGAAAAATGACCAAATTGGAGTCAGACCAATACGATTTGGCAGAATTACTTGTAAGCATGAAAGACAAAATTTTTGCACACAAATATTATTTTGCATAAAATGAAATCCTAGAAAATCGGGGGTTAGAATACAGGTTTTTTTTCATCACTACCTTTCCTCTTTGAGGATTCTTGTTTTGAGCATGGAACTTGAGTATCTTGTCCTAATCTACTCTCTTTGATAATTCAAGCTTACACAATGTTGACTATCTTTTCCTCACTAACTATCGACCAAATAGAATTTAAAACATGTTCGAGTTATGATTAGGCTAGACAAGTGAACAAGACATTTGAGCACTAGTAGCGGCATTTAGACTTGCGCGCTTTCGGAATAACTATTTTTTTTTTTAGCATGGGGCTTCCTTTCTATTTTTCAATCACCCTCTTTTTCTATTTTTCTATTGTTTTTGAATTTTTTGTTTTTGATTTATTTTTCAAACAGCGTTATATACAATGATTGAAAAAGTTTAACTACGAAATCTTGAAGTAATTGAAACTTAAGCATCTTATCTTCACTGAGATCTCCTACCACTCTTGGTCCACTCGGCTCTTGAAAAGAAAAATTTGGAAAATTTTCTCTTTCAAGCATGACATAAGGATTCATGCATGAATCTTTGAACAACCCCATATCTTCCGTATTTGTACCTATTTCTTACTCGATTTCCACTCCTTTTGTTGTTTTATATTTTTCAAAATAGTAGATATTCTTTGTCATTTTTGAAGTATATGATGACATCATCAAGGTATGTCGAGAATCTGGTAGAAGCTAGGCTATGGCTTTTAGGAGCATATTTTTTGATGTCAAATTGGTTTTGCAATTCTAGGTTTGAAAATGGAACTACTTCAGCATACTTGAAAAATTATTTGAGCTATACGCTTTGCAAAGGAATTATTTGGCTATAACCTGAAACATCATCTTGCAAAGACACATGATTAAAAGCACTTATCATTGGTATATCATGGTATTGGGCAGGGAAGGATAAAATTTATATCACGGGGGTGTGTATTAGTGTTCTAAATCAAAACGAGATCCTATGACCGGCTATTTTATCTTTGACTATTATTGTTTGGTCAGTTACTGTATTTTCTTTTGTCAAAGTTGTTTCTTGGAGTGATGGTAGTGGCATAGTGTTTCTCCCTTGTTTTCTCTATATGAAGTAGTATTTTGAACAAGATTGCAAATTCTAGTGGTTCTAAGCCTTTGGTGGAGTGATAGAAATGTGCTTGGTTTAAACTTAACTCATGTATATTTGGGCTGCACTCATCATATCCTTTCATAAGAAGTTTATATTCAGACATTTTTTCTAGATTTTGATACAATAGCTGCAGTCAAAGTTTCATTTCGAAGAGTATAGTTATATGGTGGTAAATCTTTAAGGTATGGCAAGAAAATTACGCTCCCTTTCCCACGATTTCCAAAGATGTTTTTGATATGCAAATCTTCTCATGCCTGCCTAAAGTCTCCTGATTTTCTTTCTGTTGATGTTTGCCTATAAGGTTTAAATTTGCTTGATGGTACATAATGGTTTGTGCTTCTTGCTCTATCCGTTTGTTTCTTTATAGGAACAAACTCTCTTTCCTCAAGACATAATTGATCATGTTTCATGATAATTACGAGTGCTCTAGTTCATATAGAGAACTTGGGGCAGGTGATGTGGTGGGTCTAAGTTTGTTTCAATTTCTCTCGACTATTCTTCAATGTCCTCATCGGTGTGTAAATGAAAGGTTTAGAATCGAGAATGCAAGGTACATTGGGATGTTATTTGGCCTTTCTTGGTACTGATCATATATTTCATCGTGATTCCCGATAGAGTATTCTAGTTTGATTAAAACACGGGAATGTGGTGGCGTAGGACATATCAAGTTGAATATTTCCACGAAGCTTAGCTCCCAAGATGCGGATAAAAGCATTCCATACTTGGGAGGGGAATGTGCACTACCACCTGTCCCATGATCGGGTGTTTTGCGGTACTTGGGCCAAGGCGAAACAAAGATCAGTTAAGCCCCGAGACACTTGACTCTACTTGAATCAAAGGAATATAAGTCATTATAGGGTCTTGTTATTTCTAGGCCGAGTCTTTCCATCACCACCTTTGGCATGAGATTATGCGAGGCCCCGGATTCTAGCATGGCATTGTGTAGAATTTCGGAGTCATGGATAATCGGACGTGTAAAGGGAAGAGTGGTTCCTTCTTGGAATTTCCTTCTATTTTCTGAAAACAACACTTTAGGAGTGTCATCGGCTAGATTTAGGGTGTTTGCATCATTTCCTATATTCGGTACCTTTAACACTTGGGATTTATAAGAGCTTTGGGAAATAAGTTCGGTGAGAGGCATGGTAATCTTTATTTTGGTGATTTCTCCCTCAAAGTAGAAAGGTGTTTGTAGTTTAGGCAGGGTTTGCTTGTTTTCAGCCATGACTTTCTCTGTATTCGAGTTTCTTGACTGTTTCAAGATTTTTTTGGAAACATCCATCTGGGGAAAATTGGTGGAGGTACTAGAATACGAGCCAAGACTTGTTTGAATAGCTTTATCTTTGTTTTGTTCGAGTTTTCTTGAACACGATTTCTTGCTATCCTTCTTTTAAGGGATGGTATCAAGGGTTTTAGCAGTGTCCAAGCTACCTTTCTTGGAGTTGTCTTGTTTTTATTGCTTCTAAGGTCATACTTCTGTGAGCTTCTATTATAGCATTTGAAAATCTATGGCGGGATCTTCGTGATCTTCATAGTTGGTTTTCATTTTGATTCGGAGAGAAGAAAGCTTGTTCTTCTACTGTGGGGTAAACCTTTCCTCACTCTAGTTATTGGAACCTATACGGTTCAAATGATTTTCATCAATGGGTTGTGTATCCCTCTCATCCTCATCAACTTCATAATTTCATTAAAGGGTGGCTAATTTGTTGGTGTTTCCATGGTTTTGGTTTGGTTGTTCCCTCCTAAAGTTTTGGTTCCGGTTTTCTATTTTGGAGGAGTTCTGAGTGGGTTGTCCCTAAAATTATCTTTTCATTCATCTTTCCACATTTTCACCATGGATCTAACCAAGTCATCTATTCTGGATCTAAGGAAGGGGTGAGGAAGGGAGACCTCATCCCGGTATGTGACTTTCCTTTACGTCTGGTCCTAGCTCTTTTGCTAAGTTGGCTTACGCACTTATGGCCACTTTTTGCATTTCCTCTAAGGTAGGGGGGTCCTTGTCTGTAGTTGATAAATAATAATATACAAGTCGAAACCTTAGGAAATTTGCAAGGCCCAGAGCCAAGTGGAGGTTTGAAGTGAGGTGGGAGGGCGTTATACACACTATTGAACCTAGTGCGATATTCTTGGACACTTTCCCCATTTTCCCATTTTAGATTGTTATATTCCAACGGGATTTGAATGGGATTCTTTACGATTTCCCACTTATTTATGAAGGTTTTGGTAGAGTTAGGAGATTGTGGATCTTTGTTTGGAGTTAAAAATACTTAAACCATTTTTGCAGGTTCTCATGGAGCTTGGTAAGAACATCCTCATTACGATGGTCTCGTCTTCCTATTTCCATGTATTTAAAGAAGTGTCGCTAATTCTCTTCATGTTTTTGAGTGGTAGTAACCTCTATTTCCATGTATTCAAATGCCTCTGCCAAAATTTTAGGGAATCTAAGCTTGTTTATCACTCGAGTCCTGTTGATCGCTTCGTATGTTAGTGTGGTGATGAGGTGGTAGCTAAATGAAAGTATTCTTGAAGATAAGGGATTTTTGGAGTCTAAGGTGTACTTAGATTGTCACTAACTCGAGAGTCCCACCATGATCGCCATTATGTTAGGGTGCGGTGGGATAATTCAATCGGATAGTATTCTTAAGGTTGTTGGAATGTTTAGGGAATCAAGGTTGTTTATCATTCGGGGTCTATAGTGATCGCCATTATGTTAGGGAGCGGTGGGATAAGTCAACCAGATAGATTCTTAAAGTTTGCTAGAATGTTTAGGGAATCTAAGTTTGTTTATCACCAAGGAGTCCCCATCGTGATCGCCATTATGTTAGTATGGCGATGAGGTGGCGTATCGGTATTCTTGAAGATAAGGGATTTCTAGAGTCCTAAGGTGTACTTAGATTGTCACTAACTCGGAGTCCCACCGTGATCGCCATTATGTTAGGGTCCGTGATTTGGCTGATTGGAAAGCCAAATGACGGTGTAACATCAAACCAATCCTTGGAGCCCAAGGACTCGCTATATAGACTCATAGAGGGCTCTCTCATTGTGTAAGGGATATATGTGTGTTTCTTATTGTGTTCTGATTTTAGGCTAGTTATGAAGTAGGTTTTTGGTTTTGGTTTTAGGTTGTGAAGGATGGGCGATCAAAGACTAAGATAGGTAAAAGATGTCGGATCAACTAGGCTATGGGGTCGAAAAGGTCAAGAAAGCTTTCGGGTGGTGATACAAAGGTTGTTGAAGGGGCCAATTTGAGCGAGGTAAAATGGATCTTTGGGTAAAAAATGGAGTGGGATGGACATTAAATTTACTTGAAGAACAAAGGATTTCAAACATAAATAGTTTAATAGACGACATAAACATGGTAGGGCTAACCATTAATCATGAGAAATGTAACTATAAAGCGATCAATGCATAGAAATAAACATTCAAGCCATGCATAGAGATATATGACTCTCTAACTTTGAGGAAATAGCTATGGACTTTCAGGGAAACATATTTAAGACAAAAGAACAACAGAAAATCACTATGAAGGAACACCTAAGCATAGTATTTCAAGCTATTGGGCACTTTGAAAGCAATATTGCAGGTTTTAGGCAAAGGGAAAGATGAGTACAAGACCTACTTGGTTCAACAAATGACAATCAAACAATCAAAGAAAAGATTTTAGGTGGAGCTATGACTAGCCATGAGTAAGTAGGGCATACCGTGAATCATACTTAGCATGCATAAAACCATAAATGAAACAAGCAAACAATATTCATAGAGTTATCAAGAAGCGATCAAAGTTCTTACGTGTATTCAGGAAAACATAGAAGCTATAAAGAAACAAGAAATTTGAGGTGCCTCCAAGGGCATGTCTCAAATCATTCTCCTCTTACAACCTGTAGCAAGCAAGAACATGGAATTATGAATGAAAACAGAAGAATAATAGAGAGGGACACTATACCATTTTACCAAGTCAAAGAGATCCAACTTATGAGACCTCCTTCATCATCCAAAAACATTCAAGAAACTATCAAATGCATGAGACAAGTGTTTCTTCCAAGCTTGTATGTCTTTCCTATATTGCTTCTATTCATCAAGTTAAACCTTGTTCACAATGAAATCCTTTGGAATACATATAATGGCCAAAGTGAGGAAAACCTCCTAGTTCAACTTGCAATTTCATTGGCTATCCAAAATACGATTTTGTCCTTGAGGCTTTGCAAAGCCAAAATTTAAATATCCTAATAAAATATCTCAAAATGATAAAAAAGGAAAATATATTGACTTTTCATAACTAATCATACTTTGCATCAGCTAAACGCACATGAGAAAGTCACTTTAGAAAGGGTTCATTTTACGGAAAATGTAAGAAATATATCAGCAAAAAGTCCTCGACTTGCGGGCAACTTTTGGAGAGCTACTACGTGTCAAAATGAGGCCCGTGATGGTTTACTGTTGGAAAGCTACGAATGTCTGTTTTCTAAAAAATTCTTATTTTTCTCCAAACTGACCACTTTGAAATCCATCAAAAACTGACCTATGTGTAAAAAACCAAAAAAATAGACTAATGGCCGATAAAAACGGGCGGAAGTGTGGAAAAAGTGAGTGTCTTTTGCCATTTGGGGGAGAAAATCATAGGCGATGCGAAAATCACAGGTATATGCCCCCTGAAATTATGGCATCCAATGATACCATTTTAATCCTTTGAGGATGCCCCAAACAGAAATGGCGATGCCCATGAGTTTTGGCAAAACCCAATGACAGCAAAACTTGTTATTTGCCCAATTTTGGCAAGCATGACCCTCAAGGGTTTTCAAGAACATGTGAATGCGGGCAAAATTTGGAGCTTTGAGGTGTCTTTCTTCAATTTTGGTGCCGGGCGCCTCCCTTTCGACTTCCTTGAAGTTTTTCTGTCTTGGCCTTCAATTTTTGCCGGAGTGAATTGATTGAGTTTCTTATAGTACTTGATCATCCTCCGTTGAAGGTCAATCTCTCTTCAGCCTTCTCCAACTTCTTTTCCAAGTGATCATTTACCCTCTCAGAGTCATCGGCACTCTATTGTTCTCTATCTCTTGTGTGAACAATGTAATAGGAAGGAGTAGATTGGAGAAGAGCAACTTCTTCCTCTTATTGTTTCTCAAGGGATTTTCGAGTCCCATGGTTCTTGGCCTCTTTCTCCTTGAGTGATCTGTCTTCGCTATCATTGAACTTTCCCATGATTCTTCCAATCTAACCCGCCCTTGAGGCCTCTTTGTATTTGATGGCCCGTGTCTGCAAATACCTCCATGTGGACACTTATCTGTTTATTTGAATTTGCAAAAAGTGATTGAAGTTTCTAGCCCTCTCTAGATCTGTCCTCAAAGCATTAGCTTTCTCTATTGATCAAGAAAGTTTCTAGGATTCGGGCCTCATTGTCGCTATCATCACTTTGGTTGAAATATGTCAAAGTCCCCTCTCCTTTTCATGTGGCTACTTTCTTCTTTCTCCTTTCCCTTACTTTGGGTGGCTCTCTTGGTCTTCCTCCTCTTGGGCAATTCAATGGCTTCTTGGGTAATTTCCTGCTCGGGAGGGCCTAGTGACATCTGGAGTTATAGTTTTAGGCACCCTTTCTTGATGTTCGGGGGCTTGGCCACTGCGAGTATTAAACAAATTTAGATTCCTAAACTTTCGGCGACCTAAGTACTGACCTAACCATGCACTCATATTTGGAGGAGGTTTTTACAATAAATTATTCCTTCCACTCTACTCATGTTTGGAGAAGGTTTCTGAGTCCATTCAACCCTCTACTCATGCTTGGAGGAGGTTACACGGTGATGCCATTTCATCTGCTTTCAGCGGTGTCATCTTTCCTTTCCTTTATACTATTCATAGTTAAGCAAATAAAATGACAAATTGACAATATGCCATGAGGGGAAATTCTGCGAGATATGCTTAATCTTCTTGTTAAAATACCTTTATGCATATTTGAACACAGCAAAGGAAGCAACGACCCAGTGTCTATGATATTAATTGTTGTTCATAAGTCACTAGCCTTTTATTTTGTGTTTTGCGGGAGCTCATTGAAATACCTCTCTTGTCAGTGCACTTGCATCCCGAGGCTCAAAACCACATGAGAAGCAAGCTTGTCTTCTTATGTTAAGTTTAATAATGTCTTTTGGAACAACTGGTACACTTACTGCTCTTGAAAAAGACATTGAAGCTCTTGTAAACATGCCTAATGTCAGAGTTTGACACATGGCATATGCCTTCTTGAGACATCTGGGTTTGTTAGTGACAGCACGACTTAAGGGTGTATCAAGCTTTATTTGCAAAATAGGAAGATTATCTATGAATAGTTGATATTAGACAAAGTTCTTTTGGATTTAGGATAGTTTTGAAGGGGGAGGAATGCCTAAAGCGCCACACTACACCTAATAACTTAGGGGTCTTTTAGACCCAGATTAAGTGTTCTCTTTGGAGGCCGATGGACAAGTTTGTGTAGTGAGGCTAGATAGGGCTTGACAATTGGTTTTATCTCATCATGGGATGATTGAAAGGTAGGAGGGCTTAAAATGTTTATGGGTGTTTTCTAGCTGAAAAATTTTACATGACTTCAGGAGATCGATTGCTGAAATGTAACAACAACTAGTCATGTCAAACGAGGTGAAAAAATATTCCAAGTGACTAACATTTGGATCTTTTCAGTTTCGGAAGTGTTAAACCCAAGAGTTGCGGAAGCGAATGCATGGAGTTGCATGTCGCATGCAAAGACAATCCTTTCTTTTTGGGGATTGTTGAAGATTGCAACAAGAAACAATGAAGGAGGCATCTGAGAAACATCATCCTTGATCTAGTTGGGGGAAATTAATCACCTAAACTAGGTGGGGCCATGTCTATTTTTAAGGATGGTAAGCATATTTTATAAGTTGCGGGGATGTTGTTTGTAGATGGTTGGTCAAATTGAAAAATAGTTGAGATTCTATTTTAGAATATTGAGCGAAGTCTATTTATAGATTGTCAATCTAAAAATAGATGCATGTTGATTATTATTAGCTCTTAATAATAATCGGACTCTAAACAACAACTTATTCTCTTGGAGCACTTTAGTTCGGTGCACGGATGTGGCACAATAGGCGATAGAAGGAATGTAATTCCTAAGGGTTTGCTGGAGCTAATGCATGGAGGACTCGGATTAGAACTCGGGTGGCGAGTTATGACACGGTTGGAAGAAGTAGTTATGGAGTTGTATTTAGTTTTAACTCGGTTAGACTCGGATTAAATAGTTGTATCTAATCTAACTAAATATGATACCTTTGGTGAGTGGAGTGAATTAATTAGTTAATTAACTCACAATAATAACTCATTAATCATTGAACAATACAACGAGTTAACTACGGTGCATGTGGAGTTTCGGTGGAGACCAATGGAAGATGGCGAAAGGAATAGAATTGGACTATCTATTGTGACTACTAGTGAAATGATGCATGAATTGCATCTATATATACATTGAAGTTGCCAATGATAATCACGCAGTAAATGGGAAATTAGAATATATTGATTGGTCTTTGTAATCATCTTGGATTGCCACCGGTGGGCGGACGCTAGCGGAGGCAGAAGATGATTGCATGGATTTGCAAGATTGGTCTTTGTTTAGTGTATGACGATTGTCTTGTCTTGAGAGCTTGTGCTAAGCTTTGTATGCTTTGTATGAGATTTTCATATGATCTCCATGTTACATAATATATAGTTGGGGTTTTCAACTTCGAGGGCTTTCCCCGAGTTAGAAACAAGCGTATTTATGTGCGATTATTTTTATTTATTCTTTATGTATATAGTAAATTTTACGCAAAAAAGATTAACAAGTGGAATAGATTCGATTATCTTTTTAAATTTAAATAGTGTGAGATGCGGAGTGGATCTAGGAAATATGCATGCTTAGTGCATATAATTTCTCTGGTGTCGTTTGTTTTCTCCCTTGTGGAATCGTTCGGTCGGGCGCGTCGTGTCACACCATGTGAGGTCGCCGGCCGGCGCATTCGGAATAAATTGTTTCGTTCAAGGGCACATGGTTTACCTGCTAAGTTGTGACCACTCGGGTGCCTTGTGCATGTTAGGGCCTTCGTTTGGCGTTCCCTGCTGGCATCGCTTGGTCGGGCGTGTCGTGTCACGCCATGTGGGGTTGCCAGAGCCGTGTGTTGGAAGTCGAGCCATTTGGGTCCAGACGCCGTATCCAATTTTGCTAAGTTGTGACCACCTAAGTGCCTTGTGCACGTTTTGGAAGCCATTTTCCATTTTCTCCATTGTGGCATCGTTCGATGGGGCGCCTTTGTGTCGCACCGTGTGAGAAGGTCGCGAACGGGCGCATCATTAGGGTCGGGTCTTTTTGTTCGAGGTGCATGTATCAGTTTTGCTAAGTTGCGGCGCGAGTTCCTTGTGCACGTTTGAGTGGCCCTTTTCCAGTTGCTCCCTTGTGGCATCATTCGGTCGGGCGTGTCATGTCACGCCATGTGGTACGCTGAGCCAAGCGCGTTCGGAGTCCAGTCGTTTCTTTCGGGGCACTGCTCATTTTTTCTAAGTTATGACCACCGGTGGCCTTGTGCACGTTGGGCGGCCCTCGTATGCCATTTCTCTCTTGTGGCATCGTTCGGTTTAGGCGCGTCATGTTGCGTTATGTTCAAAGGTAAACATAGACGGTGCATTTGGGTCAAGCCATTTCATTTGAGGGCTCTAGTATCTGTTTTTTCTAAGTTGTGACCACGGGGTGCCTTGTGCATTCGGGAAACCATTTTCCATTTTCTCCCGTGTCTTGGTATCATTCTTGTGTCGCACCATGTGAGGTCACCCAACTAGGCGCGTTCGGGCCGGGCTGTTTCGTTCAGGGCACCCGTATCGGTTTTCGTTAAGTTATGACTTCTCGGGTGCCTTGTGCACATTCGGGCAGCCCATTTTTCATTTTTCCTTGTGGTATCAGGCTTCGGTCGGGCCACTTGTTGTGTCGCGCCGTGTAAAGACGCCCAACCAAACGCTTATTCGGGTCGGGCCGTTTCGTTCAAGTACGCTGTATCGGTTTTCTAATTTTGATTGCAATAGACATTTTCATCAATAAATGTAAAGCAATGGCTAACAAATACTATAAATTAATAAATAAAGAAGACATGGCAACGAGCAACAATACTTGCAATTTTGATTTTGATTGCAATAGACATTTTCATCGATAAATGTAAAGAAATGGCTAACAAATACTATAAATTAATAAATAAATAAGACATGGCAACAAGCAACAATACTTACGAATTTGCATTGAGATGCAAAGAATAAGAAACTAATGTGCACAAGTAGAGACCAGCAAACTATGTCCTTAACCCTAACCCTTAAACACCTAACTCCCAACCCTATGACTTAACCTAAACCTCTAAAACCATAGCCCCATTTTAATCCCTAAACCATAAACCTCTAAACCCATAACCCTAACCACATTTAACCCCCTAAGCCTAGTAAGCCACTATTGTAGCAAAACACATTCGTTCGGTGGTCGAGAGTTGTGCTTGATGGTGGTCAAAGAAAACATTCTGATAGGGTGTTGGTTGAGTTGGGTTGTGTGAGGTGTTCGTATCAAAAATTCTAAATTATGACCACATTATGATACGGTGACTCCTCATAAGGGACAAGGTCGACAACATTAGGATGTTTTCAATAAACAAAGATATTTCAAGGACATAGTCGAGTGGAGGAAGAGTATAAGAGCCAAACTTCTCATGAATGTGGGACACCTCGAACTTAGATTTTCAGAGTATTCATGAGGTACATTATGGTTATTAAGACTTCATCCAGATGGCCATTCTCCGGACTTAAATTGTGTGACAACAATAATTTGGAAGATTTGAAACTAGAGATTTAACACATTTGGGTTTGATTGCAATAGACATTTTCATCAATAAATGTAAAGCAATGGCTAACAAATACTATAAATTAATAAATAAAGAAGACATTGCAACAAGAAACAATACTTACAAAATTGCTACATTGAGACGCAAAGATTAAGCAACTAATTTTCACAAACAGAGACCAATGAAACTATCATCTTAAACCCTAACCCTTTAAACAATATTCCCAACCCCTAACCCATTTAACCTCCTAAACCTCTAAACCCCTAACCCATTTAACCCCTAAACCATAAACCTCTAAACCCTTAACCCCTAACCACTAAACCCTTAACCGATAACCCATTTAACCCCCTAAACCCCTATTAAACCCTTAACCCTGCCCAAGGAAACACGTTCGTATGGGTCGGATCGAGTCGTGTGATGGCGCTCAAGGAAACGCGTTTAGGCCGATGATCAACTTGTATAGGAGATCTATGACGACTTACATTTTTCCTTTGCTTAAATATTAATCTCCTAGAAATATCATATACAAGTTGATAATCTTTCCACATAAATTAATATTTATGCCCAAACATCATTTTCAAGGACTCCCCTTTTCTACTCTATAATTTTCACATGCCCATTGGCTCTCTTTCCTTCCAATGAATTTATGGTAATGGTAGGGTATATTTTCTTCTCAACTCCTAGCATAGGCTCAAAAAACATTTTCATCTAGTGTTCCCATATCTCTAGAGGATCATTCATTATGTCTCCTTTCCTTTTCACTTAAAAATATTCGTCAGTGTCCCAATGGGCCAACAATTTTAACATGGCCATGAATACATCTATTTATTCACCTAAAGGGAATATCATAATAATATAAAACCTGGTTAGTTCCATCTCCACACAACTTAGCTACAATTTTGGTGGTCTAAGATTTTGTTCTTTCATTAATTTTAAAGAAGTTCTCTAGAGTGTCCCCAATAAGTATGAAAGATCTCCCCTTACAAATTCAACAAGAAGTGAAAGGAGCTTTACCCGAATATCTTATACAATCTCGTTTTCCTTCAGAGGGTCATAATAGGGTCACCATTCTTTTAATGACATGTAAATATTGCTCGAGAACCAATTCTATTTTTAGATGACTTCCACATTCTTACCAGACATGAAATTAGTTAAACAATGTCTATCCCTTTGCTAATAAGTGGAAGAATGAAGTATAACCCAACACCGATGTCAAATGCCTATTTATTCATTGACTCATAAAAATTTTAGATATATGTCTCATATATCAATTTTTCACAGGTAGCATTAATGTAGTACTTGATCCATGTGTGCATATTCCATGAAAATTATGATTGAAATATCTTATTTCATCTTCATATCTTTAACTTTAATCCTTCTAATCCTATTTCTAGTACCAAGCTTTTCCCTTTTGTTATTTTCCCAAGAACTCTACCCCACATCGCAAATACCACATAGTGATGTTTCCCAAAATTTAGATCTCCTTAACCTAATAGAAACCTCTAGCCATTATAAGTTCTTAAAGTTAAAAGGTTTGATTAAACACACAAAAGAGTATAAGGAAGCTTATGGGGTGACATTAATAAGGGAACTAAAATATTTTATTCAAAACCTTAATTCCATTTTTAAGGGAACTAAATGAATTATATTCCATTTTTAAATCAAACCTAAGTTGGCATTTGAAATGTTTTAATACCTATTTATATGGTGGAGCATTACCGCCATAAACTATGGTTTTAATAGGAATTTCAAACGGATTACAAAAGTTTTGGATTAATCATCGTGGGCCTTTCAAAATTTTACATTAATCACTATAGCTACCCCTGCATGTATTCAGCACCACAGCTCCTTGCCTTTTCTAATCAACTCAAACACTACTGGATATAATCCTCCTGCTACAAAGAACCGCCCGTCGCGCAAGAAACTCCAGAAAGCAGGCCCTTCCTCCATCAGCAGGCAAAATGGTAAGGCCAAACAGAATTTTTCCATATTTTGAAAAGTGATTTTACCATTTAGAATTCCAAGGTTTTGAAACAGAGCAATAAATTGGGCTGGTCATTTTCCTTGAATAGGGCATGCCTGTAGATTTAGTTTTGTTTTTAATACAAGTCAATGTAAGACATAACGAATTCCCCAAATGAATTTATTACTCCAAGGATATGCTTGGTATGTGTGCATTTGGATGGCTCTGTATTGATGAAGCACATTCTTCCTAGATGTATATGAATGTAATGAACATATAATCAAAATTTCAAAATATCCCAAAGATGAAGGGTGTTTCCTTTAAGTATGCATTTTGAATCCTCCTTTTAACTACCTTTGACTGTATGATGCATCATATTATTAACTCTATCTTGCAATGAGGCTAATCCAAAGACTTTGAAGGGGAGAATTATAATACAAATGATTTCTTTATTCATGCTTAGTGTGATAAGCATGCTAAACCTCAATCTCTGGCAAAGTTTTTGTATGTATAAAACCTCCAAACGACAATCAAAACACAAATTTTCAAAACTAGAAATGCACTTGCACTACTGTTGTTTAATGATACGACTACCTATAGACTTGCCAACACCCAAACTATAAAATATATCCTCTGTTTTGGCTCCTATAACAGTCAGTAAACCCTTTTTATGAGCCGACTAAGCCTATTCCTTGAAATGACAACTGATATATCTGACTCAATTAGATCTTGATATTATTGAAGGACTTTTCCTACAGCTTTATGACAGGGATAGAAAAATTTGAACTCATCATTTGCCAACATGTTGCATTATATTTCCAGCAATGATTTCCTTCTTGTTTTTTTTTTCATTTTCTGTACATGAGTCAGTCCTACTAGAATTCCTGCTATTTAATAAAATTTTGTAATAAGTCAGCATGAAGAGGGTGAAAAACTATCCAATGTATGAGCCTTTACTTTCAAACCCATGATTTCTCTTCTCTTGTTTCAAATTGTTGGAACACTTCTTTTTTGTTGATTCAATAAGTCCGTAATTTTCTTCCAGAATATTCAATTTACATGGCATCTCAACAGTGTTTGAACTCTTCCCCTCCTCATCTGTTGTCTCTACAAATGCCTAGGGTAGCCTTTGGTGGTGAATGTTTCAATTTAGCTTTTATATATTTATCTTTTAGCATTTATTTAGCATGCGGCCTCATTTTTTTACCAAGCTAAGTCATTAAGCAATACAAATTAAAAAATAAATACTTGATGTTGATTGCACGAACCCAAGGATGCCCTAGAGGTAGATTTAGAAACGATTTAGGCTGGAGTCTCTTGATTTTGGTGTGTGTTTTTCTCCAATGGCACCCTCAACTTTGCAAAACTTAAAAATATTTAAAAAAAAAAGACACAGAAAGGTAAACACTCTCTACCAATATTTTCCATATAGCCCAGGTTGAGAAACCACATATACATCACTAGTTTTTTCTTTTCAGATTTGTAACTTAGAAGAGCTTTTTCTGACCACCTCCGAGTTTCTCCCAGAGTCACCTAGGAAATCCCTCTTGGTATCATCCTCTTTCTGTAGTACTTAATTAGTAATTTAATTAACCATAACAGTTTCTTAATCATGCGGGTATTTCAAATATATTGCCAATAAGCATAAAGCTTTCATGTTAAAAAATCAGGTCAAAATACTTTAGACTATGATGCAAAAAGTACAAAGAAACCACACCAACACTCAAAGAAAAAACAAAGTCAAACCTCTACAAAGTATAAATAGATATCTGAGAAACTTCATTCCACCGAAAAAATGTGCTTAACTAAAAAAAATTCTAATTATTGTGCTTTCAAGACAAAACTTTCAATGGTAGTGATGTTATAAACATACTCGTACAGCTCATGAACAATAAATGTGTATAAGTATACCATCATAAGGCTCATTTTAAACATCATTATTATCATTTGATAAATCATTTTTATTAAATAAAAAATAATTAAGCAACAATTGCATTCAGTTCCACTGAAGAAAAGTATATGGCAGTTTCATATACTTATTATGAAGCTATCTAGATTTGCAACTTGATTGTAGAGTCAACCAATCAGTTTTTGAAGCCCAATATTATCTCTTGTGAGAATAAAAGTTACATCAAGCTCTATTAAAATCCAATGTGTCATGACCATTTCAAACACATTGATATTCAATAAAATTTCCTAGGATTCCAAGTTCATTAGGGAGTTGGTAGTGTCGGACCAAATTCTGACAAAGTTTCATATGGTTAATAGTTTGAAAAAGCTCCTACTAAAGGGGAAGTTTGACAAGCTGGGGGAGAATCTTGGGTTATTGAAAAAAAAAATTCTCAAGAGTGTTAGATTACCTAGTTGGTCCGAGTTGGTCTCACCTCAGCCTTGAGAAGTTGAGCAGCACAAGGATTGCAGAGCTAGATTGTGGTACACCAGTCAAAAATATTCTTAAATACAACTACAATATTATAACGACACCTTCGAGGATAGACGAATTAGTCGTTGGGTCACACCCACCAATTATGGCACACTAGCTGAGGAGATTAACACCATCATCTCAGGTGCATTCATGAGTGCACACTTATGGAATGAGGCACCTTCAAGAGAGGAGTTATATCTACTATGATAATGCACTACTCTAAAAGAAAAGCCTTGCATACAAGGCAAGGTTATGAGGGAGTTTCTCATGCTCAAGGGAGATGCACCACCAACGCTATCATTAGCCTATTTTCTAAAAGCACCTTCTCTTAACTTATAAATGAAAAGGATGGGCACACTAGTTAGAAATTTGTAGAAATAGATAATAAGAGTGAGTCTAGCTTGTAAGTTGTAGTAGGCTCTTTTGTGAGATGAAAACTTGTTGTGACATTCTTCTATTTGATTAATAAAGAATTTTATGCAATTGTTGTTGGAGCTTGCTGTTTTTATCCTGAATTCTTAGATTGCATATTTGTGTAGAGTGGGCCTAATACATTTTTCTTTTTAATCCACTATACATGTTGTGTTTGCACTCTTGAATTTACATCCTTCAATTTCTTCTCATACAAATCTGAAATTTTGATAGGCAAATACTAAAGTTCAGTCATGCTATTAGGATTTTTTTATTCTATGAGGGTATTCTCTTATTTTCAATAGTATTTTCATATTTCTACATCATAGCTCATCTCTTCCATTTCATTCTAATATAATACAAAAATCATTTCTAGTATAGTTTAGTTTATATATGCTTTTTACTTAATTGATCCTTTATTTTATTTTATAGGAGTAGTACTTAGCAATCTCAATTCACACTCCCTTTGTATTCACAATGTTGTATATGTGTGGTCATTGGACATTATCTCATCTTTATATTATCTTTGAGTGTAGACTTGTGTATCACAATTCACATGTTAGAATTGACAATCATGAAAAAACATGTTGCATTTTTGTGTTGTATGACCTTAAGTTGTTGTTTCTAGTTAGTCTTGCAGCAAGTTTCTTCATAGACAACCCTACAACCATAATTCTGGATAAGGAAAATAAACTTGTTATTTCCAATGGCTGAAAATCATGACAAATTAGATCTCAAAGATGAAGATAGTTCAATATAGAGAATGTGACTAAAATTCTCCAAAGCAATACTTGTAGCCAAGTATTATATCATTTTCAGGGAAAGCCAATAAACTCAATACAATTTTCTGGGAAAAAATAACATAGAAGGCAACACACATGGCCTTGGAAATTTTATAGTGTAATATTTGTTGGGACAAAGCTAGGAAAAATAACCTTTTCTCAACTGTAAATCGTTCAAGTGCTGTAAATGTCATGAATTAAAAAGACACAGTAACAGAAAGTATGGAATTGGTTTGTTGACCTGTCATTTGAGTAAATACTAAATGCCCCAAAAATATTCTTATGGGGCTAAGCCAAATGTCTACGTAATACTTATTGGCAACCACTACTCTTGATGCGTTCACCCTTCAAAGGATTTATCATCACATGACTCCAATGGTTATTCTTGTTGAGCCTTCTGCTGCCCTGAAATCTTCATGGGTATACACAAACTATTAGATATTCTAATGTATATTAAGGATTCAGTGGAATATTGCAAGATCCAAAGATGGGCACAAGTTAAACAAGGAAACAATATCAAATCCTAGAAATGACAAAGTATAATGATAGTAAAAGGAATGACTCAGAAGAGAGATTGCAACAGTGGAGGCACAAGTCTTTAACATCTTCGGAAGATAATCAGATATTAATGACAATGCTAGAGAACAAGATCCTTGAGGACATTTTAATTTTTGCGCTTTAATTTGTGAGGACATTTTTGGGCTAGCTATCGTCAGACAGTGAGATTACAATGAAATGTGGCTTTGTTGCAACACTACAGAATTATCTAGGAAAATTTTTGTACAAAAATTGCAACTATAGGCAGTTTTGGCCCTCACAGAACTGAAATAGGGAGACTCTGTATGTGGTTGTAACTGTTCTATATGTATCACATTAATAGGGATATCAATCAACTAATGGATCACTAAGGTAATTACACCATTAGCCTAGACTAAAAGGGGGGCATATTTTTCAAAGGTGATTCTAGAACTATATGTTGAGAAGACCTTGACAAAGGTTTTATTTGATTACATAGACGTTGTTATAGTTTTAAGGTCAAGTAATTAAGCTAAGAGTTGGCATAAACATAACTGAAATAAACCAATAAAGGTGTGAACATAAGTTCGAATAGTCTCTAACTTGGTGTTGTGAAATGAATTTGTTTCATATAAAGATTAGGTGTTGTTCTTGTCATAAAAAAACCCTATATGAATTTATCTTTTCAACGGTTAGAGTGCTTTCCATTTGACAACATACCTCATGTATGCGTTGAATTGACACAATGATACAAATTACAGTGAAAAAATATAGTGATCCTACAGTTATCAACATGTGATAGTAATTCTCGCTGCAATATCATTGTGCATAGGTACCTATTAGAAGAGCGACAGTTGTTTGGAAACGTCGGAAAAATTGATTTGGAAAGAGGAGGTAAAAATGGTAAAACAAGTGATTTGGAAAGAGGAGGTAAAAATGGTAATTTTTGGCAGTTTTAATTTCAGGACATTTTAGTGGGGCATTGGCTGGTAGATAGTGATATTACATTGAAATGTGGCTTTGTTGCAACACTGCAGAATTATCTAGGAAATTGTTTGTACAAAAATTGCAACTAGAGGCAGTTCTGGCCCTCACAGAACTGAAACGGGGAGACTCTGTATGTGTTCGTAACTGTTCTATATGTATCACATTAATAGGGATATCAATCAACTAATGGATCACTAAGGTAATTACACCATTAGCCTAGACTAAAAGGGGGGCATATTTTTCAAAGGTGATTCTAGAACTATATATTGACAAGACCTTGACAAAGGTTTTATTTGATTACATGGTTGTTATAGTTTTAAGGTAAAGTAATTAAGCTAAGAGTTTGCATAAACAGAACTGAAATAAACCAAGAAAGGTGTGAACATAAGTTTGAAATAGTCTCTAACTTGGTGTTGTGAAATGACTTTGTTTCATATAAAGATTAGGTGTTGTTCTTGTCATAAAAAGACCCTATATGAATTTACCTTGTGAATGGTTAGAGTGCTTTCCATTTGAAAACATACCTCATGTATGCGTTGAATTGACACAATGATACAAATTACAATGAAAAAACATAGTGATCCTATAGTTTTCAACATGTGATAGTGATTCTCGCTGCAATCTCATTGTGCATAGGTACAACAACTCAGGCAATCTCAGTCAAGGAATTATTAGACTTATCATTTTTCATTTTGTGTTTTCAAGTTAGATATTGTTTTCGAGTTTTCAAATTTCTAAATTTATTGCAATGTGGAAGACTGATCAGGGCAGTACAGGAACAACCCTGAGACAGGATGATCGCGAAAAGGGGCCAGCGAAAGAACATGTAAAGTGCCAGCATTTCTCTATCTTCAGGTACTTTATTTATTTACATAATTGAAATAATATTAATTTTGTTCAAATATGCAGACACCTAGCCATGGTACGCCTGATGATTCCCTTTATGAGGAAGAGCATTCTTCATCTCCATGTCCATTGCTATTGCTGCAAAAAAAGGCGTGAAAAGCAACGTTGGAATTTGAGCGTTTAGTAGACGCTTCGCCTCAAACACCTGAAATAGCAATGAGGATAACACAACTTATGAACCAGCTAGAAACATATAAGGTAATAATAAAAAATCAAAAGGATATTTTTTTTGTTCTGCATGAGATGAATTGTGATATTTTGATTGTTAATTGTTACATTAACTAAACTAAAAAAAAAAATATTTTGTATGTTGTGTTATTTGACACCTGTTGCACCCAGTGTTGGTGGTAGTGGGACACAAGGGCAAGAGATTGCCGAGCCACCCTCTCGTACACCTTCAATGCCTTTAGGTGGGAGCCGAGAAATGCACCCTACCCAAGAAGAAACCCAGCCAACTGTTGAACCTGTTGGCAGTGATGAGGTTTATATGGACAACTATATTATTGTGTTTCCTGGAGCTACACGTGTCAGCTCCATGGGGACGATTAATGGCATGTTGTTGGTGAACGATGAAGGTGTCCCTATAAAGCACATACAACTCCTAGGTAAGTTTTAATATTTTAACTATTTCATGTACTCTATCTAAAACATATTTTATCATGATTTTTGTTTTTAAATTAATGATAATATCTTTTTTTATGTGTAGGAAACAATGAGTTCTACAGGTTTTTGGAGAGCCTTGCGTTGGTAATTTTTTGCCCAACCGTATGCACAAGGTGGAATTCCCAGAATTCCAACCTAGAAAAAGAACTTCTAGATTATCTAGAAGCCCTTTTTGGGGTGGACACATTTGATAGAACAAAGGTGGGTCAGGTAGCTAGAAAATATTTGAAATATACCAGGGACATGTATAGGATGCAATTGAAATTTAACCCTAGATACGAGCATCCTCTCACAGTTCCAGAGAGTGAGTGGAGAGCACTCATCTATGATGAAATAGAGAAAAGGGAAAATAAAGAAGGAAAAATGCCAATTGGACCCGCAAGGTAAATTACAACTTTAATTCAATAGCTTTAATTTTCTCTTTGTCTAAAATAAAAGTGTGCTACGTCATATCTAACTTCAATATTTTGATGATAGGTTGCCTGACACCTTGAAGGCAACCAAAGCTAGGATTGAAAAAAAGGGCCATCACAAGCTAGGCCAGGGTGGCTACTTGAAATTAGCCGCAAGAATTGTAAGTAGTTAAACATCTTATAATTAATTGTATCGCCTTCCAACATTTTTGTAATCCCATCAAATAACATTAAAAATACACAATCATATGTAATGTAGGGTGATGACTTTGGAATGGAAACTACAGAGGAGGATAAAATATCGCTTTCTGTTCCGGCTATGAAGCTGTAGTTGAATATCATAGAATCTTGGGACAGGTCCCAAGATCGAGAATGCTTGATAAGGTAAAATGTTAACTTTTCATTATGTTTTTTTTCGTCCATAAATTTAATTTCTAACAACTTTGTTTAAATTAGGGGAGCAACACTTTCAATGAGTCAAATAACTCAGTTGTAGAGCAATGCATTGAGAGCGAAATATTTCCAGAAGAACATGTTTCTAACATGCAACCTGATCATTGTAGTGGGGACCAGGCCGACAATGCTACTATCAGCGAGGACCATGATGGTAATTAATTTCCACTTATAATTTTTTCTAATTATACCTTGATGGTTGTCCTTATAATGTTTTTTTTTAAATGACAGAGAATTTTTTACTTGAGGATCTTACCACCAGAGAGGAAGATAGGGAAATGGTCGGAACGGTGACAAATGGTGCACTAGGTAAATAATCTCATTGCAATTTTTTTATTAATATTACCGAACTAGTTCAATGATATTTAAAAACTGACAATTAAAATTTAATATTATCTGTTTTTGTAGGTGATGCCCCATCACTGGATGAGACCAGACATCATGACTACGCAACTAGGTCAGCAGTGCGGGTCGAAAGGCACGAAACAGGAGTAGAGCACGATGATATTGATGATGTAATTAGGAGCTTTAGAAATAGGAAGAAGAAAAAGAAATTTTGATAATGTAAAATATTGTATTATTATAAGACAAATGTTACCATACTTGGAACATTTTTTGCGTTATATAAAAAACTCATTTATCATACTATTTTTATGTCAAGCATTAATTGCAATGTTTCCTTGTGTACTTTTTGTTGAATTGTTTTTTAATTAGTTATTGAATATTTTTTTTTATGCTCATGAAAGTAAAAAATGAAATATAGATTGGGTATTGGGGAATTGAGAGTGATGTGAGGAGGGGGGGAGGGGTCATAAGAGCTTCCAACTTCACGTGGTTGGCCCTATTTAGTAGAGAATAATTTATTGGAGCGATTTAATCTTGGAGCAAACCTCCCTCGATCTAGCGTAGCAACAAAAAAGTCACTGTTGACTTAGTTGCTACTCTTTCAGATCGTGGGAGGCTTGTTCCAAGTTCATGCGACTCCAATAATTTTTTCTTGAAATGAAGAGGAGCTTATTCAGGTATGTTTTGACATTTTCAACATATGTTCTAACATTATCATAAGAATGCATATTAGAGTAAAAAATACTACATCAATTACTTGTATTTATTGTATAGATAATGATGGATTTTGATTGACTTGGCAGTGCAGGTACAAATCCTCTTGCATCATGAGCAATACAAATTGTCAACCAGGGTCATGTCCAGGATATTTTTGCTTGTGCGCTTGACCAGGTTCGTAGTGTCACATTTTGTAAGTTCCTTTACAGTTCATAATTCAATATTAAGCTTGTTCATGATTATTATCTAGTTTTTTGTATGTGTTTTTTCATCTATTTGATTGTAAGCAACTCTGCATGTTTCCTGTTGTTCACTATGATTTCTCCATTTACCACTCCCAGGATGAATCTGACTTTATTGTCCAATTTCAGCAAATCAAGCTGAAGGTTGTCCAATTGGACTTTCTTTCTCTTTTCATAGAATTCAAGATGGATATGATAGAAGTGCTCCAAAACTTGCTCAGGGGTCTCATATTTATGATTGATTCCCTTTGAGCCAAAAAGATGCATGTTACTTGTACTGATTGTAGTAGTCAGTTTGAATTTCCTTAAAAGACCCGCTTGAAGTGAAATAATCATATTCTCTTTAGAAAATGACACCTCTAAATGGACCCTGGTATCAATATTGTATTCCTTATAGTCCCTTATGAATGGTTCTTTAATATTATCATTCCCAGTCATCAATGCTTCTAGAAATTCCTTGTAATCCTGAGTCCACTTGCGTACATGCAACTCTATAATTCTTAATGTTGTCTCATTAATTTTCTCTATGATGCCACTAATCGTGTAAGACACACAATTATCCTTTATAGTTTTTCATTCAATTGTACCCTTAAAACCCTTGTACCAAGGTGCCAAGCCAATGGTGTATTGAACAGTGCCCCGGGATGTTGAAATGTCCCTTAATCATAGGCTAATCAATATAACGTAATAAAGTGCTAAAAAGTATACATATCTTAGTATAGGCTTATATCATATCCAGATCCATAAGCTTGTATATTTTATATGAGGATAGTGTTTCCCTAATCTACATTATCTCATATTGGTCTTTTATAAAAAGTATGTTTCGGTGTTACTCTAGTGTATACTACAATGTCCATATTCATCATACAGGTTAAGGATAGAGTAATAGCATACAATATTCTACCTAATAAATTATCTTGTATTTCAATAGCTAATGTGGACATAGGTGTAATGTAAGCTCAATACTGAGATATGTTTGTCCCTGTTCTAGTTCGATATCATTAAATACGCTATTTCCATTTTTGATTAGTGAAAAGAGTTGGATTAGCTTAAGCTGAGTAATGTATTCACCCTTCTCTCTCTTCTATGATTCCCATGTATTAGTTACAATGATAACAGTTATATGGAACTAAAAGCATATTGGTATATATAAGAGATCGTATCGTACCTATGATGCCCATCTTAAGCTTAGTAACTATCACTATATCACCTTACTTAAGCTAGTAGTAAGCTCTATTGAATCTATAAGCTTACTGATTTCACTATGCTATTAGTACTAATGAATCAAGTCCATTGAATTAGTGACCTAGCTTTTCTTGATGTAACTACACGTAATAGAATAACACATATTCGTATAAACATGATATCCTTAATACAGGTCTTAGATTACAGTGTCCAGGAACTCCAAATTCAAGCTAAGCTCCTTGTTATGACATAATGATCTTTGTTTCCCTATTCATTTCATACCTTATTAACACTAACCGGAATCATAGTAATAAATACATAGCCTTACTAGCTCTATGTGAACATGTGTATCTTATAAACCTTAATTATAAACACAGTTTGATTGCTAATGTTTATATAATAGCTGATCTCGTATGATTGGTTAAGCTTAGCATTGATATGAGCGTACCATTACACAAGCCATAGTGAAATGCTCCCTTGTGCCTTCGTTCGGTTAGGTGTGTCATGTCGTTTCGTTTGAGGGTGCCCACGCAAACCTGTTCGGGTCGAGTGGTTTCAGTTGAGGGCGCCCGCCGAAATGCGTTCAGGCATGGTTCTTAGAGCCACCCAACCAGTAAAATTGAATAGATGTCTTGTTGCTGCATATGCACATATTGACAGTAAAGAGAGATTTCAGTTCATGAGCATGTGGCATGGGAACAAAACATATGTAATACCTATGTGTGGGGTTAATTAACCCTATGCCTACAATGTTTATTGTTTTCATATCAGATTTTGTGGGGGTAGATAACTCATAGCCATATCACATAGGCCCCATTCACTTACGAAGGTTCCCCAAACTCTGCCCCCAATTTGCTTGATCTTGCTCAGCTTGAAAATTTTGAATTTTCATTGATGATTTATTTTCCTCTCGCTCGAATGCAAAAGGAAGATTAATTTCATATTTTTTCTCCATAATTTCCACATTCAACATCTATTGTATCTATTCATCTATGCTCATCTGGAATCACCACAATTTGTACCTTTTTTTTAATGCATTCTTGATGTTGATCTTGACAAGATTTTTCCTCCTCAAAAAAAATATCCTCGTTGTAACCATGGCTGTGGTATGTTGATATTGAGACAAAAAATACAACTTGTAGCCCTTAATCTACTAGGGATTACCTTGAAATTAATGGCTTTGTATTCATACTCTTTTTGAATAACCAATAAAGGGTCAAGGAAATTGACCAATATGTTGTTAAGTTTTATCTTATCCATATTTGGGGCAAGCTGCTTTTCGACTAAATCCACTTCTTTTGATCTCAATTTTGCTAATTGCTTTCTTCTCTCATATGATACTTGAGCCTTTTCCTTTCTCTTCCCTTCTAATTCCATAATAGTTTCATAGTGATGCCAGCCAAATTCTTTGGAAAGCCGTAATGGAAATTTAATTTTTCTCCTTTTGAACCAAAATTAAGATGTTCAAGGAATATTAGCTTCTAGCAGTGTACCTCAGATTATAGAATCACAAATATATCTTAATGGGAAACTATTTAATACACTAGACTCACTTATATATTGAGTCAAGGCATATGGCTGATAGGGTAATTGTCAGGAATACCAGGGATCCCACAAGTTATATATGTGTAGACCAACAACTTCTTCTTCTCTTCGTACCTTTAGGCACAACGAATAAAGCATCAAAGCTGCGTCTTCCATAAAAAATTACCTCCTTCATAAATCAGTAAGCAGAAAGGGTCATCAAACAAAAATACTTAATAGATGTATGGCTCAACCATAGCTCCCTATGAATATAGGGAAGGTGATCTTGTATAATCATCATGCCACTTGTAACCTGTATCTTTTCTTCTATGGACTCTTAGGTCAATGTGCAAAAATCATCAATCAACTACTATGACTTGCCTTCTGCAAGAAGAGTCATCAACATATAATTCCATGGATTCTCTAGCTCCCCCTAAAGCCTTGCATTAGTTGATCAAAATCATGAAGATGAGGCTTTATATGGAGAGCCAAAATTAGGGTCTTCTCCATTTCTTATTTCAATACATTCTCCATGGGCTGATGAAAAGGCTTGCTTCAAGAAGCTATTTATAAGCTCTCAATAGAAAAAAGGGAATCATAGATCTGCTTGGTTTCTGATAGGTCCTACTGATGAAGACTGCTTCAAATGTGGCAGAGAAATTAAGTGAAGATTACAAAGGGATAGTCTAAAGAATCTGAGAAGACTTGTTGTAAATTGGGATCATAGACATGGTGAACATTCAATGTTTATTTTACAAGGCTTCAAGATTATGACCTATGATTTGGGTAACATCTGAGCACACCTTTTCTACCATTTCATAAGTACCAACCTTAACACTATTCAACATCCTTACAGTAGCAACATAAAGTAGAAATTTTAGCTTTACAAACTCACTGTATTAGAATTTCGAATCATTTACTGAGAAAACATTGTTCAGAAGTAAAATGATCTCTTGGAGCCACATCCACTTATATTGAGACCTGAAGGAAATGTTGCGTGAATCCCTTCTGCCTTAAAATGATAATGTGTTATGATTCCCAATGCTTTAGTCTAGAATACTCAAACAATATTACCATACTTCCGGATTTGAGTAAGAGAGAAATTTCAATTATAGGGAGCTTAATTATGTTCCAGATATTCAGATATTAGATCTCCAAAAGATGTCACAGTATTTAAGCAAGGGAGATTATAACATATTATAACTTAATTTATAATGAATCCCTTGATGTGACATATGACTGCAAACAAACCTCTATCACTAATCTTCTTGTTCAGGATTGTGCCTTGATATGAGCAATATGACACATCATAAATCAGTGACTATAAGAACCATTGTGATCCTTCAAAATTTTAAAAATTTAGAATTCAGACTACAACAACACGATTTCCAACTCACTGTGTTTAAGGAGACAAAGAATTCATGTTGTCTCAGACATATTTAAAGTTTAAATTTTTGAGAAGTCTCCCCTAATTAAGGGTTAATCAATACCGCAACAATTCTTCACCTACATTCTCACCTTAGTGACATCCATAAGGTCGCAGGCATATACATGCTTCAAGGAAGCCTTGAGTAGTCTATTAAGGCAAGTCTCCAGGTCAATATGAAGAGAGTATTTTCATAATCTTCCCCTGATCTGAAACGACCTCAACTTGGTATAATGAAATTTCAGAGATTTGTTGCAGAAGATTGGGTGGAAATTGAATTTAACCAACCTTCTCATCAACATAACATTAAATGTAATGGATCTGAGCCTCATATTGGGTTTCTGACATGGGCCAAAAGTTGAGGCTACCATCAACAATATTCAAATAAATAAAACCCCTTGATCCTTGAAACAATTAGGTCTTCCTTGATTTCTTTGATATTCCTGCAGAGATTCAACAACGAAATCCTTATCATTTCATAACATAAGAGACAAACATAACTAGAAACCCCTTTCAATTATGCCTTCCCTTAGATCTTCAAATATTCCTCAAGACCGAGATAATTCCAGAGTTAAGAATCCGTTGAATGCTTGAGATAGTGCACCTCATGGCCACTTATAATCTTCGATAAAGATCTAAACTTGAAAGAGATGACAGTTGAGCATATCAAGTTGTAGGGAGAGGAGAGCATGGAAGATTTTCCATGAATTCAGAGATTTCTTTCTCTACCTTGGGCTTGCCTTTAGCTAGGCTTTGATGCCATTTTAATTTTTTAGGATAACATGTTATTTGCAAAGACAGTTACTTCATAGATCTTTATTATCCCAGAATACCATTAGAAATCACATAGATTATTATCGTATACACAGAAACTGAATAAAGAACATAGATGATTGAAGAAAAAGACAAGCCAAGATAAGATAACACATGGATATGGTGAAAGCCAGGGAAAAAACCCAAGACTGAGAAAACCCTTGATCAATTATTCTTATTATTGATAAACAAATGTTCAGCAGAGAGAGAGAGTACAAGGAATTTAAAGACAACACTGACTTACCAAATAGAATATGTGACCTTACAGTTCAATTCTGAATACTGATAAGGGCTTCCTAAATTAGCACTTACTGGTTAGGGTTACTTGTAATTCATTAAGATGCTACTGAAGGATGTCCTAAAAGCATTCCAAAATTGTCTAAGAACATCATTTCTGCCCAAGTAACTACTTAAGATGGTAGCTCCTGCTTAGGGTAAGAGTAATACCGCAATAGGCCATAAAAATGTATCCAAAACACTCTTATAATGTTGTAGCTTTTCTTCATAATAAGTTGACCTACCTTTGATACAAATCAGTACTTAATCTAGCCCTGAAATAGGCTTCCACATTTCAATGCATACCCTTCTCGATGTATACTTAGAAAGGTAAGGCCTGCAACCAGCTTGAGATGGTCTCCAATAGGTGCGACCTGCTTATAAGATTACACCCATATGCTTTTACTGATCCTTATGTCTGCAGTTAACCTGAAATGTAACTCAGATCTTCAACAGAAGATGGATCACCCAAATCAGACCACATATGTATCCAGATATGACTCTAAGAAGCTCGCCCTTCTTCCCAAGGGACGTGTCCCATCAAATAACCCTCACATTACACCAAATAAGCCCTACATTCTTTGATGGAGACACCCTTCTCCTGCGACCATCATATGAGAGAGATATGATTATTTGAATGAGGAAGAAGGCTCCTCTTTATAGACAATATGGAGGAAATGCCGACCTTAAAATTTGGAGGCAAATTTGAAATTTGAATTTTCAATTTTTCCCACATACACACAATCATAACTTATAGAATTTATTTTTGAATAAACAAATATTTTATTGACCAAATTTGATGATCTTTAGATTGATTTTGGTCCTCTCGAAAAGAGGGATTCAATGGAATGATTATATTCATAAACTAAGTAGACGTGAGTGGAATTTGGCCCTAGTTGCTAATTTTTACACTATATCTATATTTATGACCAAATAGGCATCTTGGTTAACATTTGGAGAGCCAAATATTATCCAAATGGCTTATTTGACTCTTGCAAAGCTGACTATGTGACAATGTCTATTCTATAAGAAGGAAATTCCAGCTAATTTGAATTCATTCCAAATTTGCCTACCCACTTTCCAAATCATCATTTGTCTTTTAACAAACCCCATGCCAATGAGTTGGACCAATAACAAGAAGATTATTTTCAGTTGTTATCTAGTTTTTAAACATCTCAAAATCATTGCATTACCACATTGCATGCTTATCTGTTACAAATAAGACAACAACCTCTATAAATATAGCTCAATTAACATGACTTTTAACTTCTAGGACATTTTGAAGGACTAGACACCCAAGAACTTGACTTTTAGAAGTGCGAGATGCCTTGACATCTTTGAATACATCCTAGTTCATGATCATAAACATTACATTTCCAATTGAGGTGATCAGATATCGATAAACATGGCCCAACCTTATAAAAAAGTTCCTTTTATTGGTAATCAATGGATAGGTTTCCTCTAAAATCATCTCCAATTCTTCCAAATAGGTATATAAGAATCACGATGTAATATAAGTGAACTTCAAACACTCATCAAAAATCATCTAGCATAATGCCATGAATGCATAGTGACCAACAACTTGAAGGTTTTGAGTACAATTAATATCACATGAAGATAACCATTCTTTTGTACATTAATCCCACGTCAATCCTTGATGAAAAGGGTATTTTGGCATGCCATCTGCCAATGAAGGTAGAAATAAAAACCCACCTGTCATCTTTCCATTAAATAAGTGCCAAATTGAATGTGTAGCCATACCAATCTTGATGAAATTCCAAATAATCCTAATGTAACTGGAAACGAGTTTCCATGTCTGCGATGTCCCCATTTAAGGACCACACAAACCAAAAATCTTAAAAATATTAGTTGTGCCTACTATTGACTATAATGCAAGCCACCTTCTCCAATTTTCTTTGATAGCTGATCCTTCCCACTATCCTAGCTGGCCTACAGTCGCTCGGCATACTGTCCAGATTCATTTAATGAAAGGGCATTCCTGGAAAACGTGAATGATCATTTCCTCGCTATTTTTGTACAAGGGGCATCAACCAGGCCCAATCACATACCTTCTTTAAAGAATATCCAAGGTTGAGATATTTCTTTCGGCACCACATAAAAAATTTTGCCTTGGTTGGGCACTTAGATTTCCAAAGCATTTTCCTCCACCACTTTAACTCTGCAGGGACTCAAACTACAATCACTGTGATGTATCCAAGCTTGGGGACATATTCACCAAAAGGAGAGGAACTCCATAGAAGCTTGTCCTCTCTGTCCGTTAATCAAATTTGATGAGCATTCAGAGCATTTACATATGCATTCCATGATTCATGAAAAGTTTCTTCTAATCCCAGCTCCCCAGCAGTCATCCATCCGTGTCTCCAATTGGTAGTTTTGGCTGGGTTGTCGATGAATGCAATTCTGAACCTAGTGTTGTGCTTTTGTTCAGTATATCAATTATAAATCTACTAGGAATTAATTTCCAGGTGCTAGGTTTAGAACTTAACACAAACAACAACACCCATATACTGGAAAACAACCCTGCAATGCTAGTATCTGTTAATATTCATTCCTTTCCTTTGTTTTGGTCCAAAACTTAGGTGAAAAGAGATTCTGTTGTGCAATATTCACAATAAAACCTGATTTCATGTCATCCATACATAACTTTCTGTGCATCAAAATATGGATATCTTCATGTTATAACAACTGGTAATATTGTATTTTAATGCTGGTTCATACTGCTATCTTTGTCAACAGCACTCAATGTTTAAAAACACTTGTTTTACATTATGTATTTGTGATGCAGCCATAGCTGCGTAAACCCCACAATATGCAACAAAATTTTATTTATACATAACGACATGCACATAAACCCAAATGGTGATAATCTCTCACGCGGAAGCTCTTTGATTGTTCACATCAATTATTCAATAAATCATAATAAAACAACCACCATATGGAAATTCATTTTTATATTTTCGACTTTGATAAAATTTATCAAAGGTATCAACATACATTAATGTTCGGGCCCAACGCTTTACCAATCCACTTATTCCGTCAATCATATTACATAATCTCCACTTAGATGAAGTTATTACCTTCGTTATAAAAAAAAATGCCGACATAATATTATATCCGGCCCCACAGCTTTTCAACTCACTTATCCACCAACGATCTATCCGCTCTCATCAAATCAATGACAATCACATACCCCACATGAAATGCATATGATCCAGCGGTAGACGCAAATCTAAAATGAAATGATTCTAATCCAAAGAATATCGCATTCCATCAAACACGATATTTAAGGTTTTAAACTTATCTAAAATAGGTGGTATTGAGGCACCACGTGTCATCCCACAACCACTATCGTGTTCATACAGGAAATTACCACTTACCATCTTACACGCACGCGAAACCCATTTTTTGTTTTCAAAACCCGTCCATCATTTCATTTCACCTTCTCTCACGGTTTCTTTACAGAAATCAAGTTCCGACAAACAGAGATTCAATTCCTTTGTTGCTTCTCAGAGATTTAAACCCATGATTTTAGTTCTTCAACTTACTGGATTGGACATTCCTGTTAAGAAGTCACAGCTTCTTGTACTAACAATTGACAATGCTCTAAATTAACCATACCTCTGAATTGTTTCAAATACACAATAGATGCAGAAATTTCAAGGAAGGCATACACACCAGTTCCATTACATGATCACAATAAACAGATATTTCCCCTCTTCTACTCTGCCAGTGATTCTTCAAGAACAATTAAATCACTTCCCTCAATAACTCTCAATTCTGTCATTTATTCATGAGGTTAATTACAGACCATTCAACACATAATTCTGAATTAAGCAATTCAATCCAGTCATGATTCTAGCATAACTATCGATTGCCATAGTTGAGAAAATAGAGCTCGTTCCAGTTATCATTCCAGAAAAATCATGATTATGCACTGTCAAAGAGGCATACCATTGTCAAATTCCATCTTTGATAAGGAAAAATGAACATGTAAGAAATTTGAATAGATCAACTTTGAAGGAATATTTATCTATATCTATATATCTACAAATAATATAAATAACATTGGGAAACAACTTTTAGGAACATAGATGAAATAATTTGTAATCAAAAATTAAATCAATGAGGGCCTTGAAAAGATTCAATCTGCAATAATCAGGAAATAATAAGGAAAAATCGGCCAATCTTGGCACGCCAGTAATGTTAAACTAAATTATTAAGATTATTTTGAAATAATAATTTTTTTAATTGCATTGGGATTGATTTGATTAATTTGAGATTATTTCATATATGCTTTGTAACATTTAAACCAATTTCTTGTGACTATCCCCATGGAAACTCATAATTTCTACATTGATCAAGATGGTCTCAAGATCTGACAATATTTTGCATGGTTTTGAATGCAGATATATTTGGGAAAGTTTCAAATGAGTGGGACAATGTTGAAATTGGTGTTTTTGAATGTGGTCATAAAATTTTAGAGACAAGTGTAGCAAAGGAATGCAAGTCATACAACTTAAGAAACTTGAGAAACAGAGTTGTGTTTCATTTCAACAGTCATAGCTTTGATTTGTCATGAACTAATTATAGAGATATCACTATGACATAATGGCTCATTTTATTATGCTTACATAGGTTTCATATGCAATTATATAGCTGCCTTGCTATTAGTTTGGCCTATTTCATGAATTGACATGACTATGTAAGGCTCACTAAGGCCAAAATTGCCTCACGGGACCTATACAAGTTAAAATCTATATGATGTAATTATTGATATGTAAATTAATATCTTTTCATATGAATTTTATAACTTTCCCAAAGGTTATTTGATAGTCTGCAATAAATTACACAGACAATGACCCTAATGATTTATTAATCTATTTTTGTAATGTTAATCTGTTTTGGTTGTAATATGTTAGGAGTTTAATCTTTAGGAAATCCCAGCAGAAGCAAAAATGTATGTGGCATTGTCTCCAAATGGTATCGTTTTTCAAAGGTGACATATTCAACATTATTTTCTGATAGGTGGACAGTGAGAAGGTGTATCTTGGGCTTATTTCTTGTTATCGAAAAACTTGTATGCATCTATGTTATAAAAAAATATTTAATTTTGTGCATGTTTCACTATAGAAGAATGATGAGGATGGATCTTTTAGGGACTTAAATAATAATGGAAAAAGGAAACTAGTATTCTTGACTTCTAAATAATTTCAGGCTGTCCCCTTCAAAGCTTGTTTGACCAAGAGTGACCTTTCCGTGGGTCCTTGTGTCTCATTTCCAAAGGCAGAAATAATGAAGCATATTTTTTAGGACTGTCCTTTTTAGGGTCTTGCTGGGCAGAGGTGAAATCTCAGTTGGCAAACATTCTTCAGGGGCATTTGCATTGGAGTGCATTCTTGTTGGGAGATTCTTAATGTGTGATTTGGGATTTGCTGATTGGTATTTTGCACTGTTTGTGAGTTTCTGCATCGTGTGTTCTCTGGGGATTCCAATGCAAATGTGTTAAAAAATGAGGTCAGTTCTTTGAAAGAAAATGAATCCTAGATTCATAGAAGTGTTCAACAATTATAGAAGTGTTCACTAATTATTTGAAAGCAAATGAATTTGTTGATCATATTTTCCAGATCTATATTTTCTTAAATCTATCATTTTTTACTGTAGGAATTATCATTTGTATGCTCTTATCGTATCATAATATAGATGTGTTGCACCCATTATGCAAACATTAATGTTCATAATTTGTTTTTGGCTTATTGTGAATAGTCATGTTCTTTTTAAGATTTTGTGCTTGTGTGTTAGACTTAAACCCAAACAAAAATAAATCTCCATATTATTCCCATTCCATGCAAGTGTTGGTTGTACCCATGTGGAAAATAAGGCGTCCCTTAATTGAATATAATAAATCATGATTAAATATAGGGCCTACAAGATGTTTGTCAAAGGGAATGGATGGTGGGAGATCTCAACTAGTGGTAGATGGAATATTTTAATGAGATTTTCTTCTTTGCTATGGAAAAGGATTACCTCATTTTATTTTTCATAGTTAAGTTCTAGTCACACCCAAGAATATATAGATTGCATCCATCCTAAGAAACTATAATGACCCCCTTACACAAACACAAATTTTGAGGTAGTTTGTAACAAGAATTTGACACATGCATGGAATTCAAAGAGATTATATAGAGCATGATGTAGGTTCAAAGGTAACATACCCCCCGAGGCATAAATAAGAAATGTATAAAAACCTACACATGTTTATCTAGGATAAAATGAAAGGCGCATACACACATTTTCATAGTTTTAGAGGTAAAAATAGAATGTGCCTAGAAATTGAAGCGCACAATAAGACTAGTTCTTTTTATTTTCAAAAAATCTCAAGAGTTGGAGTATTTTTCAATCCATAGTTTTGACATGATGAATCCAATGTGTTCAACATATACACTAGTCATACAATTTTTTTTTTTATGGATTGAAGGGCTATGTCAATTACAATACAATAATGGAAATTTTATTGTGCACTTTTTTTACTAGATATAGTATACCCAACTATTATAGTTCTAATTGTGTGGTAGGTTTGTGAAGAGTTTGCATGTTTAAACTTTGAATGGAATGGTTTGCATACGATTTTTACTAGGTTATATATCTATAGTGTGCAATGCACTAGACCTCCAAAGAACCCAAGGGAAACCAAGTGCAAAAAATCCAAGGATGACAAGATTGTATTAGGGATAGGGTCTTGTTTTCAAAGTAAAGAAAGCAAGGTATCAAATTTAAGCAAGTCCAGTTATGTAATTCATAGAGGGAGGAAAAACCTTGAAAGAGGATTTCATTTAAATCAACGATTCGTTCTTCCTTCTTCTATTATCTACGCAATTATGTTTTGTGTCTTGATCATTTTATATTTTTAGGTTGATAAATATGGTGATTTGAAAGAGCTTGAAGCACTCTTAAAAACATTATTAGGCCAAGATATTAGAGCTCCTAACTGAAAAGAATTAGGTCCATCACCTTCAAATCCAAACGACAACACAAATGTTATAACCATAGTTACATCATCTGTAAAAAGAATCAACATCCAAAAATACGAGGTCGAGGGTATATTTAATTTTTTTTTTTATATTTTTATCAAAGCGTCGGAAGACCAATGCTTTAGATGTCGGAAAAGTGATGTATTTTTTTTTTAATATTTTTACCATTTCGTCAGAAAAGCGATGCCTCGTAAACTTCAGAACTGTGACGCCTTATATTTTCATCGGTCTTGCGACGTTTGGCACACAACGTTGGAATTGCAACGGTACCAACATATTCGTCGGTCTTGCGACGTATGGCACCAAACATTGGAAATACGACGTTGTTTACATTTGTGTCAGTCTTGCGACGTTTGGCACAAAAACGTCGACAATGCAATGGTGCTAAAATTTTCGTCGTTCTTGCGATGTTTGGCACATAACGTCGGCATTGCAACGCTTGCTTGAAAACCTTATAAGCGTCGGAAATGCGATAGTTCGTTATCATCGGAAGACTGACAGTTGTGGTAAGTCGGACGATCAACACTTACAAAACTTCGGAATAGCGACGATTTAACGAATGTTAGAAGAGTGACGGAAGCTTGGAAACATCGGAATAAGTGTCTCTCTTTTGACACCTTATTGAAGTGTTGAAATTGCGACGTAATGGCTAACCACGTTTTTCCCTGCCTCACACTATCGCTCTTGCGACGCCTATGTGTCGGAATAGCGATGAATTGGCTGTCAAAAATTGGGCCAAATGTGATAGTGTGTAGGCGATGTTGGCTAGTACATGGACAGGGGACAAGTCCCCTAGGATGGTCTGATCACCCATCTAAAGTAAATTCTGGAAATAGATGTAAATAGCATAAAACTGTTAAAAATTGTTAATCTCTTAAGTGAACCAGAAATTACTGACATGAAAGAAATATCATTACAATCCATGGCCTTAAATTTAAACTTCTCCATAAATTCTTTGCAGGTTAAATATTATGCAGATAAAAGAAATTCTACAGAATCTAGCTAAGCGACAAAATAATAAGTGACAATTATAGACAGGAACACTTTGCATATGCCTTCAATCTAATATTTTGATAAATATTCAGAGTCAAAGATCCATGGGGAAGCACAAATTAAGTAGAAAATCTTATGCTAGGAAAATAGAGACATGCATGTAAGAGAACTGAGTTTATAAATAACAATGAAGTTGAAACTGTCACAAGAAAAACAAACTTTCAAAATAGCTCTGAGGAAGCCTAAAATAGAACAGAAGAAAAAGAATATGTAAAGATAGAAATATACATAAAGGAGTTATAAATAAGATAAAAATACGTATAAATAAGATGGTTCAATGTCAGCCTCAAAACATTAATAGGTTAGTACAAAACCCTCGGTCAAACATAGTCGACATATGACAGAAACTCGAATATGAACAAAGGAAAATATACGATTTATATCGAAAAATATATAATAGGAAATCCTTAAAGGGGTAAAACTATTGTGCGAAAACCTAGAACATGGATTCCACCAAAGTCCAAACTCTTAAAGAGAAGTTAAACTACAAACCCTCTATGGAGAAAAATGAAAAGATAAAACCATCAGACTAGAGACATTATCATCTTAGCTATTCAGCTAAATATTCACCTAGGAGTTATCATGTGCACCTGCAAGAAAATGGAGGGATTCATTGGGATTATTTGCTGTAGAATAAAATAGGAAATTTCCAACAGAAGGGAGGTGTAGGGGTCAATACCTGCAAGACGGAGTGGACATAGGGGTTAGGAAAAACCTTGAACAAATGTTGAGAAATAAATGATCACATAAGCAAATAAAAATTGTGAAAACCCTTACCTTTTGTCGAGCAAAGGCCACAAGGCCTTGAACCTATGAAAGTACTATAACTCTAGGTATTAAATAATGAAAGACAGGAGAAAATCAAGACTTAAAATAAAGACCAAAAACAAGAACTGCACAGAAAAACCAAGAAGAGACTTACCTGAGTCAGGAGCTGGGGAAGATAATCTCGGCCAAGAACCCACGCGTAGTATTCAGCATAAAACTGGATGTCATGGCCTTGCTGGGGTCGAGAGGTTGTTGGCATCAGTAAACCGGAGTTGAATCAATAACCCACAATGATAACATCATCAATACAAATGCACAACTAGAAGAATTCACACAACGTTCAATGTTAAGAAACTTCACACCCAACGTGGCAGGATATATACACCAACTCACCATGCTCAGAACTCTCAACGAGGAGCTGCGTTGAGAAATTACATAGATTTGTAGACCTCGAAGGCTGGAGTAGCAGAGGGAAAAAGAATGAGTTGGTTAGGGTTCGGAAGGGGCTAGGGTAATACCCTAACGAACCCCAGATGAATACACAAGGGATTCACTCAATGAACCTCTAACATATCAAATGCGATCATAGCATATTAAAAAATACCCTTAATTTGGGTACATATTGGAAAATTCCTCTAAAAATCACATTATTTAACCCCTTACCAATATAAACCCAATACACCTTCCTAATTTAAAAATACCCTACTTTCACTATATATTGTAGGTATCCATTTTTTCATTAACATTTTTTATACCCCTTTATATTTTTTCATTAAATTTGAGCTCCGTTTCATATACCTTCCCATAGAAAAACTGTTTAGCCCCTATATATCCGCCAATATATTATGTCATTTTTTCCTCATTATATATCCCCCAATATGAACCCACGTGCTATAATATTTCTCCCGCAGTGAAGCCCCTGTGGATGAATACCAACCCTCGATCATTAAAAAGATCCATGGTGTAGATCAAACCATATGCCATCGCAACATTAATGTGCCACTACGGTGAATGTCATCATTTTAATAATTTTTTTATAATATAGATACCCTGTGGAACGACCATAATAATGTGCCAATTAAAATATATGTATTGAAATATCAAAAATCAAACCATACATACTTATGCCTATCCTCCTCGATGTGGGTGAGGGTTAATATTTTCTATAATGATGTTGAATATATTTTATATTTACCATAGATTTAATATGGGTGAAATTCATTAATCGACTTGTTATGAAAATCTTACTGTACAAAATTTTAAATGAGTTGTGAGCAGAAAAGAAATAGTCAAATAAGAACTTGCATAGTATAGCGAATTTTTTATTAAAGTATTTAGCATATGGTAAAGATTTAATCATGTTCTTATAGACATAATGCATGGGCATGACGCCCTAAGTAATTAGAAGAAGAACTTAAGGGTAAAATAATTTTTTTATATATGTATGGTTAATGTTAGTATGGACATTACACATATGAAGTGTTGTGCCATTAACATTTCCTTTGAATTATCCATCATAAAGAAAGGCAATAATAAGGCCTGTTGTTATTTGACATTTATTATTTTACATTTCCATTACGTTATGAACCTAAGGAAATCTAATCTATTTTTGTAGAAGTTATTGATAACATGAGAGTTACTATCGGGGAGTCCCACTAATGAAAATGAGAAAAGATGTAGTAATGACCTCTATGTATTACTCACAATCTGCAAAGATGAAATAAGGACCTCTATATCTTATTCACAATCAACTTTAGCACCCAGTATTCTTGACATACTATTAAAGGTCACTATTTAGTTTAATTTAATTTAATGCAAGATTAAAGTCCATTGGTCAATGGATTACAAATAATATAATATACACACATTAATATCTTTAGAAAAAAAAGCATTTAATATTTTTGGTAAAAAAAGTCATCATACCATGACAAAGAGTATTACATGACAAACATATATATATATATATATATATATATATATATATATATATATATATATATATATATATATATATATATATATATATATATATATATATATATATATATATATATATATATATATATATATATGTATATATGTATGTATCTATGTATGTATATATTAAAAATAATATATTGAAAAACATTGCATTTAGTCAACAACAAAGTATAAAGAGTTCAAAAAACGGCATTTTTATGGAATAGACCTCTTATAGTGAAAAACATTTACATATTTAGTATCATGAGTTACAAAAACAAATGCATGATCATTGATATTGTAACTAAGGATCTAACTAGGTAAGTTATGATCCTCCTAATTGTGTTTTTGTAAATAATAAAGACTCCAAAAGGCTCACATCATTTTCATTGTGAAAAAACGATATGTATCAGTTGATTTGGGTGGGATTTAACCTAGTAGATTTTGATAATATTCACTAGGATACATCACATGTTGGAGCCTAGGGGTTGTATAATTTGAATAACCTTTAAGAGAATGAGGGGTTTTGGGACATTATTTTTGAATAGTTTGTCAAAAATAAATCTTCCAAAATATTTTATTATGATGTATATCGCATACTTAATATTATATTTTAATACATAAAGTATTGAAATAAAGTGAAAATTTAAATGAAAGAGATCAACAATGACACACCACCACACAATGAGCATAATATATACTCTAGGAAACTGTGATGTTAAGTAATATTTTCACTAGTTATGAACTAAGGATGTCCCTTAGTGAGTGGGCTAGATTCACCACTACATAAAATGATAGAGCCCTATCTAAGTTCTCCTAGGACTAGTATGCATCTTAAAAACAAATAGAAAGAATGAGATGAAATCATCGTTATAAAATGGTTTTCCTTAGCTCGAGTATGATATCTAATGAATCATATTCCATCATTGCATTCACAATTTTTTTTTTAGTAAATTGAGAAATTTCTATTATCTCGAAAACAACGTTACATGCTTATCTATTTTTTCCCTATTGGTTTTTTATTATGGAAGTTAGACCAACCATAGAGAAATAGAGACTTTGTCCACAAATTAACAAAAGGAGAGCATTGGATATACCAATTTCTTCACAGGATGATGATATCTAGATAACTCTTTACAATGGCTAGTCAAACATAAACAGTAGTAGGAAATCAACTAACATAAATTGCTAAAATAAAGATAGAAAAAAATAGAATCTTGAGATGAAAAAATATGAACCATGAGGGTGACTCAAGAAGTGGTGGAGAATTCTATTGGTTATGCAGGCTTCTCAAGTCAGGATGGTCCTTTGCACTTATTTAGGAGGATCTCATTTCTAGCGAATATGAGAGCCATGTCTCTATTCTTAAGGCCCAAGTCGCATTACTGCAACTATAATTCATCTAGTGGCATTAAATTCTCTCTCTTAGCCTTGTTATGTTCCAAGAGGAATTTTTTATGCAAGAATTTTCTATTCCAATATACTTCAAATATGCATAATTTTTTATTCTAGTACCCCCGAGTGTGACTCAGATTACACACCTAATTAGTGATCAAATATAGAAGTTTTTTATCAATGTATTTGTCCCTCTTTACATGGAATTACACATCAAATAGATCTATTTCCTATTGAATCAACTCTCTAGTTTGGGATTGATATCATCTAGTGCCATTTTGGGCATGAAGTCAAGTAAAAGTGCTCCCTTCCACAGTGCTTAAGGAGCCTCTATAGCTTTGATCCCTTTGGCGTGACATGGAGAAAGATGCATGAGAGAAAGTGAAATGATAAGGGGAAAATGAGTTGTTGGAGAGAAAAGTGATGGAGAAATAATCTAGGGCATTAGTAAATTTTAGCGTAAAAGTGCCGATGAAATTTTCATGTTATGATATTTAAACCAACCAAAATTATTTAAATTTAAAAATATGTACATGTAAATATTTTGGAGGGAAAATAAGAAAAACTACCTTTTTTAATTGTATTTTAAGCTTATATCCATATATTTTTACTCAAATTTTAAGTGTAGGCACTCGTTGGATGCGTAATTAAATGCCATGTTCAATGAGTAGCCATTATTCACACTTTTGAGAAGACCCACACTTATAAAGATTGAAGATAAATTTAAAAAAAATGTGTTCAACAAGTCTTTTTAATGTATCTTCAATTTGTGTCAGTGTGGGTCTTCTCAAAATTATGCATAATCAGTGCTAATGAAGTGTGTAATTCAATTCTGCATCCAACACATTCCTACACTTGAAATTTGAGTAAAACTATGAGGAGTTAAGTAAAAAATATAATATAAAAAAGTAGTTTTCTTATTTTACCTCTAAAATTCATAACTCATATTTTATTATTTTAACTATTATTTTATTATTTTTCCTTAGGAGGCCACTTTTACGCTGAAATTTCCTCTAACGGGTAGCCCCATAAGACATAGAAAAGAGCAAGATCAAGGAGGAGACTGAATGGAGGCAACAAGAGGCCTAAATTAGGTAGAGTGGCAAGGCCAAGGGCAGAGATAATAGGGCTATGAGAGGGCTTCATAGAAACCCTAAAGGAAAAGGATGAAGGTTGCAACAAGTCGACCTCAACAAGAGATTTGAGGATTAACATGTCAGCTAGCCAAACACTAGAAATAATGACCAAAAAAATATTCTTTTCTAGCATAAAAACCACTCACTATGGATAATATAACATTCCAATTTCATGAATGATGGTCGATATAACTGATAATGGCCCTCAGCTTGAGAATGTTGGCTGGGGAAGTGAAGACCAAGTAGAAGATTAGGCATCTAAGTCCATGAGCCTCTATTTTTCAATCATCAAGATGAGAACACTATTGAAGAAAGAAAATTATGCTAGTGTTGGTTGTTATTTCATTTATGAGCTTTCACACTACCGTTTGGGAATTTAGATAATATCCAAATGGAAATAGAAATGGGGGAGGCCATGTCTGGAGGACTTGGACCTGCTCCCTATGAATGAAAATAAATAGTTGAATAGATATCAAAATACACTAGTGAGAATGAGAATCCAATGAGATACTTCAAATTTATAATATGTTGGCATGAAAAATGAAATGAAATATCTAACCAATCCATTGTCCTAGACATGTGTATGTCAAGAAAATTTAGTGCAGTGACCACCAAGAACCATAAATTCCTCATGAGTATAATCATTCAAATTAATTGTAGTTCAGTTGATGAGACATATGGAGGGTGGGAAAAATACATCTCCCCTCTCATTTTAATGGCCTAATGATTGTCACTTTACTACCATCCATTAAATTTATTAATTTATCATGTTGTTCGGGATGGTATTACTACTACTAGAAGAGTATTGATCTTGTAACACCTCCTCCCACATTTACCCAAGTAACCAACCAACAAAGGTAAACATGTGACGAAGAGTAACTATGATATGATTAAATCTCCTCGGTCATCTTAAGGAAGTGGAATCAACACAATAAAACCTTACTCACCTTCCTTGGGAGCTACAAGACCCACAAAAGATAAACCACCCCTTAAGGTGCCCATGTGCTAAGTCAAATTTCCAATTCACTGGAAACAATCCCAGTCGCTCTCATAACATGGGAATCCATGCGACTAGGATCCTTCAGTCACTCCCATGATTTTCTCAAGGGAGAGACAACAATAATTTTTAGCCAAGTATGTGCCAAAGACTGCACGATTTAAGTCACTTGTTCAGGGCTAGTCTTTAACCACTTCCTGGAACTTGATGACACTTTTCGAAATAATGAATGACACCAAGAAAAAACCGCTAACATAAAACTTGATCAAGGAATTGACCTAACCAATCCCAACCATCACAAACATTTTTTTGAAGATATCATGAACATGTAATCTACAATTCATAATAACAAATTTGAGCATGTGGGTCCCATACTTATATGAGAAGCATTAATGCCTTATCACATTAGCTACATTATCTTGTGTTAGGACATATTTTCATTGTTCATTCACTTATAAATTAAAACATGTTGAGATCCATACATCATCATTGTATTAAAACATACTTGTAACCAACATATAAACAACAAAAATAATAAGGATACAATAGCCATAAATTCCACATATTAACCGTTACGTTTGAACATAAAATACCAAGGAGAGGAACTTTCATTATTGAATGCAAAATCCAACCCGCTATAGGACTACCACGTTCCACGTGGTCATATATTGGTTGAGCCAAATCTCTCTTCACTAATCACCCTCGTGCCATATTCCAAGCATGAATGTGGGATTTAAAACCAAACCCAACCAGGGATACGTGAGGCTAAACCACCTCACCCTCATCAATAAAACAAATATTTACCCCAATCCACTTCAGACCACTAGGCCCTAAACTATAAACATACAAAACTAGGATTTACCACAGTCCACATTGGATCACTAGGCCAAAAAAAGCATCGATTTCATTGGATCTCTCCACCTAAACCATGAGGAATTTGTATCTCTCTAACTCTTGGCTTTACTATGTATGCCGTCATTACCGGTCAAGGGATTCATAGGCCTATGAGGTTTTATACCTTTGGAATTTACTGTGTATCCCAACCTAGGATTCCTATGAAAAATCAAGGGTATGCATCACTAAGCTTTACTGTGTATCCCACCATTCCTAGGCTCAATTGAGGTTTTCACATCCATGATTTACCATGTATCCCATCATGGGATTCCTAAGCATTGTGAATAATCCTGATACCACCCCACTCAACTTTGAGTCCATTTGACAATCCATCTCAACCAAAACATGATAACCTGATCACACCATGGATATCTAGAAATGGAAAGGCTAGGATAAAAACACTCTCACACCTAGAAAAAACCATTTCATTTCCAATAAGAGAACCCAAAACACCATGAATTCCAAATATAGAAAGGAAATCGCACATGAAATTTGATACTTGCAAAGAATTTTGTTGTAGCTTCTTGATGTTGCTTTTCCTTGCTTACTCCTTCCTTCCTCTTTCCTTACTTTCCTTTATTGATCCAATACTTGAATTCTCCAAGAAAAATCTTAAGTGTCCCAGAATGTGAGAAAGAGAGAATAGAGACAGAGATCCAGAACTAAACTTACAAAAGGTTACACTGTCAAAAGCTACCAACAGATCCTTAGAAGAATTTTTATCAATGAGGCCTCTATTTTCTTCATTTTCCATTATTTTCCTTCATTTTCCACCTCACATGCAACCTGTGACCTTTCACCCTCCTTTTCTCCTATTTTCCATTTTTTCATAATCAAAATGTAAATAATTCCTCATGCCTTTACAAATAATTTGTCATTTCCTTTATCAATATCCTTAGCCACAATAACCTAAATGAACACCCACACTAGGATGTTTTTACCACCATTTATCTTGAAATATGTGTCCCATGACCATGCTCTTGTTTTTTTCCTTTATTAACTTTTACATGGAATTTTGACCAGGGTTGTCATAGAACACCCCCCCCCCCCCCCCCCCCCCTTGGGGAAACACCATCCTCGGTGTTCAATGACACCTACAGCCAAAACAACTGCTAGAAAACAAAAATATATTACTTATGGAGCTTTATAACACAGCTCACTGCAGTATTTACAATGAATCCTACTAAAAACATGATAATCATATCGTTTACTAGAGTTTTCTAACAAAAATCATTACAATATTTACAATAACAACCATACTATCTATGGAGTTTTATAAATTCACCTCAATACAATATTTACAATAATATACACATATGCACATTTCATCAACTAGCAAATAAAATGATATGATATCTGCATCTATAACAAGGGAATCCAAAGGCTCACATCTCCACCCTCAAAAGTAATACCAATATTCACCTCCTTCTGAGGAATTCTAGAATCCACTATCAAAGTAAAATTTGCATCCAATGTCCAATGTTATGATCCTACGCCACTTTACCTCAATGAATAGTTACCATCTCATTTTTCTAGGGTGATGCAGGGGCATTAGAGTCTAGCCAGAAATGTGAAAGATTGTTCACATGTTGTGGCTAAATAGTTTAAAATTCATTTACTAATGGGTGAAAGTCAATGTTCACTGAGATGGTTGAATCCCTCAAACAAATTGTTATTATTTATTTTTGTAATAAATTAGGAGAGCATATTTAAAATAGATTTAGAGATAAGTTGTTTGAATAGGTGTGAGATTTTTGAGCATATCTAGCTTCAGTTGATAGATTTTAGGAAGATATTTGGCAAGTAAGATTTTGTCTCAATTTAGAAAATTTGATCCTAATTGAGGAGGTCTCTGTTATATAATAAAAACTATAAATTGTAACCTCTGTGAGTGAGGAATTGGGAGTTGGCCGTAGAAGACTGGGATTGAGAGGTTTTACCTCTATTTTAATAAAAATTACAGTGTTTCATAAATTGTTATTATGTTGGCAATCCTCGGAGGTTCATACTTTCGTAATTTAAATTGAATTATTATCTCTATGTATAGAAATCGATTGCAATTTAGATATTAGTCCCTGTGTATAAATTGAATGCACATTAATTATATGAGAAGAGGCTCTAATCGTATCAGAAATTCATTCTAATATTGATAAGAATCTATGAAATAAATTGTTGTATTTGATTTTCATAAATCGATACCCATTCTTGTGTTAAAGCCACAATACGGAGAATCGATGAAGTTTTGATCCTTTCGATGAAGAATGCAAGTAATGTTGTTCTCTAATTTTTGAACATGTTTAAATCTGCATCGAAATTTTGTTTATTTGAATCAATATCAGGTGAGATCGTTCCATAGAGTTAAAGTGGAGAAGACGAGATTTGAAGGAGCGATTTAAACTTACATTACAATGGAAATTTCGCATTGAACGCATTCTAATTCCTAGATTTGCCAGTAAGATGTTTTATGGAGTGATACCACCAGTATCACATAGAGTTTGGTCCGAGGAGAAGTTTTAGAAATTGGAGTGCGATCCAATAGTTTTTGAACACACCATGTTCATAAAACCACAAATATCGTGTTGCGATTGCGTGTTAAAGCTCTGTGTTTAAAAAATGTGATTTCCATCGGATTAGGTTTGTGAAAGATCCAAGGGAACTTGCACTTGAAGTTGCGGGTTTGTTAACGCAAGTATGGTGAGCGTTCATCTTATTTGATAATTTTTTTATTAAATGAGTGAGATATTGAATGCGTGGGCCCGTGAGAATTCACTTTTAATGTCTTGTTCAAAAAGTTAAAATAGTCACTCAATTGAGTTAATATCATAAGCTCAAAGATTGGTTATTTGTTAAAAGGGTTCAAAACATTTATTCATAGTATTATAATACTATGATTTGGAAAGTTTAGCCACTAATTACAAGTGAAAATATTATACCTTCAAGGGATGCTAAGTTTTGTTTTAAATGAATTTAAATTCAAGGATTTATAATATTTTCAAAGGAGTTGATATTGACTAAGGGAATTTTTAAGTTTTTTGTGACTTTAATTAATCGAATTTCACAAATTTGATGAATGAAACCAATTGTAAGGAACAAGATCAAACTCCTCCAGAGTTGGAAACAATTGTAAGAAAATTTGAGAGGCTCTCCTTAACGCTTGCACCCACACTGCCACCATTTGTGGTATCAGAGCATACTTCAACGAATTTACCAGAGATTGAACAGAATTCTAAGAGTCAGAAGAAGAAATATAGCATGGTTGTCTGAATTGGTAGAGGTTTTTTTGGTAGAAGAAGAGGTAGGCCAGTTGCTAATGGAGAAGTATTGGAGACTATGTAGCAGATCCAAGCCAAATTGGAAGAAATTGAAGTAGGACAACTCAGGGATCCTGAAGATGTCAGTGAACCTGAAGCTGAAGAAGAAGAAGGAGGAAATTTTGAGCTTACTCCTGATATGAGATTCTTTAAAACAGTTTTAGGATCTACATCCAAGCCTAGACTTGAAGTATCAGCTTTTGCAGGAGGATTGAATCCAGAGGAATTGATAGACTGGATCAATGAGATGAATAAATGCTTTGATTATGAAGATATGGGTGAAGACAACAGAGTTAAATTTGCAGTCACAAGGTTAAAGGGACATGTAGAACTTTGGTGGTGTGGACTGCAAGCAGAGAGAAGGAGAGCTGGTAAACAACCAATCAAGAGTTGGAACAGAATGGTGGCGAAGCTGAAAGGTAAGTTTTTTCCTAGTGATTATCAGCTTATATTGTTTAGAAAAATGCATAATCTTAGAAAGAGATTAATGAAAATGAAAGAGTACATAGAAGGATTCTACAAAGTGAGCATAAGAGCTGGACAAATCCAGGACACAACAGAGAAGATTTCCAGGTATGTGAATGGTCTCAGATTGGAGATTCAAGATGAAAAAAGTATATTGTCTCCTAAGACAGTAGTAGAGGCTTATCAAATGGCCTTGAAAGCTGAAGAGAAACTGCTAAGAAAGTAGTCTGCCAAAGGAAGAGGTAGTTTCCAAGGAAATGGAAGTCAAGGTGGTAGAGGGAGATCTACAACACCAAGAGATGGAGCTCGCAGCATCTCACCTCAACATGCACACACAGAAGTTGATGCAAGTGGAATAATAAATTCCTACAGAGGAAGAGGAGGCAGAAGAAGAGGAAGGGAAGTGAGATGTTATCGATGTAAAAAATTGGGACATAGAGCCTATGAGTGCCCAAAGAAATATAATGTGGGTACAAGTCAGAGATATGCAATTTTTGCTCAGGCTGGAGAAGAAGAAGCAAAGTTTCCTGAAGCAGAGAAAGAAATTGTGCCAGAGATGGGAGAATCTTTGGTTGTTAACAAAGTTCTGTTGAAACAAACAAAGGAAGTTGTTGAACCATCTCAGAGGAAAACTTTGTTCAGAAGTGTTTGACAAGGTCAAGGGAAATATTGTCAATTGGTCATTGATAGTGGCAGCATAGACAATTTGGTCTCTACAAAGGTGATAGAGAAGTTGAAATTGAAGACAAGGGAACATCCAAAACCCTACAAGGTGTCATGGCTTCAGAAGGGTCACCAGCTGATTGTGAAAGAACAGTGTGAAATAGAGTTGTAGATGGGCAGCTACAAAGATAAAGTAATGTGTGATGTGATGCATATGGACATGTGTCACATACTGCTGGGTAGACCTTGGCAGTATGACAAAGCAGCAGTGCATGATGGTAAGAGGAACACCTAGAATTTTTTCAAGGATGGTATGTATCAAAAATTGTTACCTATGGAAGAAGGAGATGCATCAAACAAAAAGTCTGATCCAAAGGATTTATTACTGAGTGGGAAAGAATACTTGCAGTAGATTGAAGAAGAAGAATAAAATTTTTCTCTAGTTTGAAAACCTAAGGTAGTATTTACTTCTACTAAAATTTCTTATTTGCCAATTGAAACTCAAGAAATGTTGGAAAATTACTGTGATATCATTGTGGATGACTTTCCTAATGAGTTACCACCTTTAAGAAGAATCAGCCATCAGATAGATTTGATTCCAGGATCAAATCTGCCAAATAAAGCATCTTATAGAATGACTCCTACAGAAAATGAAGAAATCAGAAAGCAAGTATAGGAATTGGTTGACAAAGGTTTGGTCAGAGAAAGCTTAAGTCCTTGTGCAGTATCTATGGTGTTGAGTCCGAAGAAAGATGGAGGTTGGAGAATGTGCACTGATTGAAGAGCAATCAACAAGATAAAAATCAGGTATAGATTGCCTTTGCCCAGAATTGAAGATTTCGACTGTTTGAGTGGAGCAAGATATTTTTCAAATTTAGATTTGAAAAGTGGGTATCATTAGATTAGGATAAGGGAAGGTGATGAATGGAAAACAACCTTTAAAACAAATGAGGGATTGTATGAGTGGATGGTAATGCCCTTTGGTTTATCAAATGCACCTAGTACTTTTATGAGGCTCATGAATGAAGTGTTAAAGGAATTTATTGGCAAATTTGCAATAGTATATCTGGATGATATATTAATTTACATTAAAACAAAGGAAGAACATTTAAGGCATCTTAATTATGTCTTGAAGAAACTACATCAAGAGAAGTTGTTGATAAATTTAAAGAAGTGTTCATTCATGAAGGAAGAATTGGTATATCTGGGTTTTGTTGTTTCTGCTGAAGGGTTAAAGATGGATCCAGAAAAGGTAAAGGCAATTGTGGAGTGGCCTTCACCAAAAAGTGTTTTTGAGGTAAAAAGTTTCCATGGACTTGCTAGTTTTTACAGAAAATTCATAAGGAATTTTAGAAGGATTAATGCACCTATCATTGAAACCATAAATAAGGACAAACAACCATTCAAGTGGACTGCTGAAGCTGAAAATAATTTTCAGTTTTTAAAATAGAAAATAATTGTGAAACCTGTCGTAGTTTTTCCTGATTTTAATAAACCATTTCAAGTGAAGTGTGATACCAGTGGAGAAGCTATTGGAGATGTCTTAAGTCAATAATATAGGCCTGTAGCATATTTCAGTGAGAAGATGAATGAGACAAGAAGAAGGTACTCTTCTTATGACAAAGAGTTTTATGCAATAGTACAATCATTGAAGAAGTGGAGACATTATTTAATGTCTAAATAATTTGTACTATATTCAGATAATCATGCTTTAAAATACATTATGCAGCAGCCTAAATTGAATAAAAAACATGATAAATGGGTTGAATATATTCAAACTTTTACCTTTGTTTTGAAGCACATAAGTGGCCAAGAAAATAAGGTAGCTGATGCTTTGAGTAGGAAGAACATTATTGTTCAAGAAATTCAAATTGAAGTGGTAGGTTCTGATTTTCTTAAAAAACTGTATAAAACAAGTTTGGATTTCAAGGAAGCATTTGAAGTATGATGTAATCCTGTTTTGATAGATAGAAGTCAGTGGTTGGATTATTTCTTGCAAGAGGGTTTATTGTTCAGAAGAAATCAATTGTGCATACCAAATTGTTCCATGAGAGAGAAATTAATCAGAGAGAAGCATAATGGTGGACTTGCTGGACATTTTGGTACTGATAAAACGTATGAGCAGCTGAGTCATTTTTATTATTGGCCAAAAATGAGATCTGAAGTGGAAAAATTTGTGAAAATTTGTAAAAATTTTCAGTATGCTAAAGGAAGAAAACAAAATGCACATTTGTACATTCCATTTCTTATTCCAGACAAACCTTGGGATATGGTAAATATGGATTTTGTTTTAGGATTTCCTAAGACATAGAGAGGGAATGATAGAATTTTTGTTGATGTTGACAGATTTTCAAAAATGGCACATTTTATTCCATGTTATAAAGCCAGTGATGCTACTCATGTTGCCAATTTTCTTTTCAAAGATATTGTTAGATTACATGGGTTGCCTAAAAATATTGTTTCTGATAGAGATACCAGGTTTGTTGGTCATTTTTGGAGGGCATTATGGAAGAAGATTCGTACTAAATTTAGTTTCAGCTCATCTTATCATCCTCAGACTGATGGACAGATTGAAGTAGTGAACAAAAGTTTGGGTAATATTTTGAGAAGTCTTGCAGGAGAACATCCTAAGCAGTGGGATCATATCTTACCATAGGCAGAGTATGCATACAATGATTCATCGAACAAAAGTATAGGACAGAGTCCATTCCATATTGTTTATGGGATGCACCCAAGAGGAGTATCTGAATTGAGGAACTTGGGAAAAGCAGAAATGAGAAGTGCTGAAGGAGAGGAATTTGCTTCAGAGATTCAAGCAATACATGAGCAGGTAAAGCAGCAGCTACAAGACAACAATATCAAGTACAAAGGCAGACCAAATTTGAGCAAAAGAGAAGTTAATTTTGAAGTTGGTGATTTAGTTTTGGCACACTTAAGGAAAGACAAATTTCCAAAGAGACAGTATAATAAACTGAAGTTTAAAAAGATAGGACCATGCAGAATACTAAGAATATTTTCTGCTAATGCCTATGAAATTGAATTTCCATTTGATATTGGAATATCTCCAATATTTAATGTTGCAGATTTGTACAGGTATGAAGATGGTGGCACAGATGAAAGACTAGATGATAGAGAGTAGATTGAATGGGTAAAACAGTTACCTACTGCATATCCATTACAGCCAGAGATGATCTTAGACAAGAAATTGTTCAAGAAAAATACAGGACAAGAGTATTTCCAGTACTTAATCAAATGGAAAGATCAACCAATTGAGGATGCTACTTAGATGACAGAAGCTATGTTACAGAAGCTGGGCAGTTCTGTGGAGGAGCTCATGGATAGGAGCCCATGAAGAATTTTTTCCTTAGGAGTCTGATGTAGGGGCATTAGAGTCTAGCCAACAATGTGAAATGTTGTTCACATGTTGTGGCTAAATGAGTTTAAAATTCATTTATTGATGGGTGAAAGTCAATGTTTACTGAGAGGGTTGAATCCCTCAAACAAATTGCTATTATTTATTTTTGTAATAAATTAGGAGAGTATATTTAAAATATATTTAGAGATAAGTTGTTTGAATAGGTGTGAGATTATTGAGCATATCTAGCTTTAGTTGATATATTTTAGGAAGATATTTGGAAAGTAAGATTCTGTCTCAATTTAGGAAATTTGATACTAATTGAGGAGGTCTCTGTTATGTAATAAAAACTATAAATTGTAACCTCTGTGAGTGAGGAATTGGGAGTTGGCCGTAGAAGACTGGGATTGAGAGGTTTTACCTCTGTTTTAATAAAAATTACAAGGTTTCATAAATTGTTGTTATGTTGGCAATCCCCGGAGGTTCATACCTTCGTAATTTCAATTGAATTATTATCTCTATGTCTAGAAATCAATTGAAATTAAGATATTAGTCTCTGTGTATGAATTAAATGCACGTTAATTCTATGAGAAGAGGCTCTAATCGTATTAGAAATCCATTCTGACATTGATAAGAATCTATGAAAGAAATTGTTGGATTCAATTTGCATAAATTGATACCCATTCTTGTGTTAAATCCACAATATGGAGAATCGATGAAGTTTTGATCCTTTCGATGAAGAACGCAAGTAATGTTGGTCTCTGATTTTTGAACATGTTTAAATCTGCATTGAAATTTTGTTTATTTGAATCAATATCAGGCGAGATTGTTCTATAGAGTTAAAGTGGAGAAGAATAGATTTTAAGGAGCAATTTAAACTTACATTACAGTGGAAAATCCGCATTGAACGCATTCTAATTCCCATATTTGCCAGTAAGCAGGTTTATGGAGTGATACCACTGGTGTCGCATAGAGTTTAGTCTGAGGAGTGGTTTCAGAAATTGGAGTGCGATCCAATATTTTTTGAACAAGTCATGTCCATAAAACCATAAACATCGCATTGAAATTACGTGTTAAAGCTCTGTGTTTAAAAAATGTGATTTCCATCGGATCAGGTTTGTGAAATATCCAAGGGCACTCGCACATGAATTTGCGGGTTTTCTAATGCATGTATGGTGAGCGTTCATCTTATTTGATAAAAATTTTATTAAATGAGTGAGATATTGAATGCGTGGGCCTGTGAGAATTCAATTTTAATGTCTTGTTCAAAAAGTTAAAATAGTCACTCAATTAAGTTAATATCATAAGCTCAAAGATTGGTTATTTGTTCAAAGGGTTCGAAACCTTTATTCATAATATTATAATACTATGATTTGGAAAGTTTAACCACTAATGACAAGTGAAAATATTATACCTTCAAGGAATGTTAATTTTGGTTTTAAATGAATTTAAATTCAAGGATTTATAATATTTTCAAAGGAGTTGATATTTACTAAGGGACCTTTTAAGATTTTTGTGACTTTCATTAATCAAATTTCACAAATTTGATGAATGAAGCCAATCATAAGGAACAAGATCAAACTCCTCCAGAGTTGGAAACAATTGTAAGCAAATTTGAGAGGCTCTCCTTAACGCCTGCACCGATACTGCCACCATAGGGCACACTCCAAATGTGCATTTGATTCCATCTAGCAATGTAAATGAAAATAGATAAATGCATTCCCCAACCTTCCCTTCTCTACTACACAGTCCCTCCGAAAATCTAGTCATCCCCTTACGTTGAGTCACTCACCTTCCAAATTCCTCGACATCCCCTATACGGTGTGTTCCATCCCTTGGCAAGGCTTCCTTGCATTGAAAGGTAAAAAAAACAAGGCATATTCATGCCTCAAAACCATCATACCGGTGATAACATGCTCATGGAAATAAATGGACACTATTGGGTACTAGTGCCCCACAATGACCCTCCTCCTGAAGTGCTTTACCAGCACACTGCTACATTTTTCAATTCATTTCATTGTTGCTGCTAATTCTTGCAATAAATTTCAACCAACCAACCAAGCATTTCATGCTTTCCTATATCAAGCACATAATTTCCATTATACTCATAATGAATTGGAATAAACTCAAATCATACCTCATCAATGACGCATCAATAAGATACACTTGCAATCCTATTCACCTCTTGTTAGAACAAGTCAAACTAAATGTTTGGTCAAATCATCATGTATAATAATATCACATTCGATTAGCTAAAAATACAACCATCATAATCAAAATCATGAATCAAATACGATCATCATAAACCAAAATCATAGGTCACATGTAACCATCATAAATCAGAATCATATATCACATGCATAATAAAACTGATGTAAATATTGATACTTATCCTTTAATGGATCATTAGCTTCTACATTTAGGCTTTGTCCTTTCCATATGAAAAATGGATTATCTTCCACGCCTGACAAATACCCAGTGCCTTTTATTTAACCACGTACGCATATGAATAGTGTACAACACACACATATAGCGACAGGTGACATACAAAACCATAAAACACATGCACCTACACATGAAATACAAGAAAACACATGCATGACATGTACACAACACCACATGCACACAACACCATATGTACAATCATGCACACAACACCACATGTACATAGCACCATATGTACTACATGCAAACCATGCCATATCTACACAACTTCGCATATGCAACATGCACAAAGCACCATATATACCCAGAACTACATAAAAAACATGTACAACATATACACAATAGTAGTACTTCACACCCATAATCCACACACTAACTCTACCTAGAAACGTTGCTTCTAGGGTCCTTTCACGATTCATGCATGGTCCATCATGCCACCGATCACATTGCTTCCATTCTGTTGATGTATCACTCAAAATTACTTGTCCATAACATAAACATGGGAATAGTACAAACATATAATTTCAATTCATATCCACATAATACTGACCTTGTAGATCTATCAGGGCTACTCTTCCCACTTGATTCCTCAAAAACCAGGAACCTCTTCATACCATTCACCTACGTAAGCAATCATTCCTCCAAAAGAATGGTTCCCGATGACCCTGTAATAAAACAACTTACATATATACATATATACACATATAAACATCAACATGAAACAATCACGATCCCTGACCACCCGGTTAGAAAACTCTCTCTCTCTATATGTGTGTGTGTGTGTGTGTGTGTGTGTGAAAACTAGTGCAAAACAATCCTAACGACCCTGTCAATCAATGAAATGCATGCATACATACATATATGCATATATAAACATCAAAATAAAGCAATCATGATCACAACATAATTACCAGATATCATAAGTTCAAGGATAAGATAACTCCCTTTATGTGCGCACAACATACAAAACATTGAGAACAACAATTCCCATCATAGCGAAGGATTGTGACGCCTCAAATCCATTTACTTTACTTTTACAATTACCTTTCTCATTTTTTTTATGCCATCATCCATTTATCCTAATGGATAGAACCAACTCAATCATTTTTCATACTCTTGCCTTCAACTTCCCTTACTTATGTACCTTACTTATGTACCAAGCTTCAATCTCCATGGGTTCTCAATGCTTCCAAAGGAATGATAAACCTGATCCTTCCTCAATATTTAATATCAATCTCTCTTTCCATGCAATCTCATGCATCATATTTTTATAAACATGTAATTTTTAGCGCATAAACAAATATAACAATATACCAATTACCTTACCTTATTATGCCAAGCGTGTTTCCTTATAATTGAATGCACATGTTAGCCACATGTTCCAAATATCAAGATAATCATATCTATCAATTTTAAATCAAAATTTACCAAGTATAACAAGCATGTCATAATGAAAAATCAATTCACATTGTTGATTAATAGTATGTTATGTTACAACTATCACCTACATACACTCAAGTGCATATCAATAGTCTCAATACATATGTGTTAGTAAAACCATCTTAAAACAAGATCATTTCTTCGTGCAATATTACAAACACATACTCATATCATGCAATTAATCACATGCGCAAACAAACTATAAACATAACATGTTAGATAAATCAACTAGATGACATAATAGACACCAAACATTCAAACACCAAATAGATGACATAATCAAACAATCAAGAACCAATTATATGACATATGAAAACCCATACCTTAATGCATATTAGGGGGGCTATCTTGTTTGCACAATAAATATAAATTATCACAATATAAATTCAAAATGCATCAACTCAAAGATAAATAATGTCATGATATTAATAACAGTAACTAGCTGACATGTCTGCATCATAAACTCATAAACAATTGTCATTCATGCATAAAAGTCACATATGTATAACGAGTCTAGATTAGTACAACACAATATCAAAAATAGGTGGACTCATACCTGAATGTCATAACCCTACCAATCTACATAGGTCAATCCAAATTAGCATAATACATATAACATCATGATCTTAAATGCAATAACCATAATAATCAAGTTAACTAACATATAACAACAACAACTTAATCATATAACATAATCATCAACAACATATAACATAATCATCAACTTAATACCATGCCTGACTAACCAACACATGTACATATGATCATACTAATTAACTAACATCTATCATGTATGTAACCATAACATCAATATAATGATAGCTATACAAATTACCATAATTCATATGACTACACTCTACAACTAGAATTTGTCATATATGTAACCCCAATAACAATAGAATGAAAAGAACATAAGTAACCCTAATGCTTATAACAACCATTAACCACACATATGCATACCAAAAATACAAACCTATATGACTATATGCTTGCACCCTGAAGTCTAATGCCACAACTTGATTTTGATGATTTGCATCTCCTACTGGATCTCAACCAACACATCAACATGATAACATACTAACAATATCATGATGACCTGAAATTCCTTCAATGACCTCATGGATAACAACATTAACCATGAAAATGCATGCATAACAACACATAGACATTGACATGCATAAGAAATGCATCTATAGTTCACATGAATTCATGATTAATGCATGCCAAAAACAACATCATCAACTCCTACATGGTAACAAAATGACAAAAATGACCACCACCATCCATACACAACAAGAACCTAATCCACAAACATAAAAAAAAAAAAAATATGCAACTGACATGTATGTATGACAAACACATTCCACCCACCCATTCCAAGTGTTGAACCATGCTCTGATACCACCTTGTAACACCCTCCTCCCACATTTACCCAAGTAAAATACCAGTCAGGGTAAACATGTGATAGAGTTACTATGATATTATCCAACCTCCTAGGCAACCTTAAGGAAGTGGAATCGACAAAAGAAAACCTAACTGACCTCCCTGAGGAACTACAATAACCACAAAAGCTAAACCACCCCTCCAAATGCCCAAACCCTAAGTCAAATGTCCTTCTCACTGAAAAAAACCCCATACGATCCAATGAAATGGGCATGCATGTGACTGGAAACCTCGAGTCACTCCCGTGATACCTTCAAATGAGAGACTGTAATCTTTTTCAGCCAGTTCTATGCCAGATATTGTGAGATTTAAGCCACATTTTTAGGGCTAGTCTCCAACCACTACCTAGAACTCGATGATACTATTTGAAACAATAAATGACACCAAGAAAAATCCTCTAATAAAAAAATTGATCAAGTACTTGTCATAACCAAGGGAAACCATGACAGAAATTTCATTAAACACATTATGAACATGTAATCTACAAGTCATAATAATAGATTTGAGCATAGAAGTATCATACATATTTGAGAAACATTAGAAGAATTGATGCCTTATCACATTAGCTACATTACCCTATATTGTCATATATTCATTTTTTGTTAATTTATAAATCAAAACATGATAAGAGACATACATCATGACTATCATAAAACATACTCATAACCAACATATAAACAACAAAAATAATAAGAATACAACAGTCGTAAATGCCACATATGAACCAATACATTTTCACATAAAATATCAAGGAAAGGAACTCTCATTATTGAATACCAAAGCCAAACTAGTATGGGACTACCACGTTCCACCTGATAATAGATTTTTTGAGCCAAACATCTATTCATCCAATCACCCACGTGCCATATTTCAGGCATGAATGTGGGATTTAAAATGAAACTCAACTAGGGCTTCATGAGGCTAAACCAACTCACCCTCATCAATAGAACCAGTCTTTACCTCACTCCACACCGGATCGCTATGCCATAAACCATAAACATACAAAATTAGGCTTTATCTTAATCCACAATGGATCACTAGGACAACACAAGCATCGATGCCACCGAATATCTCCATGTAAATTTTCAGAAATTTTTCCATCTCAACCTCTTGGCTTTACCATGTATTCCACCATTATTATTCAAGGGCTTCTTAGGCCTACGAGGTCTTCTCCCTTTGGGCTTTACCATGTATTCCAACCCAAGATTTCTAGGCCCAATCAAGGGTATGCACCACTAAGCTTTATCGTGTATCTAATCATTCATCAGTTAAGGGATTTCTAGGCTCAATTGAGGTGTTCACATACAGGATTTACCATGTATCCCACATTAGGATTCCTAGGCCTTGTGAATAATCATGAAACCACCCCACTTAGCTTCGAGTTCATCCGGGAGTCTAGCTCAACCAAAACATGAGAACCCCATCACACAATGGATATCCGTAAATGACAAGGCTAGGCTAAAAACATTATGACACCTAGAAAAAAACATGCCTATGGTAACAAGAACCCAAAATCCATATGCAACATCATGCATTCCAAATATAGCAAGGAAATCACACATGAAATTTGATGGCTACAAAGAATCATGTTGTAGCTACTTGATCGTGCTCTTCCTTCCTCTTGCCTTCTTTTCCTTTCTTGATTTAGTGTTGAAATGATCCAAGAAAATTCTAAGTGTCCAACAATGTGAGAGAGAGAGAATATAGAGAGAGATCCAAAACTGAACTAACAAAAGGTTACATTGTCAAATATACCAATTTATCCTCATAAGACATTTTATCAATAAGGCCTATTTTTTCTTCATTTTCCATTATTTTTACTTCATTTTCCTCCTTACATGTGACTTGTGACCTTTCACCTTCCTTTTATGCAATTTTACATTTATTTATAAATAAAATGTCAATAATTCGTCATTCCTTTCCAAATACTTTTCCATTGCCTTTCCCATTTTCGTTAGCCATAATAACCAAAATGAACACTCACAATAGGATTTTTTTGCCACCATTCATCTTGGAATACATGTCCCATGACCATGGTACTATTTTTGCATTTATTAACTCTTACATGGAATTTTGACCAAGGTTGTTACATATCCCCATCCTTGATGAAAAGAGGGATAAAGTCCTTTAGAATTAGAGAGCAAGAAGTAACGTAATAGTGGAAGGAGAGTGAGGTATTCCCAATGGAGAAGCCCATACTGGCGAGAAAAACTACCATATTGTTGCTAGAGTGTTAGATGTTGATGGGAATGATAACAGGGAGAAGGGGAATGAGGGACGAAATGTGGGAAATATAATATGATCCATTTATAACTTTTTTTTAAAATTGAGATTAATAGATGAGAGACACCTTAAACTATTAGTTTGCTAAATTAATTGCGACCAATATATTATTTTATTTATTTAACATATAGACACAAAATTCCATAATTACAAAACTAATTGAGATGAATTGAATGAAAAAAATCATCGCAAAGAAATATTAGAGGAAGAAAGATCACTCATTAATTTAAAATAATTTTATTTTAAAAATGTAACATTTTATGTTGGAAACATTTTTAATCAATAAATAGTGTAATATTTTATGTTTGGAGATAACAAATTGATGTGAAAACATTTTAGAATGCTTGTTTTTCATTTTGAAAATAGTCTAAATGTTATTTAAAATATAAGTTATTTAATTTTTTCATTTAATTATTTTTTTTATTATAATATTTCGTAATTATTTAGATATATTAAAATATAAGTTATTTAAATTTTTCTGTGACATACATACAAAAAAAAATTACTTTGAACCTATGGATAAAATACTAACCATACTACATATCAATTAATCGTATTGCAACTCCATATAATTCCAAATCCCATGGTTTAAAACAAGATTCTAACTTTATTAGTATATCGCTAAAATTAATGCCTATACACTTTAACGTTTGCCACAGTATTTTCTAATCATTTCATATGATATGTTATCCTTACTTGACACATATGTTTATATGTTTATATCATGCCCGTCATTTTGTTTTGATTTTGCATAGTATACGAATCTCATTAACTCCTGGCTTAATGATTGTACTCCATATTAGTTGTCACAGTGACGGAGGGTTTAAGTGGCACCAAAATCGCAGATCCAATTAGGATTGGGTTTAGAATCCTAAGTCAACTTGTCTTCTCCTCCGCTGCATCCGTCCTTGGAAATTAAGGCAGTAGGTATGCCTCGCGGGAATAGGTCTTTGCCAAAACTCTTTCCCCTTACGCATAACCTCATTCTTGTTGGCTTCGGCTCTTCCTAACTCTGGTATATCTCCACTAAGGTTGAGGGTTTCCACATATTGTATTATATGAGGTTTACACTTCTGAATGAGGGTGACACATAAACTAGTTGAATAATGTAGCACCGGAAATATTCATGTGTTGTCTGAGCTTCCTCTGCTCTTACTCGCAGTTCAGAATTCCAGCATGTCTACTCAGGTTGGACGATGGGTGTTTATCGCCCCTACCTCGGCTCACTGGGAAGGATTGTTGATACAGTCCTTCAACTCTCTAGTAGGTAAATCATGACCCTTGATAAAATTAACAAGTCTGCATTATAATTTCAGTGCATAAATATCTGTTTTGTTAATTTTGAATTTCGGAAGGGTTTAAACTTCTTCTACTGTCAATGGGTATCCTCTAGTAGGTTGGCGCACAACAAAATTATCAAGGCTTAAATGCCCGGAGGTAATTCTTTACAAGTTGCTTTTAGTTTTCTCCTATTTCTCTTGTGAGTCTGAGGACTCTATTTGCTATTTCTCACAGAATATAATTCTTATTTTTCTCTGTTGTTTCTAGCTACTCATTATGGTATGGAACGGGAAGTCCATTCTTATAGGTATTTGAGTTTATATTAAGAGCTCTCTATTTTTTTCGTTCTTCCTTTACAGTGTAATCTTCCAATGAATTCTTGATTATTATACAGATTCTTCAATTTTTCCGTCACTTGCAGGTGATATCCTTTAATAGAATGGCAGTCTTCCTGCAATATGTTGATTTTATTTCCCAACGATTTATTTCCGGATCTGAGTTATCTTGCACGGCTCCTTCCAAGTATGCTCTCAAGGATTCTGCGTGGTGGCAAGGGTTTTAACACTCCTTATGCATTTATCCCTTTTTACTGGGAATGATGGCTTCTTCCTAAGTCTAGATTAACGGCTCCTCTGTCAAGCTTGTTTTATTTTCTAATTATCTATATTGATAAACATTCTATATTTGACTCTCGTGAAGAATTTTAGATGTTATACAGTATTCTCTTAAGAGAACACAAATATTTTCACTTACTATTATTAATACCGAACTTTGGCTTTCTGGGTTTGATTATTTTTGGTTGTATAGCGGAAATATGTTGTTACAGTTTGTAAAGGAGGTCTTTCAAGAAAGTTTCGAATATATTCGTTCCTGTTCTTTACATAGATTAACTGAACTACTTTTCTTGTCCTGCATTTTCTTCAATATTTTCTTCAATATGTAATTATATATTTCTTGCAGTATTACACTCCATATTTCTATATATCTATTAATGCATTCTCATTGTTTATTATATCACGAAATTTTTTTCAGTCGAGGGTGATATTTCTAAAGAGTCTCATTACTATCTTTACAGTTACTTAAATATGAATATTTTTCTGCTCTTTTACTATGCAGAATTTATATCTTTTTATCGGGTGTCCAGACCACCGAACCACTCCGTCTGTGTATAGATACCAGGGATAACAATGTGTACTGGGTTGGGATCTCCAATAGTTATTCCGACTCAGTTTATGAAACAATAAGGTTCTCAATTTGAATTCTTCTTTGCAAAGTTATAATAATCTTCTAGATTCGTTTATCTCCTCTTGCTAAATTTCTTCGTAATAGTTATTGATACATTCATCCTGTTAGATTAAATAAATATCTACAGTAAAATACAATGTACAGTTAGAGATTCCTCAGCTAGTTAGATTACTCTTGATATTCATCTTCTGTTCTTTCTTTATATCTTACAACAAATGATAATTATAAACAAGATTAAACTGTAAAATACTACAGGAATAGTTTATAGAATATTTCCGTAGTGTACGGAGTAGTGTATATTTAATAACTTATCATTCCAACAGAAGATAGTTTGAAAAGTCTAAAAAGAAATTTTCCAACAGAGATTTAATGTGATAAAGTCTTTCCTTGGATTAAATATCAGTTACTATATACAATAACAACAATTCTTTTATGTCTAATCATAATAAACAGACATTCACTTATTTGCAAAATTGCGTCAGGCTGTGGTGTCCACCCAACCTTCAAGAGAGGAGATTACGTGCTCCTCTTTCCCTCGTGCTCCACCTGAAGAGGTAGAGGTTGATAGTAGATTTTTTGTTGTGACCTCACGACTCCAAGTCTATTCTGTGCCAGAAAACTTCTAGAATTTCTGAGTGTTTTTCCACTGGTCTCTATGAGCTCAGGAAATCCTCGCTCTTTCCTTATCCCATGAACAAAACCCCCATTCCTCATCCGGATCAGTCTCTTATCCCTAGAGGAACATGTAACTCTTCAAATTTTCCAACCAACTTTCAGTTCTTGGGGAACATTTACCATCAACCTTTTTACTTTTACTTTCCATAAATAATTTCATTATTCATAATTAAAAAGAAGGAAAATAAATTTTCTAGAAAAATACCAATTATCTCGGTCTTTTCCCTTAAACAATATTAAAAGTCAATTTAACTAGTTAACGGCTAGTTAGGAGTAAATGCAACTGTCACATTTTCATTTAATTAAATTTTTTATTATAATATTTTGTAATTTTTTAGATATATTAGCAGATTTGTGTATTTTAGAATAAGATTTTTAGAATTTCTTTTTAAGTTTGTAAGAATTTTTATTCATTCATAAAAAACAGGTTATATCCATAATAGACATTTGGTGGCCTCAACCTGCCTATCGAGAAACCATTTGTTGGCCATCCGAAAAAAAATTAAGCCATCCAAAATCTGAAGTTCTTAAATTTGTTAAACTTAGCCTTATAGGCCTGAATGTCTGAAACCCATTTCACTCTTAACCTATTAACATCGGTACTACTTAACGACATATACAACATCAAAATTTAACAATAACAACAAAAGAAAACAACTAAAAGTAGTCCTCTAAAGACCCTTCGCAATGGATCCAAGAATATATGACTGAGGGAACATCAAAATTTAACAATAACAACAAAAGAAAACAACTAAAACTAGTCCTCTAAGGACTCTTTGCAGTGGATCCAAGAATTTCTGACCGAGGGACACACATCATATGCCGTACGTTTTTTAGAATTTTAATTTTGACTATAAATAATTATAAGTGGATAGTAAGAATTTAATTTCCGTGAAATGTGCTAGAATACTCTAATTATTATTTGCATATTAAATGCTAAAAATTATCACAAAATTACTTAATAGACACTTGCAGTATTTTTCTCTTCCATTTATATATATAAATTTCTGGAATATTAAGATGTGTTATTAATTTCTTTTAAAATAGCTTTATATATTATAATGAGATTTTCTCATTTCATATTTATTATTTTTTCCTTACTCATCAAAATTATTTTATAATATTCAAAATATAGTTGTATGAGTTGCTCTCACAAGATAGATTTATTTCTGTTAATTTTTCAGTTAAAATACATACAATAAAAATATTAATTGTAATTCTTAGATTCTTTTGTAATTAATTGTAAATATTAACTTATATCATATATTTTCCTTAATTTAGATTTTATTTTATTTAGTTTAACTTAGTTTTAATTTAAATATTCATTTAGTTTAGTTTTTTTTTTTTTAAGCTAAACCAACAATCATGTTGTTAAATTATTTAGACAACTTTTACACACACAAAGATAGCAGTTTATATATATATATATATATATATATATATATATATATATATATATATATATAATTGTAAATATTGACTTACATTATTTATTTTCCTTAATTTAGTTTTAATTTTAATAATCATTTAGTTTAGTTTTTGAGTAGAATAAGTAATCGGGCTTCTTCTCCGAAAAGTATATAACCAAACCAAACTAATAGGGGTTTAATTGGGACTATGATTGGGCCAATACTCAATCATTGGAGCTAAGAAATTTTGCTCGTATAAAAAAGAGAAAACTATATCTTGTATTAAATTTCAAAATTCAGGCTTGAATAAAAACAATTACATCAAAAATTGCAACATAACTTCACTCAAGACATTCTTTTATTGTTTCCTTACATCACAAATTGCACAATAACTTCACTCAAGCCATTCTTTTATTGTTTCCTCCCTTCAAAGAATATGGAAACAGAGAGATCCAAATTTAATCCTACCAAAAATTATTTTGAAAGCTTCATGAGAACATGTAACATCCCTTTGTTTCCTATGTTAATATTAACTATTTAGAAATGAATTATTTTTAGATTGGATGGTTAGGGAATCCATGCTTGAAATTTTGTGATATGTGATCGATTTAGTTATTGTGATGTAATCAATTAATTATTATTAATAAGTAAGAAATGTTGGAAATTACTCCAAAAAAGAGCACTAGAGTTAGAATATTCCTTGCGAGTTTGAAAATATTTGTTGGTGGTTATATCCAAGATGAATCTGCCCTAGAATCTTCTCTAAAATCTCCTAAAAGTCTCTAGGACAAAATAAGTAGAAAAAAATGGATTTAAGATGATGGGAGAGAAATATCATATTAAATCACTTAGTTGTTAAAATACACTAAGTTTAGGTAAAATAATAAAGTGTTGCAGGAGAAAAAAGGAAGAATTTAAAGAAAAAATAAACAACCTTTTTTTAATAAAAAAAAAGAAAGTGCCTAGGAAAATGGATTGGCAGACCGAAAAGAGGGATGTTGATAAAATATTCCATGAAGGGATCTTATAAAATAAACCACTCATGAATCATTGAAGTTGTTGATTTTGAAGGGCGAGAGATTTTAGCTCAGGTGGATCTAGTAGAGGCAGTTCATGGTCAGGATGAACATCCTTAGTTCCTTGGTATTTTCCAAGCAAAATTTTTTATTAGAACTCAAGTTATATTATTTATATAAATAATAAATTTTAATTGTGATGCATATCTATGTTGTTTTATTATAGTTGTGGGGTTATAAATAGTAAGTAGATATAGATTAATGAAAGAAAGACATGTCGTATATATTGGGATATCGATTATTTATGCATGCATAATACATATACACTCTCTAATATGTTGATGGTAACTATATGCAATTATCATTATGCATGCATGGGAATTTGATTATAGAAATCACTAACTTTGTATGGATTTTCTTATATATGCAAGTATATGCATTAAATGAAAATCTCTTTCCATAGGAATTGAAAAGAATTCAACAAGTTGTGAAAAGGTTATAAATGTGAATTTATATAAAATATTATCATGTATGCATATAATAGACCTTGTATAACTTGGAACTTTGCATCGCACACACAGGGTGATAATCGACACAGAACCTAAGAGGGATGTGAGTAAATTATTGCCCATTTAAATTCAAGTATGTGTTGAGAATGAATTAATTTATTTAAACTTCTTAGCATTCTAATATAAAAATAAGAGACCTATCTATCAGACAAGAGGAAAATATAATTAAAATTAATTGATAACAAGTAATATAAAACTTTGATCTCTTCCTTTATTGCTAAACATAATATTTAATAAATTTCCCTTAATTCTGGAAACAATAATTATAACTAAAGAGTTGAATGAGTAAGTTATTAGGGTGATAAAATTCTATATGGATATATAAACTTAATGGTAATGAGAGATCTTTTAATTACAACTACATGGAGGATAAGGAAATAAAATGAACTCTGTAAAAGGATATTTTAGCTACGACATTCTTCTTCTACAAACTTATGCTTCATAGCTCAACTTAAACCTTGAGGGGCTATAAACCATGTGTTATAGCTACAAACAGGAAAAATAAATGTGTCACTTATGTGCATATAATTTAAATCATTATTGAAGAAAATCTATAGTCAAAGCTCATGCGTGTAGCTAGAAAAAATAAAAGGATAAAAAAAGAAAGAAATCAAGAGTACATTGTTAAGTAAATTTAATACAAGGATTTATGACTGAATAAGTAACTAGGAGTTTCAACCTCCTATGTATGAGTCATTAAATACTTCTATATAAATAGAAGGAAATAATCATGTAAATACTAAATACTTTGTCAGCATTATAACTTGTATGAGGGTTTATGACTAATAATTTGAAATAAAAATATCATAATGATGAAGTAAATACCAACTGCAAGATATTAAATATACACAGGAGTGAAAAAAATGAATAACATAGAAAATTTGGATGAATCATATAAGTGAAAATATAAAAAAGTAATTATTCATATGTATAATACATTCCTAACAACGGTGTAAAAAGTCACCAATCCATCCCAAAAAAAGAGGTAACAACATCGAAATAAATTAAGGGCGTGTGACACAATCAGAAGTAACCATAAGTGACCAATAGTATTGTTTGTAATCAAGATATAATATACTACCACTATCATATATATGCTTAGGAGAAAATTCACAGAAAGAAGATAATAAAGTATAATTTCTTTTTACTGAAAAAAAATTAAGATATAACAATTCAAATCTAATTACAGTCCTAGAACCACAGAAGATATATGGAACTTGAGGTTCATGTAAATAATACTACCCTTTACAATAGTACAAAATAAAGTAACACAGTAATCCATTTCTGGCTTTGACATCTAAGTACATGTTCAAATGAAATTGAAACCATAGTGACAATGAATCCTTATAGACATATCAGAACCACAACACCAGAAGTGCAAGAATTCATCCCCAAGGAAACTAAGTGGAAAACATAATTTCCAACCTAGATGGACGAGTCACAATTAGTCTACGGTTCAACTGGAAGGAATTAAATACCCAATTCACAGTTGAACATTAAAAAAATGATAAAGTCCCAAGAAAATTTGTAGTTGTAGGGAAATCACAAGAATTTAGAATGTTGGAGTTATGTTGCGAATTAAAGTAAAGGGAAATTAGAGACATGATAAAATTAACTTGCGCAAGGACAAAAATATTACCTTGAAAAATTATTGAAGGGATAGTGATGAGCCTTTGCAATTTTACCGCTACAGGAATAGTCAGAAGAAAGGTGAACAAAAAATTTCAAAGTATTAATTAAAGAGATAATTACCTTCATACCCATGACTCAAGAGGTCGACTAGATAAAAAACAATAGGGCGTTGATCTGTGGTGAATTATTGGAGTCAAACTGTTGAACACTTCCCATCATATATCATTTAAAGTTCCTAAAATAAATACACATCTCCAAAATCTAGTTGTAGATGAAGGGGCGACACTGTTAGGGTTGCCATGCCAATCAGACAAAACTGCACAATGAACTGTAAATGAAATAACACCAAATAGAGTGCATAATCTCACCAGAGTATAGTTTTCAACTGTAGAATAAAACCATTGGGGTTCACCTATATAAATTAGAGAGAGGAAACAAGCTCTTAAAAATTATTAATGAAACTGTAAAGATAATGGAAAGGATAGGAAACGAAACTGAAAGCACAAGCACTCTCACTATTAGGGACATCAATGATAAAGAATTCTAAGAACCAAAGGTCAAATCCTTCCAGAGAGCAACGGGGGTAGCGACCTTCCAAATGTCCAAAGAAACTAAATGAAAGAAAAAAATTGCAGTCACTTCCTATTAAATAAAAACGAAAAGATAAATGAATGGTAATGTTGTAAATAGATGACGAGAACTTATCAATTTTGAAGAACTTGAACCCTCCTCGATGTCCCCAAATCATGTAGGCAAAATAAAAATCCTAACCAATTCCCAATGGATACAGAGAGGAAGAACTAAAATCAAATTAGGGTTTTGCACTAGAGCGACACCATCATTTCCAGAGAAAACAAATGAAACCAAAATTACAAAGAGGGAAAAAATCATTAGGGTTACATCAAAATTATCAGCACCGTCCAAATACCCATGAGTAAATTACCATTGTTCACTATATGAGCACCCAAAACATGTGAAATTGACATAAGCACTGTCGTGTGGCTAATTCCCATTTTTCCAAGTGGACATGCAAATGGATGCATGGGTTAACCCATCTATCCCACATTGATATTTCCACCAACATTTTCCAATTATATAATAATTATTAAACTATACCGTGTTAAAAAATATAATTCCATGATTTACAAACCCTTGAGTTTCGACTACACACACTAGGTAACACATGGAATAATAATGTTAATATATAAAATGAGCCAAAAAAATATTTTATCAAATTAACTAAGACAATCCTATATGGGAATGCCCAACACCATAGGTAGTGCATATGAAATACACAATTGGCATGAGTCCCCAACATAGGAAAAGGGAATTGTAATGTTAACCTTATTCTTTCATTAACTAGTCCTTGGTCATGGAATAATAATTTTTTATTTATTAAGGAAATCAAATGAGATCAAACGCAAAAATGAATCATAAACATAATGCACATTATAATCAATCCAATTGAATTATGAAAGGTTATACTTTACACATAAAGTTAATAACATGTAAATACATAAATGGAAAGTTTATACATGATATGAAAAAAAAAAATTGTAAGAAAATTGTGTGTATGACAAAACAAAAATAAATTCTCACACATAGATTGCATAAAAAGATACAAAACCAATGCATGCCTAGTAAATTCCCACAAATTCATTGCTTAGAAAAATACAAAACCAATGCATAACTAATGCTAGATGTATACGAATCCTTCCATAAAGAAATCACAAAATTTATCATTGTTGATTTTTCTGCTCCGAGGAATAGATGAGTGCGAACTCCTCCTAAACATATCTATGATAGAAGGGCTAAAGAAAATTAAATTACTGTTCTCCACTTTCTCTTTTTTGCTTATTGAATTTTGAAGAAACATTGGCAATATTAACATTTATTTTTGGATTATTTGACTTATGTAAGTGTCGTATCTGTGCCCCACTTTTGGATCTGAGTGTACCTTACCTAGAATCACATTAATGTTTAATGTTTTGGAGATATTTTGAATGAATTGGATTTGAAAATTTGGGATACTGAAATTCTTCTTTATCCTTGAGCGAATTTAGAGTATCAAATCTGTTATATAAAGGGGTAAGCTAGTTAGATGGGGGCTTGGAATAAGGATGGTGCTTGATGACAGGGTGGGACCTTTTTGGGGTTTTACTCTTTTTCTTATTAGAGACTTTTTGAAACCTTTGCTCATTAATTTTCGATGTAGCTGGGTAGCATTGACGATGTAGGAAGACCATTACCAAATAAGCATTTTTCTTTTTTTGCAAAGTTTTCATATTCATGGCATATGATACATTTGAAATGAAGTACTCATAACTAACAAAGATATTGAAAGTAACTCCATCCCTCAATTTCTATTCGAATATATCATATGATGAATTTGATACCGAGGTTGAAGAAATAAGAAGTGGGTGCGCAAATGTATTCTGGGCAGTGCATAATATATTACCATATTCTGGCTGGCGGTGACACTAATTTAATTTAAGAAACGACTGGTATCCTTCAATACAACTCTTTCATTTGTTTATATTGATACGGTGTCGTTTCACCAAATTTTTGCATGGGTGTCAACTCATATAAAATAACATTAGGGCGAACATACTCTCTTTACGAAATGCTGGAAGCCCACACTCAAACCCGTGAAGAGTAGCTGGACCAAAATTAAAAATGCTAGGAGATGTCTGCAGTTGAAAATATTAAAGTCACCTGCCAGCCTTGGGGAGGAAGAAAAGAGTACAAAGGCAGCAACAGGAGAAGTTTTTGAGTGCACAACATTGTAAATTAAAGAAGGATGGAAGAACCGTAGGAATGAAATTAATTGTTATGGGCCACAGCCATGAATTGCAGAAAAGAATTGATTATGGTGATGGGAAGAGCTGTTTTGCAGTGGAACGAAGATTTTCTCGTAGTTCTGAACTACGGAGGAGTAGTTCTTATTAAAACAGTCATTTCGGGCATTTAAAGCCCTCAACAACCAGAATGAATAAAATTGGTTTAAGTCGGGTGGAAGTCCTTTTATTTTTTGAAATGGCGGGACAAGTGGTCCCCACCATTTATGCCCAAATCGCAATCGCAAGTTTTTGAAGCAGTGTCTTGTTGATGTGAAGATTTGCGATGCGATCCAATCGCAATCGCAAATCGCAACATACAAATAATACAAGGACAAAGTGTCTTGTCGATGTGGAAGAGTTCCACGGTGGAACGGTTGTATATAATATACAACCAAAGCTTATATATATATATAAATCGCCCCCACCAGCAGCTGAGGCCCGTGGGTCGACAAGACCACGCAGCAGTGTTTTATTGCAATCGCAAGTGTTCCAATTGCAAAGTTCAATCGGAGCGCTTTTGTTATGTGCTCCGATCGAAGGCCGGACCCGATGGTTTATTATATTGGAATTTTATGTGCCATTGCATCTGGTCTGCAATCGCAATCAGAAGTTTTGGATGGGCGCATGTTATTGTTTAAAGTTCGGACCTGATTGCTTTATGAGCCATGTTTTATATATGGTCGTCGCGTCTTTGTTGTAATCGCAATCGCAATGTTCCATCGGATGTTTGCAATGTGATTCAATCGCAATCTCAACATCGCACATCGCTCAAATCGCAAGTTTTTTTGTCAAATCAGATCCGTTGATCGCCGATTGCTGACTGCGATGTGGTCCCCACTCGTACGTCGGGCATTTGATATTTTTAAGTTCTGAAAGGTTTTTCTTTTGTAATTAGGGTTATTTCTTTGTATTTAAGTTTTACACATGTTTTGTAATGTTTTTTTTGTGCGCGGTACATATAAAAGAAAAGGCTCACGAGTCTGTAGTATTGCATTGTTTTTATTTGGTTTTGTTGTTTCGCACAGCAGCACGGAAATGAAATACACAGTAGTGTTGTTTTGAGAGACATAGAGTATTGTTTTGAGAGAATAATGAATTTTTTTGTGCACTGTGTCAGTAGCAGTCACTCTTCATGTTATCCCTCTATATTGAGGAAGATTTGTAACAGTTTTGGAAAGGAATAGAAGTTTGTTTTACAGTTTGAAAACTCTATCTCCTGTCAAAGAATTTTTATATTTCTCTGTGTTGAAGAGGGGAGTTTACTCTCTCCTTTCATTCTTCTAGAATTATCAACATTCCAACATGGTATCAAAGCTAGTTTATGCTCTTTGAAGATCTCAAAGAAGCTAAAGAAGAAGAAGACTTGTTGCAGTGTTTTCTCCAGCAGTGTGAAAGCCCAACAGAAGTCAAAGTTCAGGTATTTCTCAAAGAAAACTGAGCTATTGTTTTTGGTTAAAAGAGTTTGTTCTTTCAAAAAAAGGAAAGACAGTTTGTTTAAGTTCAGAGTTCAGTTTAAGAGCAATGGCTGGACCAAACACAGGAATGAACATTGGAAATGTTTAGCTTCCACAATTTAATGGAAAGAACTATGATTATTGGGCCATTACCATGAGAGCCCTATTTGTCTCACAAGACTTATGGGAGTTTGTAGAAGATGGTTTTGTTGAACCAGCTGATGAGCAGGCTTTTAATGCCTTAACTCAAGCAGAGAAGGACTTATTGAAGAGAAATAGGAAGAAAGATGCTAAAGCTCTTTTCTTATTGTATCAAGCAGTAAATTACAGTGTGTTTCCAAGGATAGCAGCAGCCCAAAGATCCAAGGAGGCATGGGAAACTCTGAAAGTAGTCTATCAAGGCACATGGAGAAAGTTAAGACAACAAAACTTCAGTTGCTGAGAAGAGATTTTGAAACTCTTTGCATGAAAGAGTCAGATAATGTAGACACATTTTTTACACATGTGATTGGGATTGTAAATCAGATAAGGTCCCATAGAGAAACTCTTGAAGAAAGAAGGATTGTGGAGAAACTTTTGAGAAGCTTACCCTCAAATTTTGATGTTATTGTTACCACCATAGAAGAGACAAAAGATCTTTCAAGGTTCACAGTGGATGAACTTCATGCCTCACTGATAACTCATGAACAGAGATTGAGCAGAGATGAACACTCATCTCTAGACCATGCCTTCAAGACCCAGATGCCCTCAGGAAGAGGAAGAGGTCAAGGCAAAGGAAGAGGAAGAGACAAAAGTCAAAATAGACGTGGAAGGAACAGCCCTTCACATTCACATGGAAGGAGCAACAATCAAAGTTAGAGCCACGGCCACAGCAACAGCAACCAAGGTGGACATCAACACCAACATGCTCATGGACAAAGGTATGACAAATCCAATGTCCAATGTCATTATTGCAAGAAATATGGGCACTATGCCAATGAATGTAGAAAGAAGCAAAATGACATGAAAAATAAGCAGAATGCTAATGTAGCAAAAGAAGAAAAGACCCCAAGTAATGTGTTGTTAGTGTGTAATGTAGCACAGGATAGAGAAGATGATGTTTGGTTCTTAGATTCAGGATGTAGTAATCACATGACTGGAAACTGAGCAATGTTTGCAAATCTAGATGAAGAGATTAAATCTGAAGTAACCACAGGGACTGATACTAAAATCTCTGTCAAAGGAAAAGGAAGAGTTAGTATTCGAGCAATAAATGGTGAGAAAAAATTTGTTCCTAATGTGTATTATGTTCCAGGTCTGAAGTGTAATCTTTTGAGCATTGGGCAGCTCATAAACAAAGGTTACAATGTAATTTTCAAAGATGATGTGTGCACAATAAAAGATATACCTCCAAGTAAGAAAATCATTGCTGAAATTCAAATGACCAGCAATAGAATGTTTCTGGTCAAGCTCAACACTGAATTGAAGGGGAAAGGAAAAAGCATAGTAGTTGTAACACAAGAAACCTTTCAGAAAGAAGAGAAAGATGAAAATTGGTTATGGCACCTGAGATTTGGACATCTCAATTTTGGAGGATTAAATTTGCTGCACAGAAAAGGAATGGTAAGAGGTTTGCCATTGATTGAGAAGCCTAACAGCCTATGTGAAGGCTTCATCTTGGGAAAGCAGCACAGAGAAAATTTTCCATCAGGGAAAAGCATAAGGGCAAAAGCACCCTTAGAGATCATTCACTCAGATTTATGTGGGCCGATGCAGACAGCGTCAGTTTCAGGTAGCAATTACATGCTGACCTTCATAGATGATTTCACAAGAAAAGTGTGGGTTTATTTTCTGAAATATAAGAGTGAAGTTTTTCAAAAATTTCGCCATTTTAAAGCTCTCTTGTAGAAAAAAAGATCGGACTGCACATTAAAGTTCTCAGAACTGATAGAGGAGGAGAATATATATCAAAGGAATTTCTGCATTTCTACAGAGATAACGACATACACAAGAAATTTACCACAAGGTACACACCGCAACAGAATGGAGTTGCTGAAAGGAAGAATCGAACCATAATGGAAATGGTGAGAAGTATGCTGAAGGCGAAACACTTGCCGAATGAGTATTGGGCTGAAGTAGCACACTGTGTTGTGTACATTTTAAATATATGCCCTACAAAAGTTGTGATGAACAAATTTCCAGAAGAAGCGTCGAGTGGCAGAAAACAAGGAGTCACCCACATGAGAATTTTTGGATGTGTGGCATATGCACACATTCCTGACAAGTTGAGGAAGAAGTTGGATAGTAAGGGGGAGAAGTGCATTTTCCTTAGATATTGGGAAGATTCCAAAGGATACAAATTGTATAACCCATCCACAAAGAAGTTTATGATAAGCAGAGATGTACAATTCATTGAAGAGGAAGCATGGGATGGAAGCATTGAGAAAACAATCAATGTCAAAAACTGTTTATCTCATGATGAAGATGAGGGAGATGTGGTTGAAATTGGCAACCCATCCGTAGCAAAACCTCCTCAAATTCAAGGACAACAAGGGACACCTCAAGCAGCAGTGAGAACACCCTTGAGAAGAAGTGGGAGTGCATCACCGAGCACACCACATGGAGCAGATTCGAGTGCTTCTTCAAGCACGAATACACCAAGTGAAAGAGGAACAAAATTCAGAAGCATTAGAGAAATCTATGAGCAAGGAGCAGCAAATGAAGGTATGAATTCCTTATTTGCTTTGTATTGTCAAGTTGATGATCCTATTCATTTTGAAGATGCAATTAAAGATAGAAAATGGATAGAAGCTATGGATGATGAAATAAATTCCATAGAGAAGAACAAAACATGGGAGTTGGTTGATCTCCCAGAAGGAAAAGAAGCCATTGGTGTTAAATGGGTCTATAAGACCAAAAGCAATGCTGAAGGAAAGATAGAAAGACACAAGGCCAGACTTGTTGTCAAGGGTTATAAGCAGAAGTATGGGATTGATTATGAAGAAACTTTTGCACCGGTTGCAAGAATGGAGACCATAAGAGCAGTGCTGTCCATAGCAGCACAAAACAAATGGAAAGTATACCAGATGGATGTAAAATCTGCATTTTTAAATGGAGTTTTAATGGAAGAGGTATATGTGGAACAACCTCTCGGCTATGAGAAGAAAGGCCAAGAGCATAAAGTCTGCAAATTGAATAAAGCTCTTTATGGGCTGAAGCAAGCACCAAGAGTGTGGTATAGTAGAATAGACTCCTATCTACTAGAAAATGGATTTGAAAAGTGTGAGGGAGAACCCACCCTCTACATCAAAGAAAAGGATGGTAAAATGTTGATTGTTGTTTTATATGTTGATGATTTAATTTTTACAGGTAATGATGATTACCTTGTTGAAAATTTTAAAACAGTCATGAAAGATGAATTTGAAATGACTGACATGGGTTTGTTGAGATACTTCTTGGGAATAGAAGTAGAACAAAATGAGAAAGGGATTTTTATTTCTCAAGCAAAGTATGTGAATCAAGTTTTGGAAAGATTTAATATGCAGGAGTGCAAAGCTGCAATTACTCCCACAGTAATGGGATTGAAGTTGAGTAAAGATGACAGCAGCAAGGAGTTTGATCCAAGTTTGTATAAAAGCATAGTTGGCAGTCGCATGTATTTGACTGCAACTAGGCCAGATATTATGCATGTTGTTAGTCTAATTTCCAGATTTATGGAGAAGCCAAAAGATGCACATTGGCAAGAAGCAAAGAGAATTATGAGGTATGTTAAAGGAACTAAAAGATTTGGCGTTTTATATACTACTTCAGAAAATTCAGAATTAGTTGGATACACTAACAGTGATTGGGCTGGAAGTGTAGATGATCGGAAGAGAACTTCCGGTTATGTTTTTCATATGGGTTCAAGATCCATTTCACGGGCTTCTAAGAAACAACCGATTGTAGCATTATCTACAGTAGAGGCAGAGTATGTGGCAGCTACAGCAGCAACGTGTCAAGCAATTTGGATGAGAAGAATGTTGAGAAGTTTATGCCAAGAACAGGTAAAAGGAACAGTGATTTATTGTGACAATAGCTCAGCTATTGCATTGTCAAAGAATTCTGTGTTTCATAAAAGAACAAAACACATAGATACAAAGTTTCATTATATCAGAGAATTGGTAAACAATGGAGAAATCATTGTACAACATTATAAAACAAAGGAGCAATATGCAGATATTTTAACAAAGCCATTGGGGCAAAAGACCTTTGAATTTTTAAGAAAATGCGTGGGTATGATGGATAACCCAGCAGCTGACTTTAAGGGGGAGTGTTGAAAATATTAAAGTCACCTGCCAGCCTTGGGCAGGAAGAAAAGAGTACAAAGGCAGCAGGAGGAGAAATTTTTGAGTGCAGAGCACTGTAAATTAAAGAAGGATGGAAGAACCGTAGGAATGAAATTAATTGTTATGGGCCGCAGCCATGAATTGTAGAGAAGAATTGATTATCGTGATGGGAAGAGCCGTTTTGCAGTGGAACGAAGATTTTCCCGTAGTTCTGAACTACGAAGGAGCAGTTCTTATTAAAACAGTCATTTCGGGCGTTTAAAGCCCTCAACAACCAGAATGAAGAAAATTGGTTTAAGTCAGGTAGAAGTCCTTTTATTTTTGAAATGGAGGGACAAGTGGTCCCCACCACTTATGCCCAAATCGCAATCGCAAGTTTTTGAATTAGTGTCTTGTTGATGTGAAGATTTGCGATGCGATCCAATCGCAATCGCAAATCGCAACATACAAATAATACAAGTACCAAGTGTCTTGTTGATGTGGAAGAGTTCCATGGTGGAACGGTTGTATATAATATACAACCAAAACTTATATATATATAAATCTCCCCCACCAGTAGCTGAGGCCCGTGGGTCCACAAGACCATGCGGCAGTGTTTTATTGCAATCGCAAGTGTTCCAATTGCAAAGTTCAATCGGAGCGCTTTTGTTATGTGCTCCGATCGAAGGCTGCAACCGATGGTTTATTATATTGGAGTTTTATGTGCCATCGCATCCAGTCTGCAATCACAATCGGAATTTTTTGATGGGCGCATGTTATTGTTTAAAGTTCGGACCCGATTGCTTTATGAGCCATGTTTTATATATGGTCGTCGCATCCGTGTAGTAATCACAATCACAATGTTCCGTCGGATGTTTGCGATGCGATTCAATCGCAATCGCAACATTGCACATTTCTCAAATCGCAAGTTTGTTTGTCAAAGCCAATCCGCCGATCGCCGATTTCCAACTGCGATGTGGTCCCCACTCGTACGTCGGGCATTTGATATTTAATTAGTTCCAAGAGGTTTTTCCTTTGTAATTCGGGTTATTTCTTTTTATTTAATTTTTAGACATGTTTTGTAATGCTTTTTTTTTTTGTGCACGACACATATAAAAGAAAAGGCCCGCGAGTCTGTAGTATTGTATTGTTTTATTTGGTTTTGTTGTTTTTGCACAGCAACGCGGAAATGAAATACACAGCATTGTTGTTTTGAGAGACAGAGAGTATTTTTTTGAGAGAACAGTGAATATTTTTGTGCACTGCGTCTATAGCAGTCACTCTTCATGTTATCCCTCTGTATTGAGGAAGATTTGTCACGGTTTTTGAAAGGAATAGAAGTTTGTTTTACAGTTTGAAAACTTTGTCTCCTGTCAAAGAATTTTTATATTTCTCTATGTTGAAGAGGGGATTTTACTCTCTCCTTTCATTGTTCTGGAATTCTCAACATTCCAACAGACGTGGCTGCAGATGAAGGAATTCAAGTGGGCGTTAGACGATTCCAACGACGCCCTTCGGATTGATCCAGACCATCTCAAATCGCTATACAGGAAAGGGCGCGCTCTGCTCGGGCTGAGGCGATATGAAGCGGCATGCGAATGTTTCAAGAAAGCCGACGAGACCAGCCCGGGACACAGGGAAATACAAGAGGCGCTACATCAGGCCATGACTTTTTACGCCCAGAGCGTTAGTGGCAAGTATGACATCTCAGACTATCTATTAGGACTTCCAACAGCTTCTTGTAAGGAAGTTGCCGATTTCGTGGGCCCTGTGGAGATCAAGATGACCGAAGACGGCCGCGGGCGGGGACTCTACGCCACCCGAAAAATAAGAACCGGCGAGCTATTCCTGGTAAGCAACCCTGTCGCAGTTGCTTATGATAACGACTTTACCACTGTGTTATATAAGGACAAGCCCCTCAACACGGCGTCTCAAGAAGATCTTGTCACCGCGGTTGTCTGTGCTGCCGGAAAATCGCCAATATTGCTCCGCCAGCTTTATAGTTTACAGCGATCCTCCACGCCCGGTAGCCTGGATGTTCCAGCCATTGATCTGTTTAAGACGGACGGACCAGAAGAACAAAATGAAGATTTGAAGTTGGACGTTGACCGGATTCGGGATATTATAAGGCTGAACTCATTAAGTGGAGCGGCAGAGACGTTTGTTTTGAAATCAGGAGGCCAGAATTTGAGCGGTCTCTGGCTGCTTCCGTCCTTCATCAATCATTCCTGTTTACCGAACTCGAAAAGTCTGGACGTGGGAAGCGCCATGTTTATTCATGCTTCCAGGCCCATCAAGAAAGGAGAAGAGATCACCATTTCTTATTTTGATGTCCTCCTCCCCCTACCGCAGCGCCAAGCCCGATGCAAGAAGTGGGGCTTCACGTGCAAATGCAGGAGATGTATTCTCGAGGACTCTCTCTGGACATCCCAGGAGCCTTTAACTACCGCATGCTTTCAGCGACTGCATGACAAAGCAATGGATGAATTGTTTTCTACAACTTCTCTTCACCAGGCATTTGATGTGGATGTTCCGGCATGCGCAGGATTCTTAAAGCTTTCTGTAGAGGCAGAGGAGATCATCAGGAGTTCCCATTTGCTAGAAACGGAAGAAGAGAAGCGCTGGATTCGTGCATCTTTTGTGTCTGCATATCTGGCAGGAGCACGGTCCAAAAGCTTCCTTTCCACCATGATAAACGGCTGCTTTCCTTCAGGGCAGAAAATCATGGAGGCCATTCAAAGTACTGTTCCCGGAGACTTCCGAAATCTGAACATGGCAGCCTGGCAGTTTAAACATTTCTTGCGTTGGATGGGAGATGAAAATGAATCCTCTATTACACGATATGCATTGGACCGTGCAAAGGAAGCATGCATAAGTGTCTTTGGCAGACATAGTGAAGATGTTCTCAAAGCGCTCATCCTCAAGTATTCAGACTGACGTCATGTTTTCATAATAGTACACTCCCAATGCCTGTGGGATCTTCTGATTGGATCACGTATAGCAAATGCCTATTTTGCATGAA